>VDFB02018296.1:5338949-5353982 GCA_007258455.2 Sequoia sempervirens | reverse complement strand
TGCTTTGATTCTGCCTGTTCTGAGAACTCTTGTTCAGAATGCATTCTCTGATCAATGATCACTATAGATGATGTCATTTCCATTTGTTGCTCTGCTAATTCTAGAATATATTGTTCTATTTGACTTGTTTTCTTGAGTGGATACATGATGTCCTTAGTTTGAATTTGGGATATATCCAATCTTGATGTTGACAACTCGATCTAATTGTAGGAATCGATAATCTGCTCTTTTTGTGTAACAAAATCTTGTTCTAGATGAAGATCATCTATGTGTCCACCCATAGAAAGCATCTCATGGGTAGATGGAGGAGTATGTGCTATGTGGACATTATCATCTTCCATAGATAGGAGAGTGTCCATTAGCTTATTGTAGTATCTTGAAGATACAAATTCTTGATCTTGAATGATTTCGAATTTGCTTTCATCATGCTTTGGATCAAATTCTTGACATGGGCTAGTTTCAAAAGATGGATTGCTTACAAATGGTTCTTGGATGTCATCATTGGACATGGCAAGTGGTTTCATATCCTCAAGTGTCGAGTTCAGGGTTCCTTCAGTATCTGTAACCATTAGGTCAAAGGGAGTCAACATGTCTTGGAAAGGACCACTGCTAGACTTTGGTGAAAGACATTGATCTTGCTTTGGGATAAATTCTTGAGATATGTCCTCCAACTCATAAGGCAATGTAGAGATATTTTCAACATGATCATAGGTGAATGGATTATGCATTATGTCAATAGGATCAAATAATCCTAACACTCCTTGAAAGAGATCACTAAAAAGTGGCTCTTGATGTATGGTGAGTTGATCATCGGATGGGGTGGAAACCTCTTCAAGGTGCTCATTGATGGAGAGATCTTGATCATTTTTTTCAACACTTGTGGCAAAGAGATTGTGAATGTCTTCAACCATAGGGTCAAATGATGTTGATATTTCTTGAATTGGATCATTATCGAGTATTGTTGGTGGATTTTTTATGATCTGTAGATTGGCCGATTTTGACGTATGTTAGTTTGAGTCAGCTCGTTGGAGTGAACTGGGGTGCCTTCAAGGTGCTCAATGACAGATAGATCTTGATCAATGCTTTCAACAATTGTGGTGGGGAGATTGTCAATGTTATCACCAGTGGTTGAATGTTCATCGTTATCCCCAATAGTTATCATTTTTTGTGTTTGTACTTGTGTTTGTTGGATAGCTTGAGAGGCTTGGGAAGCTTACTCAGGTAGCAGAAGCGGAGTAGCTTAGTGGTGTGTATTGGTGAGCTGCTTAGCGGAACCATGATATTGTTGGTAGCATTGGTAGGATTATTTGATGTGTGGCGTACTTTTAGCGTCTGCGATGTTATGATATTTATTACGCAAGTCTTAGTGGTGAAGTGGTGAATTGTATTTGGAATCATGTTGGATATGAAGTGACAAGTGGTTGAGATATGCTTGGAGTGATCATGAGGGTTTGAGATATGATGGGATTGATCAAGGTGATAGGAATGGTAGGAATGATCGAGGTGATAGATCCTTGGGAGACTTTATTTTGATTTTTTGGGATTGATGTTGTCATTGGATTAGATACCATCTGTTGGTGCGATGTCGATGGAATATTCAAAGGATTTAATGTGATGGCTTGATTGGTGTTAGGTGGATTGAGTTGGATGGAGTGATTGGTGCTAGGTAAAGGGGGAAGCCCTAAACCAAGGAATGATGTTGATATAGGTAATGGTGGTGGAGATGTCTCTTGGCGTAATGACTCAACTATTTTGGTAAGTGTAGCAATTTGATCTCACCAAATTTGATCTTGATTTTGATCTTGACTCCCTTGATATAGTTGATTTGGCTTGTGTTTAAGCAGATTTGGAGTGTGTACTTGTTTTTGAAATTGGACAATGTTTTGATTTGGGATGACACTCATATTTGGCATGATAGATTGAAATTGACCATTGTTCATGTTTGGAATATTCGTATGATTTTAAAATGTATCCATCCCAAAGTTTTCCAGATTCATGTTTCAAAAATTTGTGCTTGGTACATTCTCATTTGGCTTGTAGGGATTTGGTGGGATAACGTTGTTCATTTGAAGGCTCATGCATTGATTGTTCAGTTGACAAACTTGTAGGTTTGGATTTAGATCTACCATCGGGAAATGTGTTCCAATATTTGGTTTGGGCATACTCACACTTGTTGTGCCATTGATATTTGTAGAAGGTAATGATCCCATGTATGGATTGTATAAGTGTGAGTTTTGATAATCAATCGGCATTGTAAGGCTTTGATAGCTTAGTTGACTTGGATTACTCATGATGTATGGATCAAGTTTGTATTCCATTTTCATCTTGTGTTTTGACCTTGTTGCAAAAGTAACCTCTAAGGTTCTTAGGACCAATTACAAGATGAAGGATGAAAGGTGTAAATGATATGAGTGTTGAATATTTAGGGACTTTGGATCAATGCTAGACTTAGGGTTTGATTTTTATTGGTTGATTTGGATAGTGAATTTGTAAACCCTAAGATGTAATATGTGATCTTAGGATGAATTTTCTCAAAGGATTGCTAATTAAATTAAATGTATGAGAAAGGATGCATTCCCCTACACCTAACTAAACAAGGTGATTTTTGATTTTGATGATTTACCCAAGTCTAAAATGATGTCTCCAAAGTTCTAAAGTTGTTTGGTTGGATGGGATGATAAATGTTTGGGATGGATGAAGTGTTTGATGTGATCCTAAATGAATCTAGGAAGGGCTTGTTTACTAGACCAAGGTAGTGAAGAACATGCCTTTCTCTAAGAGTAAATCAAAATAAAAAGACCAATGTTTGCATGGAAAACCATATGACCAAAAGATGACATGCACATGTGTGGGGTCCAATTGATTCAATCTTTGCTTAATGGATTCTTTTTACCACAAACACACTCTTGATTAGGTTTTTCAACTAAATGTCCAATGTCCTAATTCGCTTTCATCCCACAAGGTGCATTATGTAGAAATTGAGGAAATCAAGGCAAAGGTTACCTAAAGTTGACTTTTGAAGTAGAAACAAGTTAAAGGATGGAATCAAATGTTTGAATTGCCTCTAGCACAAATCCCAAAGTAATAACGTGATTTGTTCAGATATTTTCTCTCCTAAGGGTTTTACAATTTTGATGATTTGTCAGATATTTGGTTTTATTGTTTTCCACGATTAAAGCAGCATGTTCAAACCATGAAAGCAATATGACATCCCACCAAGCTCAATTGGTATGTTTTTCTTAGTGGAGACACCTCAGCCCTTTATAGAAGGGAATGATTTTACATTACAGCCAAGGGACAAAGTATTTTCAAAGTGTTAAGAATGAAGTCTTGAAAAACCTCTATATTTCAACCAAGATTAGGACATGGCAAGTAACTAGCAGAATCTAGTTCCAGTACCCTTAGATAAACTGCAGCTCAATGGGTTATTAGGCCCACTAAAGCAAGGGTTTTATTTTGGAGCTTTCCATTTGTGGAGATTACGACCCATGCAAGAAATTACAGTCCATCTTGTGGAATCAAGCATGTCTGGCGTTTCTTCCAAAACCCTCATTTATATCACGGCTGGAAATACTCTTGGCTTTAGGTTATTCTAGGTTGAACTTTTTTTTCCCAAAGGCAAGACCCTCTGGGATAAAAAAGCAGAAAAGAGACAAAATCTGTAACTCGACCAATCTTTGACATCACAAAGAAAGAGAATGTACACAAAAATGCCCCTACTCACACTCGCACAAGATATTGTTCAATTTTAAACCCAAATCGAAGTGTGTATAGGCAATTATTTACATAACTTAATGTCTAAAATCCTTTTTGATTCCTCAAGATCCACCATGGCCCTTTTACATCTTTTTGGTGACCGTACTTTGTATAAATAATTACAAAGTGAAAACACACATTCCTGTTTTGCCCATCCTCCTTCAGTATTGTGAGAATTGTTTTTGATTAGATTTTTGGCACCAAGGAAAGAGATGAAGATTGCTTACATTTCAATTTTATTGGAAATTGAAATCCTATGGTACATGATATCTAAGCTTTAGAATTCAACCCCTTTACAGAATTAAAAAGAATCAAGAAGGTAGTACTTTTGAGTCAAACAAAGAAGTTGAGTGTCTAAAAATGAAGATAACAATTTTAGGTGAAGTGTTAAACAAACACTTAAAGCATTTAAAAATACTTTGATTTTTTTTAAAATATCCCCCTTCTTTTGTTTTCCTTCACTAGCCTTGTCTCTTTCCTTCGTTTGTACCTTTGCTTGATTTTGTACCTTTTCCTTTTCCTTTCGCTTTTCTTTGTACCTTGTGCCTTTGTTGTTCGTTGTACCTATAAACAAAAAGACAATTATGTGAGAATCCAATTTATTTTTAATTTGATTTCAAACAATAACATGATCCTAATTGAAAGGATGAACGATTCAAATGATTATGATAGAAAGAGACATTCATAATTAAATCATGCTTTCCTTAGGCTTCAAAACAAGTTTTAGTCAGAATTTAGCTAGTTTGCTAAATAAAAGCTTCTCTTGCCACAATTTAATCTTAACAAAATAAGATTTTGCATGAAAATTTTCCTTAAAGACATAAATCACCAAATTTGTTAGTCCCCCTCCAAAATAAAGATAAAAGCAGTCTTCAACAACATCTACATCTTGATATAAATGTGCCCCATCCCTTGATTGACATCTTTCTGTCACAAAGCTACATAAACTACAAAGATTGTGTGATAGTCAAGAATAATAAATGCATAGCATTTGCTATTAAGAAGCCAACACCAAATCACTGGACTCCTGCGCAGCTTTCAGTAAAGTTCTTTCTGCATTTCTAAAAACAACTTTGTTGATCAGCTTAAAATATAGTGGTGTCAAGTTTCATCAATAAATCATTTGAATAAATGCATATCCAACTTGTTATATCCATTCACTTGACAGCACAAGAATTCAGAGATGCCAGTCTTTTCCTAGTATGTGTCCAATCTGCAATCTTCAAATTTAGTGAATGGCGTGCTGGTGGGTAGAGTCAATAACAGTAGTTTCAAAGATAATAGTAAATTCAAAGATAAAAGCAATAAAATAATAGATCAAAAGCTAACAGCAATAAGATTCACACAAAATGAATTTGTTGACTAGGCTTTAGAAAATTTTCAAGCAAATGACATTGACAGGTGTAATGTGAAATGCAAATAAGGCATGTGAACTATTTGATAGAATGCTTCAAAGTACTACAGTCTCATCGAACGCCATGGTTGCAGCATAAACATAAAACTAATCCCATAATGCCAAAGTGAAGGAAAGCACGATGTTCATAAATTCAGAGCTATGTATTAATGAGTTATCCTAGAGCCAAATAAACCAAGAGCTTAAACAAATGATTTCAGAAAATCCATTTCCTAAAGTATTACTATGCCATTCTCAAAGGCTATAGAAATATAACAACAATACACTGCTATACAACCGATGTCTTCATATTTCTCATAGTATATCATTATGTTCTGATCCAAATCAATCGAAAGAAAATGAATTAGGTTTGTAAATCAAAAGGTGATCAGTAGACACATAGGTAGAACAATGTTACCAAAATAAGTGTTGATATCAACATGTATAAAAAGAATACAGATTACTTCTCTTTGCAAACTGAGCTTAATGGAAAAACTTTTGAGATTCTCAAACTGAACCTTCAGAAAATTTCAAGTCAAAGCCATTGGTGGGTGTAGAGATAGGCTCTCAAAAGCTTTAAAAACCTTCAAGCAAATGCATTTGTTATGTGTAACAAATGAATGAATAGGGTATGTGCAGGATCATCATGGAAAAAATAGGCTATCAATCTGATAATATGGCCTATGAAGGCATCATTGATCCAGCGGTACTCCTTTTTAAAGTAGCGGTATTGTAGCTGAGGGTATTGGTCAAAAGGCTTGAGTCCTCGCTTATGCTCTCCATCCGGCGCCCTGAAGAGTCCACTATATTGCCTCTTATCCACTAATGAGTACACCAGGTACGAGGTCATGTAGAATTTGTTGCTTCTTTTGACATTCATAAACTGCTCGTGGAAGCAGTTGCTGATGATGCTTCCCCAATCAAATGAAATCTTGGTTTTAACGTCCTCATTCCCTCGGACGATCTGCTCAATGTAATAAGCCATCCATTCCTGGAAGAAGGCGGCTGTTGGGAGGCCCATGACCCTGCTCAGCATGGTCACAAGGTCATGATAGTCTTCATGAAAGTCACTGCGGAAAAGCTCCTGAGGGACTTTTGCGGCGCTGCCCCGCCTCTCCTTGAGCCAGTAGATGTTGATTGACTTCTTGCAGCCCAACGGATTGGCGTCCCATGCTGCCTGGCACTGCTCCATCGTGGGGATCTGCATGTGTGGGAATGTGGGAATGTGGAAGGTTCTTGCAATTCCCTCTGGAGACATGTCTGCGAGGATATTCCCCTCTTTGTCTACTATGGTTCTGGTGTCCATTTGGTAGGCTTCTCGGCAAGCCATTACCAACTCTGGTGCTATTAGAGATGGAGAAAAGCCAGCAGCCTTTGCGATTCCACTTTGGCGTATCATCCGGGCATTCTTAGTCTTAGGGTCAACCTTGACCCTCTGGGTGAACTCATCTATGTCCACCTGGCCTATGTTGGTGTCCGAGATCTCTTTCCAGTCAGTTGAGACTTTTGACTGGAGCGGTTCACCCTGGAATTGGAATTTCATCTGGTCTTTGTCTTCTTTCCCATGGATGGCCCTTCCAGGTTTCTTACCCTTGTCCTTTTCGGTAGAGGCCCCTGAAGTTCCTGCGGCCGATTCCATATATCCTGCAGGCAAAGGGCGAAGTCAGCATCACAGAACACCAAAGAGTGTTAACGTTAGTCCGTATCGAGTATATTATCTAAACAATCATATAAATACATCATAAATTTAACCCTTAAGTGATATCTGTATCATATCAGAGCATTTACCCAATCCGGGCCCGGAGGGCCGGACTTCCCTGGCAGGAATGCTGTCAGGAAGGGAAAACACGAAAGGAAGCTCCCGGAGACATCCGCTGGCCCCAAGTTCATGTTCCAAGGGGTGCATGATGAAGAATGGCTCAATTTAGGACGTGGGTCGAAGCTAGATTTTCAATTTGGATTGATCTGGATCGATTTGAAGGGCTCCGGAGGTTTCAGGCCGGAAGGCGGCAGGGCAAAGGCAGCAGGCGGCGGCGGACACCAGACGGAAGTCCGGAGGCGGAAGTCCGGAGTTCGGAGTCCGGGAGGCAAAAAGGATGGCCGCATTACGTTTAACTTACCAGTTTATACCGGACGGCACTGAGGTCACCGGGACCCGGAGGTGGGGAGGATGCTCGCCGATGGCCGCCGTGCAAGTTTTGATCGTTTCGAACAGCGGCGGCAAAGAGGGAGCCGGGATCCGGAGGACGGGCCGATGTGCCCCGACGGCAGCCGTCCGAGGTTTGAAATTTGGATAACGGCGGCGGTGAAAGGGATGACGGGGCCCGGGGGTGGGAAGGCAGGTCAGGACGGCCGCGCTTAGGATTTCAACGGTGATCTGAGCAGCGGCGGCGTCCTGGAGAGCGGAACCCGGAAGGCGGAAGGATCCGCGAAGGTGGCCACCGCGAGGAAAAAGGGACCAGGGCGACGACGGTGGCCAAATCCACCCCGGAGCCCGAAGGCCGGGAGGCCGGCAGGGTTCCGCCGGGAGCAACGGCGGAACCGTCACGGAGTTCCGGGGTCAGAACTCCGGACGGCCGGGCCCGAAGGGTCCGGGGGACAGGAAAACCCGAGAGCTGGGAAAAAACCCTCACTTTAAAAAACGGCGGACAGTTTGGGGAGGCAGCCCAGGATGGGAAACCCGGAGGCCCGGGTCCGGAAGGGCCGACCTCCGCCGGACGGGCTCGAGGCCAGGATCCAGACGGCGACGGAGGGTCCCGGGCTCGGAGGCGATCTTCGCCCTGTGCTAAGAACACCCGCGACATGGGTAAGTTCCGGGAGGCGACAAAAGGCGATTCCGACGGGCCGCGGAAAATTCAAGGACATGGGTTTGGGCCGCAACGGAGAGGGTGTTCGTTCTATGCAATTTAAATTTCCTATTCAATTCGCTTAAACCCTCAAAATGATCAAAATAATGGGAGAGCGAACGAGGATGGCCTACCTCCAACTCGCTGAGCGGGACGATGATTGGATGCACTGGCAGAGTTGTCGGAACGACGCCGGGGTCTACGATCGCGATGGTGAAGTTTGCAGTGGGCTCCAATTCGGCTGCTGCTCCAATTCGCTCAATTCGCAAAGTTAAAAGACTTCAGCGGACCCCGGTTTATATACCACACTGCTCATTAATGGCGCATTGAATGCCTCGTACGATCCCGCGAGAAGTTGGTGAGTTTCAAATTTTGAGTCGGCGGCGGCAACGAGGGTCTCGGGATCCGGCGGGCGGGTTGCAGCGAAAAGTTTGCCGCCGTGGCATTTTGCACTTCGAACGAACGGTGGCGGCGACAGGGATCACGGGGCCCGGAAGGCGGGACGACGCGCCCCGACGGCCGCCGCGTGAAATCCTGGGGACTTCAGACGGCGGCGGCAATTACGGGAAGGAATTCCGAAGGTGGACTTCCGGCAAACAGCTAGGCGGGCTCTGGGGGGCAGAAAGACGCCCGGGAAACGCCGCCAGGGCAGCAAATGCAGTAGGGAAACCCGAAAGGGGAACCCCGGAGGACCGGGCCCGAAGGCGCCCAGGGCCGCCCCAGAGCCCGAAAGGCCCAAGGCACCCACAAGCCCCCGGAGGGCAGAAAAACAAAAGGGAAACCACGGCCGATGTTAGAACGAAACCTTTTTAGGGCAAGATCGGCCAGACAGGACGTCAAAAAAGAGGGGGAACGCAAAACGAGGCGGCCCCAAAAGACCCGACATGGCAAAAGAAAAGAGGGTCCCCGTTCCGAACGGGGCGTGTGTGCTGAGGGCACAACAAATGGCGACTCCGCTGGAGAATGCTCCGGAGCGTTCTAGGGATGAATATTCATTCAGGACCCAGAATCTCTGGTTTCGCAGACCAGGAGTGGCTTCCGAGGATGAATCAGGGAGAACGAGATCCTTAATTGGGTCAGCTTACATGACATCTCGAAAGTGCGTGGAGTGAATTCATTCCTTTCCTAGGGATAGTAACCAGGGTTATTACTCGAACCAAGTGAGCTACGTAAGTTGCCTAACACCAAAAGTAACCTGGACATTGCCCCGCTGCCAGTCAGGCGTCCATAGCCCCGGCGGAGTTGTCACTACAATCTCATGGATATTGCTCTACTGCCGGCCGGGCATCCATAGCCCCGGTAGAGTTATCCGAACACCCATACGGTCGTTTATTTTCCTTTCTTTCAGAGTTTCTTTTCTCTTCTTTTTACTTTGGTATTTCAATTCTCTTTTGCCATTTAGTTCGACCGGGTAAGCATTGAAGCCTACAATGGGTTTGAGACTGTAGTGGTCACTGGAGTAGACTCAAGATTTTTCACTCACATGGGTGTCGTGACAACCATAGCACGGTCCTTCAGAATTTATTATGTAATTTGTGTGGGATCCGAGATGTGGGTAAGAAGATCCGGTGAAGGGTCAAGTTCTGAGCGAGATTCAGACAAGGAAATCACTCGCGGAGAGCTTTGGAAAGACCAATAGTCTAGAATGAATGTTTAGCCAGAGAACACAAAGAGCGGTTAGCAAAGTGAACCGTTTGTCAGGCAAGCACAGCCACCGCAAAGGAGCCGGAAACATCTTTTTTCAAAACAAAACTACCGGGCAGGGAAAGCAAAAAACGACGCGAACAAACACAACAAGCAGGAAAACAACTAATCTAACCTATGCACAGGTATTTACAGCAAAGAGCTCGAAGGAGCTCAAGCTTGGAAGTAATGTTTCAGGTACTGCCCGTTGACTGGCAACGGGATGTTCTCACCAGTTATGTGCTTTAGACGGAAGGCATTATCTCCCAAAATCTCAGCTATTTGAAAGGGGCCAAGCCAGAGCTTGTCGAATTTATTGTGTCCCCCTTTCTTTTCACAAGCCTTGTCCTAGTATAGGACCAAATCTGCAATCCTAAAGGCCTTGATTTTGGCTCGGCGGTCGAACCATCTCTTTACCACGCCCTGATGTTTGGAAAAATTTTCTATTGCGCGATCTCGAACTTCCTCTAAATGTAAAAGTTTGGCTAAACGAGCCTCCCTACGATCTCCTCCTTCATAAAAGTCGTTGATGAATTGAAGAGTCAGAATTTTCAGGTGGATGGGGAATATTGGCTCAAGACCATAGACAAGGTGGAACGGGGAATCACCAAGGGCAGCCTTATGGCGGGTGCGATCGGCCCAAAGGGCGAAACGGAGCTGGGTGTGCCAGTCCTTGGGATTCCTATCTAGCAGCTTCTTGATCACATTAATCAAATTCTTGTTTGTGGATTCGGCAAGGCCATTGCCCTGAGGGTAGTAATTGGATGAGAATTTGAGGGCAATCCCATAGTCAAACGCCCAGCTAGCAAATTTCAATGAAGCGAAGGCGGGTCCATTATCACAGACGAGAGCATATGGACAACCAAAGCGATTTAAAATGAAACTTTCTAAAAAATCAGTAACTACTTCAGTTGTACAATGCTTACAAACTATTGCTTCCGTCCATCTAGTACAATAATCAGTAGCGGTTAGAATGTACCTGTGTCCTGTAGATGACGGAGGGCTTACCGGACCAATGAAGTCGAGACCCCACTGTGCGAAAGGCCTTACCTCCAACACGGGCTGTAGTGGGACAGCAGCATTCCTCTCCCTGGTGGCAGCGGTCTGGCACGTATGGCATGAACGGACATGGCCATGGGCATCTTTGAAGACAGTTGGCCAGTAGTACCCTGCCCTTAATATCTGATGGGCCGTAGAAGAACCCGATCCATGGCCTGTACCAAATTTATCGTGAAACTCCCTCAGGACACGTTTCGCTTCCTCCTTACCGAGGCATCTTAAATAAACACCCTCATGATTCTTCTTGTAGAGAATGGACCCTTGTAACATATAACCGTTGCTTTTCAATCTCAGAGCTCTCTTCTGAACTCCTTGCAAATGTGACGGACATTTATGATTAAGCAGGAAATAAACGACGTCTTGATACCATTCTCCCGGGGAGACATCCTCAAGCTGATATTGCTGCACTGTGAGTTCAGGTCCGGCCTCTGTTGCTGTTTCGGCCATTGTGCGGGTGAGTGCCTGCCCTCTTACCAATTTCATTGGTTGGATCTCCATATCATATTCTTGGAGCAGAGTGACCCACTTGGCCCTCCGTTCGCCCAACTCGTTTTGCATGAGAAGCGTTTTGACTGCTGGGTCAGGGACAATTGCGAACACCTTGTTGCATAAAATGTAGTGTCTGAATTTCTTTACTCCCCTAACAAGAGCATACGCCTGCTTTTCTATGTTGTGGTAACGCAATTCAGCATCTTTAAAGGGTGCGCTCATGAAGGTGATAGGATGCTCATTTCCTTCGTCATCCTTTTGGGTCAACATACTAGCACAAGAATGCTCCGAAGCAAATGAATAAATATAGAATGGCTTCAGATAGTCTGGGCTGACCAACACAGGCGCCTCAGCTATGGCTCGTTTGACCTCCTCAAAGGATTGTTTGGCCTCTGGTGTCCACTCAACTTTGGCGTCCTGCTTGAGCATGGCATTGAGAGGTTTGACTATTTCTGCGAATCCGGTGATGAATTTCTGGACGAAATTGATCTTTCCGAAGAAAGACTTCAATTCCTTCTTGCTGCCCGGGGGCTGAATCTTGAGTAAAGACTCAATGCGCTCAGGATCAATGGAAATTCCCTGCTCTGAGATGATGTGCCCAAGTAGTCTGCCTTCGGTCACCCCAAAAATGCACTTCTTGGGGTTAAGAGAAACCCCAAATTCCTGGCATCTCTGAAATACTTTTCATAGGTCGAAGACGTGATCACCTCGCTTCTTGGAGAATACGGTCAAATCATCCATATAGATGATTATACATTTGCCAATCAGGTCCTTGAAGGCGATATCCATGGCACGTTGGAAAGTGGCGCCGGCGTTGATGAGCCCAAACGGCATTCTTCTGTACGCAAATGTCCCCCACTTAGTGGTGAATGCAGTTTTGTGGCGATCCTCGTATTGTACCATTACTTGATTATACCCAGAATATCCGTCAAGGAACGACATCATCTGAGAGTCGTTAACAATTTGCAGCACTTCATCCAGTGAGGGCACCGGATAGTTGTCCTTTTCTGAGGCGCGATTGAGATTACGGAAATCCACGCATAATCTGATCTCTCCATTCTTTTTCCTGACTGGGACCAAGTTGGCCACCCATGTAGAATGCCTAACGAGAAAGATGATTCTTGCTGAAAGTAATTTCTGCACCTCCTTGTAAATAATAGGTTCTAGCAGGGCATTAATAGGGCGCTGACGTTGACGGAATGGTCTCACCTCGGTCTTTAGAGGGATGGTATGCGTGATGACCGAGGTGTCGTATGTTTTCAAGTCTTCGTAGCTCCATGCCACCACGTCAGGGTACCTGCGCAAAGCATCCGTAATTCCCCTCTTTTCTTTGGGTGTGCATACCTTTCCAATGAAAACATTCTTGATATCCTCGGTCGTTCCCAAGTTGTGGGCATTGCACTGGCTGCTTATAGTCTCCTTTTTCGTTTGTCGATCCTGATTCTTAATCTGATCCAGGTCGAATACACGCTCCAGTTGAACCATCCCTCTGGGGATCGTGTTAGTTTTCAGATTAATAACCCCTTCTATGTCTAATTCAGCTTCCTGTGGATCAGTTTCATCGATTATTTGGTCAGCAAAGACGTCAGAGCTTGTGATGAACTGGAGTATATGTTTATCATCATTGAAAACTTGCAGGTGGGTGACGTTGTCCGGGACAGATGGCGTGGATGTCAGCTCAACCGTGAACTTCTTAAGCCCTGACAAAGAGAGGGGCTGTAACGTGCTGGCTGCTTGAGCCAAGGCATCCGCTGTGCGATTCCGAGCACGAGGGATCAATTGTATGTTGAATGCATCCAAGCCCTCCAGGAGATCCCACACCCTGTGTCTATAATTGGTGAGTCTCCGGTCATGGCATGAGTACAATTTCCTGATCTGCCTAACTACAAGTGCGGAATCCCCGAAGACTTGCAGCATTTTGACCTTTTTCTTCAAAGCCATAAGAAGGCCGAGGACAAGAGCCTCGTATTCTGCCACGTTATTGGTGCAATAAAACTGTAATCGATGGGCAGCAAGAAATGTCTTACCCGTCGGACTGATGAGTTCGATCCCCGCTCCAGCTCCTTGTCTTGATTTTGATCCATCGAACCGGAGCGTCCAGCACTCAGAGGATTCCTTATCCTCAGGTTCGATGGAGCCTCCCTTCACTTTCGGTTGGACATCGGGCTTAGTGATCTTAGGAATGCTTTCCTGGTTGAAGCAACGACTAGAAGGTGATTCGAGCGGCGCCTCCTTGAGCGTTTCCATCGGAGGAGCAGCGGTTTTCTTAACCTGCTCGACTGCTGTTTGGCACAAGCAACAGTCGAACTCGGAGTGAGCAGCGTTGTGAATTCTACACCAATTCGGTAATAACAGGTCTTGAAAATTCATACTAGCTCCTAGGCTGAGCTGATCTCTTGCGCACTTTCCCATAAACTCTTGGAAGCCATCGAGCAATCCCCATTCGTCATCTTGAACCGGCTCGTCCTCAGTTTCTGCCAACATTTCTTCATTTTGGGGCATTTGCTCGGAACCCACCGAGGGGCCACATAATACCAGCAATACTTCATCTATCCGTTCTTCTTGAAGCTCAGGCTCATTTTGGTAGGCGAAAGGGCGGTAATTCCCCAAGTCAGTCTCTGCGAACAGCACCTCGCTGAGATTATTATATTCTGTGATCATATATTTCATTCGGGGTTCACGGTCAATACGAATCTGATTTGGTAGCCCCTTCCACGGCAGCCACATATGAGACAAGTCGGTGGCGGTGTATCCGTTCAGCGCCTTGGTAAACTCTCTCCCCAGAATGATTCCATATGCATCAGGTATGTCTGCCACTTGGATATCCACAACTTGCTGTATCCAGGGGTCTGCAGCAATTTGCATGGGAATGCGGTTTATCTCACCCACAATGGTGATCTATGTTTTGTCCAGCTGGGTGACTTTTCTCTTTGAAGGTGTGGGAGTGATGTCAAGAGCTTTGCACACGGCCAAAAAGGAGCATAACATTGCTGACAGCGCTGAATGGGGCGGCGGTTACATTACGCAAGTTCTTCTGAAAGACCCTAATGGTAGTTAGGAAAGGGGGAGTTTTTGGTCTCCCTTGGAGGATGCCCACGGGTGTGTCCATTTGAGCTATTTGGCCTTTGTTCCTATCACTGCCTGTATCCTTGGTTTGTTTAAATTGCTAGTCCTTGGGAGGCTGTCTACCAGCCCTTTCTAGCTCCTTTTCAATGTATCTACTAGCTGATTTGATTTGTAGAAACGTGTTCCGCTGTTTCCCCTTGAGTTTCACGTATTTCACATTCTTTCTGGAGCTCTTAAGGGTGCACTACTTTGTTTGGAGTGCACGAATGGTGTTAAGAGGGCCGGAGTGTTTTAAGACTGAAGAAGGAAGTATCTCCTGGCCCGGGGAGCATGAGCAATTCAAAGGCTGACAAATTGATTTTGATCTTCTTGAATTCTTCCGCCACATATTCACCCATTTGTTCTATTTCAGAGCTAAAGGCCTGGCCTATGGGAGAGCTAGGAGTTTGAATCTTTGTTTGCCCAGGCGGATTTTGGGGTTGGCTCCGGGGCAGACCTTGCGGTTGGTTTTGGGATTGGCTCCTGTTGAGATATTGGGCAGGTATGCGGGGTAACCCCGGGTTATTGCTAGCATGAGGATCAGGCGGGGTGGCGAAGTTGTTCGGCGGGGTAGAAGTGGTGAAGGGTCCACCAGCTTGCCTATTCCTAAGGAAATAGGGACTGGACCGTTGATGGAACATGTGGACCTCATCCACAAATAGCTCTTCTTCATCCATCAGACCGTTATCTACTGAATCAAAA
>VDFB02018296.1:5239190-5338849 GCA_007258455.2 Sequoia sempervirens | reverse complement strand
GGAAGAGATGAAAATGAGGTGGAACAAGCTTCAACCATTTTTCCAAGACGTTGTGGATCAGATCTAGGTTGTTTGTCCAAAAATGCATATTCACTCTGAGGCGATGGAACTTTAGGTTGTCCATCAGGTGAGAAGTATGAAAAGGTGAGATACATACAACTGATATGTTCTCACACCACGCAGGTGGCTATGGGGAAAAGTCATGCCTAAGAATAGGCTTCTCACTTAACCATACCAAAGTTATACCTCTTGATAACTTTAATAAGGCGCCACATAAAAATGATCTTCAAGCTCTATGAGGTAAGTAAAAATTTGTATGCTTGACACTCCTAGACATTGTAAATGCAAGATAGTGTTGGGAATGTTCAAAGGGATTTTGCTTAGTTCGTGCAAGGTCTCATCTAAGGGAACATCATACTTAATGTTTCCAAGAGAGGACAAGTACAAGGTGTCATCTTGGGCAACATTGTACTTGGTGTTTCCAAGAGAGGAAATCGCAAGAAAAAGAAAATCATAGGTGCTGGAAAGAAATTGAGTCCACTTTTTGGCAAAAAAGTGGAAGTGTTTTCCTTGATTTTCAGAATTTGACACGTTTGACCTTAAAATTTGAAGCACTTAGAGATTGAATCTTCAAAAAAGACACTGATCATAAAATGTAGTACTCAAAGTCTAGTTTCCAAAAATGTAATTTATTTCAATACCCAGATTGTACAAATTAAGTTTCAATAGGCGTTTCTAAAAACCACTATTTAAAAGTCACTTTTTTTTACTTTACCATGCACGTGTACGACATCCATATTTTGACCTAAATTATCGTATTTTTCTAAATCCTTTTGGGAAAAGATTTGTGACTCACTGAAGCTTGTTTTCGATATTTTTGTAATTTTTTATTGAATTATTATTTTTTGTTTTTTATTAGGCATATTTGTCATTTTGAAAAATCGTCGTGTACGACATGCATAAGATGACCTAAACTTATCATTTTTTGATTTTTTTTAAATTGAAAAGAATTGTTTGAAGTTTGTTCTCGTGCAATTCGTTCGCCAAAATGTTATGTTGATAAAAAGTTATTAAAATACTAAAAAACCCTAATAATTCAAGTTTATGGATTAGTTTCATTAGAAATTAATTAAACAATAGAAAAATTAATCAAATTATTAAAAAAATTACATATTTGGAATCTGCATTGTCTCATCTATAATGGGTTTTAATTTCGTAAAAAATTTCTACAAAATAGGTCTTCAGACATATGTCCAAAGTCACTATTTTCCTGTGACATTAACATGACCATCAAGTTGCAGGTCAAACCAGGTCCAAAACTAAGGTTCGGGTCCCCAAGCCATTTCCCGAACAAAAAAAAAGCCAAAAACTCGACCAAAAATTTGTATTTTAAAAAATGGGATCCCGTTTCATAAAAAAACATTTTTTTATGGTTCTAATGAAACGGGATACCATTTGAAAATTACCAAAAACAAAATGTTTCCTAAAATTGAAAGTTTACAAAATGGGATCCGTTTTGAAAACTTTTCTGAAAATGGAAAATTTTCAATAATTGGAAGTTTCCAAAAATAGAAAATTTTCAAAATGGGATCCCATTGTGAATTTCCTTTGAAAATTTTGTTTATGGAAAATTTTTAAAATGGGATCTCGTTTTGAAAATTTTTCAAAACTGGAAAATTTTCAAAATGGGATCTTGTTTTGAAAAACGAGATCGTGTTTTTTAAATTTAGGCTCAGAATCCCGAAACTAAACGAGATCCCATTTTTTTGCAAGCCGATTTCATTTTTTTGCCTAAGGCAAAAACTTCCACGTTTCGTGGACTCATCTTCTTGCATTTACCTCATAATGAAATGTGAATGTTGATGTATGCCCCCATTTTAAAGCGGTTGCTAACACCATTACTATGAGCAATTGCTTTAAAGTAGAAGAAGAGGAAGACATGAGAGCTTACTCGGAAATCCCTATGGGTGATCCCACAATAGTGGTTTACAATTTTTGGCCAAACTAGACACTGAAATTATTTTTTTAAACTAAATCTTCACATTCGGGCACCTATAACAGCTAAACCGTGAAGAATTTGAAGATGATCAAAACTAGAGTCTCGTCACATTTTGTCTGTAGATTCTAAAAATATTTTTTCAAAATTTTTGGAATTAGATTGCACTTCTTTTTCCATCTCCCACGAAAACTGGTTTTTTTCAAAAAATAGCATTTTTAAAATGTGATGCACACCGTATAATGCATAAAGTTTTTTCCATGAAGGATAAAATTCTAATTCTTTCAAATTTAGATTCCTAACTCTGATATCTAGTGCTTCCACTTGGTTAGAAAGTAATTTATTGAATATTTTTTCTTTAATCAAGTTTCGAAGTCAAACCAATTACAATTTAGACATAGCGCGACCGTATAATGCATAACTTTTTTTGTATATATCAAAATTCAATTTTTCTTTTGTTGGATCAAGGACTTCAATATTTCGTGCACTCATATTTTTCAAAATAAATAAATTATAATATGATATTTTTTCCAGATTTGCAGAACAAAGACCTTCATTTTCGATGAAAAATCTATGTTTAATAAAACTAAAAAAAATACATAATAAAACCAAAACATATTAAAATTATATTCGTTGGATAGCTCATTTTGAGGAATACCTGATTCAAGTTGGGTTTGTGAATATTTATCCATTTTCATCCTCAACCCGACCTTCAAAGTGCCAAAATTCATTCAAACCCTGGTTCATTCGAACCCCCCTTCTATAAGGGGTTTTGATGGCTTTTTTGGCGGGAAAGTATTAGGAGGGTTCACCCGAACCTAGGTTCTAGTGAACCCCTAATGGGTTCGTATGAACCCCTAAAATCATTTTTTTTCCATGCATTCATTTTTAGTGAGTTTTCCTTCTTCACTTCAATTGTAAACCACTATTGTGGCTTCACCCCTATGCCAAGTCATATGTTTCTTGAAGCCACATCATGAAAAAGGTAGTATGCCACGTGGGAGCCAATTTAAGGCATGCCGTCCACATCCCAAGCTTGCTCTTATATTTTCATGAAAGGTTAACGACTAGCCAAAAGAGGCAACACCAAGCAATATATGAGGACAAGGCTACCTAACCCCATTGCCCCCACTTAGTACAGGACATGTGTGAGAAAAATGATTAATGAAATGCATGCTAGAGAAAAAATCGGTATCAATTAGAGGAATGGGGTGCGCCCATATAAGGAAGAACACCAAACTCCTTAAGATGTTGGATTTTACTACTCAAAGCCTTACATTCATTAGTAGAATGACCATGAACTCTATGATAGACACAAAATGAAGTCTTGTAATAGCATTTCTTTCCAGTTCTTGGAGGAAGGGTTATCAAGTGATCTTGGAGGAGTCTCAACAAGATACCCTCTTGATCAATGGTAGAAGGTGTTCCTATAGTTTGTGACAAAGATACCCCTTGCTTAAATATGTACAAGATGTCATACCTATGTAAGACTATTTAGATTGCTAGATTTTGTTCTCTCCTTTGTAGGAGGATGTAAAATCTAATGAACTCAAATCATTAGTGTCTTGCGAGATGGCATTGATCTTAAGTGTAGATGTATTTGTTTTTTTGATTGTGTGCAAAGGAGAATGATCGGGACTACTAGTGTCGATCAATTCAGGATACATTATGGTTAAGGTGGGCTTTGATGAATTATTTGTGATAGTGTTGATATTGATTGATGACTTGATTACTTCTACCAAAGGACAATAACTAAGACCATGAGTTGTTTTTTGTGTGATAGGATCTATAGGGTTGTAGATACCTTGTTTGTTAGCACCACATCCTTTTCCACTATATCCAAGTTGTGTCATAAGCTCATATCCTCTTCCATAAAGCTTTTTCATTGCTTTTGGACTGGGTGGGTGTTCATTGTTGAGTTTGTCAAAGTTTTCTATGTAATCTATTGGATTTTGTTCGAGAGTGGGTGAGGTGGATGTGTTCGAAGGGTCTTCCGAGTTGTGTGTTGACATGACTGATTTTTTCATGTCCCATATTTGAATCCCTTTTTATGATCTTGTACTCGATCCCATGAATGTTGGTGTGAATTCTAAGGAACCCCAATCATCATCTAATAGCCTCGTGTGTTGTTCTTTGTTTTGTTGTTGTGCTGTTGCACAGGTTCCACTTGTGTGGTTGGTGTTAAGGGTATGTGCAGGATCATCATGGAAAAAATAGGCCCTTAAGTGGCAAAAAATTTAGAAAAATCAGAGTTAGGTAACTTGACGTAAAAATTTGAATAAGTTATCTATATTATTTCAAAAATATGTAAGAATAGAATCTATAGCAAATTGGATGTAGTTTCTTAAATACTAGGTTTATTTAAAAAAATCTTTGGTGAAAATTTGAAATTTCAATGCAATAGTACTTAAATTTCGGGGAAAAAATAAGGTAGGTGTTTGTTAAAACCACCTAACCACAATAAAATGATAATATTTTTATAAGATTTTTAGATATAGTAGAGGACTCATGTCCTCAATGTGATGCATATTTTTTGTAATTTTTTCCAAGTAAATAATTAATTATGAATTTTTTATTACAACTTTTAAAAAATATAAAAATTCGTATGTCTGAACACCTTAACTTGGTCAAAACTTCATGAAATTCAATTTTTTTATAATCCTATAGTATGCGAAGCATAGAATGTGATGCATGTTTCAGATTCAAAAAATATGATATCGTTTGAAAGCTATAGATGTTTTTCAATCAACCTATCAATCTTGACTTTAGTCATAATTCAAATAGAAAATGAATAATAATTATTTATTAAATTCAAAGTAAATCATAATTTATATTGGTGGAAAGTTGAGAATCTCCTTTAAAAACTCTTCGTTTCATCAATTTTGGGTAAAAAAAAGTCATCAGCCACATACCCTACACATACCCATCATATCACCACTTTTTGGCCCATCATGATCCTACACATACCCTTAATGTGTTTAAGTGGTTCTCTTTGTTTTTCTCAAGTTTCAAGATACTATAAGGCTCATGATCAGCATTGAGTGTGCACACTTTGTTGTTGTAGATGTATTTCATTTTTTAATGAAGAGTGGAAAGCACACCATTCATTGCATGAATCCATGACCTGCCTAGAAGAAGGTTATATGAAAGAGCATGAAGCATAACCTCGATTGGCATGTTCAATGTGACTTCTCCAATTGTAATGGGCATGTACAGGATCATGATGGGCCAAAAAGTGGTGATATGATGGGTATGTGGCTGACGACCCTTTTTTTTACCCAAAATTGATAAAACGAAAAGGGTTTTTAAAGGAGACTATCAGATTTCCACCAATATAAATTATGCTTTACTTTGAATTTAATAAATAATTATTATTCATTTTCTATTTCAATTACGACAAAAGTCTCGATTGATAGGTTGATTGAAAAACATCTATAGATTTCAAACGGTATCACATTTTTTGAATCTAAAACATGTGACACATTCTATGCTTCGCATACTATAAGATTAAAAAAAATGAATTTCATGAAGTTTTGACCAAGTTAAGGTGGTAAAACATACAAGTTTTAATATTTTTAAAAGTTGTAATAAAAAAATCATAATTAATTATTTACTTGGAAAAAAATTACAAAAATATGCATCATGGGACATGAGTCCTCTACTTATATCTAAAATGTTATAAAAAACTATTATCATTTTATTGTGATTAGGGTGGTCAAAAAGACACCTACTTCTTATTTTTTCCTAAAATTTAAGTACTACTACATTGAAATTTCAAATTTTCATCACATAGAGTTTAAAAAAAAAAAACCTAGTAGTTTAGAAACTACATTCAATTTGCTACAGATTCTATTCTTACATATTTTTGAAATAATATAGATAACTTATTCAAATTTTTACGTCAAGTTGCCTAACTTTTATTTTTCTAAATTTTTCGGCACTTAAGGGCTTGTATTTTCCATGATGATCCTGCACATACCCAAATAGGTAAAGTGATCACACCAAGCGATTTCTTTCCTTCATTGTCAAAGCCCTTAATAGATAAAGAATCAGATTGATTTTTCGTTTTTCCACACGAAGCCTATCCAAGAGGTTTACGCTACACACATTAAGGGCTGAGCCATTGTCAATAAGGGTTTGCTTTATCCCTGTTGTATTGTATTGAGCAATGATCATGAAAGCTTCATTTTGTTTTTGCATTTCCAAAGAGGGGAGTTTGCTTTGGTGGAAAACAACGTCAGCTTTCAATCCTTGAATTATGGCTACTATGTCATTTGGTTGCGCATTAGAAGGGATAGGTATTTTTTTTAAGGTTGTTTGAAGCATAGTGTGATAGTTAGGTGAATTTGAAGTAAACCCCATAGGGATATCTTTGCGGGAGTTCTCTTAAGTTGTTCAACAAGATCATACTCCCATAATCGAGGAGAACTAGGCAGTATAGAATTAGGAAAAGGTAAAGAGGTTGGGGTTGGTTGTTGTGGTTGTAGATTATTTCTAGTGTTATATGTATGAGCAATGGTATTATGACTCAGTTGCTGCATGACACATTATTCTAAGGTGGGCAAAGGATAAGTTCAGGCTTGTTGTGAATGTGAGGTTTTTGTGATGGTGGATAAAGGATGAGTTTAGGTTGGTTTTGGGTTTGTTGTGTTTGTGAAGGTGGGTAGAGAATTAGAGGGTTCTTAGGATGTCCCACAGGGTATGTATGAGGTCCATTGATTGAGGGGGATCTAATGGACACTTGCACATTCTTAACCTTAGTGCTCTTGGTTTGATGTATCTCTAATAAAGGGAAACCTAGAATCACCTTTTTATCATGACCTAAGGAAGACACATGACTATTGTTGTCATTTTCTAACACCATGATATTCTACCTAGGAGGAGAGTTTTTAGGAGAACTATGAATCAAATGTTCTTGAAATTCATGTATTTTTTCTTCTAAAATGACTTCATCACAAGTAGGGGAATAATCAATGGTTGAATTATCTTGCTTAGGTGAAAGGGGGAAAGTAAGATTCTCATGACTCTCATTGGTTGTGTTTTCTAACATCAAAGCATCTTCCTTACAACTAGGGGAGATACTAGGAGAAGAACAAGTATGATTATCATGATCATTTATGACTTCATTCCTTTGTTCCCTAATGTCTTCTAAAATAGGAGCTCTGTAGGGGAAGGATCATAAAGAGGGTTGTTGTAGACCAACATATCCTCACCATTTAGAATCCTATCTTCCCCGAAATCATTCTAACAAGCCAAAGGAGAATGGAAATTAAGCAAGGTGATGTTTAAAGGAATGTGTCTATGATTTCATTCTCTTGTGCTAAAATATCTTCCCAAAGGGGATGAGGACAAGGACAAACAAGATCCTCATGATTCTCAATGATTGTATCTTCTTTCACTAAGATACCTTCATCATTAAAAGAAGAGGTATCATGAGAAGAACAAATATGATCATCATGGTTATCTATGTCTATCACATCATCCACACAAATAGGAGATAGGTTAACATTATCATTTTCACTCTCTTGCACTAAGAGACTTTCATAACTAGGGAATGCATTAAATGAAAGACTACCATGCTTATTTACTAACTTGTTTTTTGAAAAATTGGAGAAGATTGAAACTAACATTTGGAAAAAAATTAATTTATGCAAACTTGCAATACAATGTAAGAATGTAAAATGAAATGCAATTTTTCAGTTTTCAAGCAAGATGATTTTCTGATTACATAATGCAATGATCTGAAAAATGAAATGTTGTAGATGCAAAATTGAATTTGAACAATGCAAGAAATGAGGTAATTTAAGCTAGATCTAATGAAATGTATGTTACAGAAACTCAACCAAGTGATACAGATGGGTAAGGGAAGCAAACAAAAGCTTAAAAACAGTGTTTTCAATGCTGTAAATGATAGTTTCAGGGTTGAATAGGGACTAAGTCACCCAAGGTGACAAATTAGTCCCAGTAGGGATTTTTTTGAGATTTTTTCAAATTTTTTTGATGGATTTTGACAGTGTCTATACTGTATAATGTAGACCTAAGATGCAAATGTAAAATTTTAGATATTTTCAGTGATTTAAGATGCAAAAATGAAACCTCTATGGGTAAATCCACAATAGTGGTTTACAATTGAAGTGAGGAAGGAAAACTAACAGAAAATGAATGCATGGCAAAAAAATTGATTTTAGGGGTTTGTACGAACCTATTGGTTCGGCTGAACCCATTGGTTCGACCAAACCCATTCGGGGTTCACTAGAACCTAGGTTTGGCTGAACCCTCCTAATACTTTCCTCGCTAAAAAAACCATCAAAACCCCTTATAGAAGGGGGGGCGGGTTCAAATGAACTAGGGTTCACTCAAACCCCTAGGGGTTCGTTCAAACCCCCTTTATTCCTCATCCCCTCCCTGAGACACAAAAAAAACCTGAATTTTGGCACTTCAGAGCTTGGGTTGAGGATGAAAATGGAGGAATCTTCACAAACCCAACTTGAATCAAGTAGTCCTTAGAACGAGCTATCCAACGAATATAATTTTAATATGTTTTGGTTTCATTATGTATTTGTTTTTTTAGTTTTATTAAACATAGGTTTTTCATCAAAAATGAAGGTCTCTGTTCTGCACGTGGAAAAATAGTAGACTATCAAAACAAAAAATTGAAAAACATGAGTGCACTAGATATTGAAGTCCTTGATCCAACAAAAAAATAAATTGAATTTTGATATATACAAAAAAAGTTATACGTTATATGGTCGCGCTATGTCTGAATTGTAATTAGTTTGACTTCAAAACTTGATTAAAGAAAAAATATTCAATAAAAACCTGTCTAACCAAGTGGAAGCACTAAATATCAGAGTTAAAAATCTAAATTCAAAAGAATTAGAATTTTATACTTCATGGAAAAAAAGTTATACGTTATACGGTGTGTGTCACTTTTTAAAGATGCAGTTTTTTGAAAAAAATCAGTTTTCGTGGGAGATGGAAAAAGAAGTGCAATCTGATTCCAAAAATTTTGAAAAAAATATTTTTAGAATCTATAGACAAAATGTGATGAGACTCTAGTTTTCATCATCTTCAAATTCTTCATGGTTTAGCCACTATAGGTGCCCAAATGTGAAGATTTAGTTTAAAAAAATAATTTCAGTGTCCAGTTTGGCCAAAAATTGTAAACCACTATTGTGGGATCACCCCCGATGCACTTTCACTAATGCAAAATTTTAAACCCTAGAATGCAACTTAACCAATGCAATATGTAATGTAAGATAATTATAGGATGATGGAATCCAAAATCAAAAAGGAAAGTATTCAAAATCTAGGTTCATCAAAATGTTAACAAGGATATTGGCACCTAAATGCTTTCTTGCACTTCTAGGGTTTTTCACAAAAAAGGAGAAAGATGGGCCAAAATGCAATGTACACATTCAAAATTAATGTATGGATGGATGAAATATACCTAAATTCTATGTATAAATGCAATAAATAGAAAAGGAAAGATGCTTATTAATGCAGAACCTAAGAAATGAAAGGTGTTTGAAAACACATTGTGATATGCAAAAACACTTAGAAATGAAGATAAATTGTAACAAAAATTTATGAAACTGAAGGTGTGCACCTAGAAATTGGAAAGGTATGAAATTAAGGTCTGGAATCATGAAAAATATAGTACAGATGCCAATTGGGACACTTGTGCCAATCTAGGTGACTTAGTCCCAGATCTGGGAAAACTGCTCTAGAGTCCGTTTCAGCCAAATGGGTGTTTGAATCTATAGAAATCACTAAAAGGAATGTATAGTGGGACTAATTTTCCATTAGTGGTGACTTATTCCACTTCTATATTTCTAAAAATTTGAAAGAGGAAAAAAAAGCCCTCGGTCTACACTTTGATTCTTTATAGGTGTCCGCTTTTGAAACTCTAATTTTCTGGCCTAAAAGTGACTTTTAATGGATATTTTGGGCTTTGCAAGCAAGGAGAGGTCTTAAAAATGTCTTAAACCTAATCTTCAATGAATTTAAAACCCTCAAAGTACCTAAATCTACAAACACACAATGAAAGAGAAAGAAATGGTGAATGTTAGGGCATGGGGGTTTTCCTTGGTCAAACCTCTTTTTAGGTAATTAAACCAAAATGAAGAAATATTGTAATGAAGCATGAAATAATGGAGTTAATACCTTTCCATGATGATTTATCTTTAATTTCTATAGCAAAATATGAAGAATCTTCCCTTGAATTTCTAAAAAATGCTAGCTTGATGACTTGGAATGATTAAAATCCATCTCATTTTCCCATTAAATTGATCCCCAAGGTCGACATGGAGGGAAATAAAACTTAAATTCCAAAATTTATTGCTCAAAACTCAAAAATAACCCAAATGGGACTAATTCACCACTTTGGGTGACTTAGTCCCAAAGGGGTCCTTTTGCTAGCTCGATTGTTGGGGAATGCATAAATTAGGTTTATATGATGATTTTGTTAGTTATTTGATCAAATTATGCCTTGGGATACACAATATGGGGCCATAGGGGCCTATTAATGATGATGTAAAGAGTAATTAGTGCTTGTGACATAAAATTCAATGTGAAAGTGTGATTAAATGCACTTTACGATACTAACATGAGGTCCACATAGCCTAGATATGCACAACATCCAATGTAAATGTGTAAGAAACAATACAACACTAGATTAAGATAAGGTTTAAGTTACAAGCCTTTTGGATTAATGTGATAATGCGATTAAATATATTTTACATTGTTGAATTAAGGGAAAATGGGTTCGTTAAGTCTAGAGAAGTGTGAAAGTCATTTACAAAACTTTACAACACCTTCACAAGACATCGTTAAATGCATTTTATTTATTTTGCAAGGGTCCAAGACATAACGTGGATGTGTAAAACACCTCACAACATTAAATCAAGGCCTGATTAAGTCCAATTTGTCATTAATTATTCCCATATCAAGCAAGAAAAAAGGGGTACTTTTTCCATGTCCACACATCTATACCTTCCTCAAGTCTTTGCTTCAACACCTTTGTGACGGGAACATTTGTGACAACATAATTAACATCGTCATGATCATCTGTTCTTTGAAGTAGTTGATGATCATCACCAATTGTTTCCTCGACGATGTTAATGGTGTTCTTCTTCTCATCCTCATCATCCTCAAGGGATTTTCTTGACGTTTTTAAATTATCTTCTTCCTCTTCATCCAAATCATCAATTTGAGGTATATGTGGTTGCCCAAGGCTAAGCAATGTTCCTAGCAATAGAGTAGTTGAGACAAGAACATAGGAAGATGAAACCAAAAATGAAAACACCTTGGGGTAACATACAATACCCCAAGATTGTAGAGCAGGGACGAGGTAAAAGGATGCTTTCTAACAAATCTACAACAATATACTGACACTATAGTAATACCACTCATCAAAAAGCATGTTGATTTCTTTTTATGCAATGCCATTTCCTTTGTTTCTCTTCTAAAATCAACCTCTAACACTAACTTAATTCTAATACAATACAACTATTTTCCTGCTAGGATCTTCAAGTTCTGGGATAAGAGAAATTTTTTTTTTTGCCCCACTCTCACTCAACTAACAATCCCAATGCAAGTACTACTATTATATATGAAAAATCACCCCAAACCCAGACAAAACAAAATATAAAGTGGCCAACCAAAACTTACATAAAAATCTCATGATTCAGCTAGTTAGCTTTTGTGTGATCTTTGAGGTAGGCCAACAAAACAGTGGGAATTGAAAAAATTTCTCGATCAATCTCAAAGAACATAAATAACTAAAATTGCACAATGCCTACTTTTAGAATCCACTTCTCAAATGTATCATGTATGTCTGGTTCATGGGCCAAGCTAAGGAACTTGTTTGGATTATGGGGCCAAAAGCATAATTGAAATATGTTCATTTTTCATGGTGATAACAATTATAGCAGTTTAGGTCCCTATAGGCTTGTTTTGCTAGCTGGGAGGCCTGTTTTGTTGTTTGGTCCCATTTATTTTTCTTGTAAAAGCTCGAGGACCATTTAGTTTTTTCACCCTTGGGGTGACTATTGGTTTGTTTGTTGTTCTGCAACTTTTTTTTGGCCTGGTGGCCTTTTATACTAGCATTGTTGCCTTTCCTTCTTTTGTTGTTTTGCTAGCTACATTTGCAATTTATTGTTGTTGTCTTGTCTTGTTGCTATTCTATGTTTTGTTGTACTAACTACTAAATATTTCATGATGTAAAAGGGTCATGTCCCTTTCAAAATCCCCACTTACCAAATCAAAAAAAAATATAGCAATTTGAACATGAATTGGTATCCCAATGAAGCAATATTCATGAGCAATTGCCATAAATTTTTTGTAATAAAAATAATGAATAGATGTGTTAGTGTTGAGATTGTAGATGTACCTTCATGAAAGTCATGTTGAACAAGACACGTGGAGATATGTCAGGGTTACCCTATGTTTTGTATGGCTCTCCTATGATTAGTAATAGATGGGATAAATCTCTTGTCATGGCTATCAATACCATTCTCAGGTGATCCCATAATAGTGGTTTACAATTTTTGGCCAAACTGGACACTGAAATTATTATTTTTAACTAAATCTTCACATTCAGGCACCTATAGCGACTAAACTATGAGGAATTTGAAGATGGTGCAAACTAGAGTCTCATCAAATTTTGTCTATAGATTCTAAAAATATTTTTTTCAAAATTTTGGAATCAAATTGCACTTTTTCCATCTCCCATGAAAATTGATTTTTTCAGAAAACAACATTTTAAAAAAGTGATGCACAACATAATGCATAACTTTTTTCCATGAAGGATAAAATTATAATTCTTTCAAATTTAGATTTGTAACTCTAATATCTAGTGCTTCCACTTGGTTAGATAGTTTTTTATTGAATATTTTTTCCTTAATCAAGTTTCAAAATCAAACAAATTACAATTCATACATAGTGCGCCGATAATGCGTAACTTTTTTGTATATGTCAAAATTTAATTTTATTTCTTTTGTTGGATCAAGGACTTCAATATCTAGTGCACTCATTTTTCAAATTTTTTTGATAATCTTCTATTTTTCCACATGTGAAGTGTATCGCATAAAAATGGTCATGTCTATAATCCCTACAATTAATTAAATATTTATTATTTAATTAATTTTTCTAAAATCCTCTACATATGATTAAATTTAATTAATTTAATTATATTGTTCATTCATCTTATTCTTCCTTCAGAATTAAATAAATTTATTTTATTTAATTATTTTCATATGTCCACTTAATTAATTAAATAAATACATTTTATTTATTTAAATTAATTATCATTGTTTAAATTTAAATTAAATCTTTTGATTTAATTAAGTTTAAATATTGCCTTTTCTTCTATTTTAAAATTCTTCTTCTAATTAATTAAATGTTTCATTTAATTAATTTCATAAAAGTGATTTAATTAAATAAACTTTATTTAATTAAAGGATCTTGTGCTTTCTTTCTAAATCACAACTAGATATTTTATTATCTTCTGTTTTCTTCTCATATCATAATTAAATATTTTATTTAAATATGAGATATTCTGCTTTTTTCAAAAATCCTGATTAAAGCTTTCTTCTTATCACAAACTTTCTTTTGCTTTAAAAGCTTAATTAAATATTTCATTTAATTAAGAAAAAGCTGAATTTCATCCACAAATAAATAATTGAATTTTTAATTCATTATTTATCAGCTTTTAAATCTTTCTTTTATTCTTTTAAAGAAAGATGATTTCTTATCTTCTTATCTTTTCCTCTTTCATAAAAATAGAAAAATCTTGTTTTTAGGTTTCTTCTATTTTCTCTTCAATTTCATCCATCTTCAACCATTTGATCTGTCAAGAATTATCATAGCCATTGATCATATCAGCCAATCAGAAGTTTTTGAAAACTCTATAAATACAACCTCTCACAATTCATTTAGGAGGTTGATTCTTAAGTATCCTCACTCTGTCAAAATTATTCTTCAAATATTCTATCTTTCATCCATCATTCTCCTTCAAACCTTTATCACATCGTTATGCTGCAGAATTGAGCAACCAACATTCCTCCAACAAATCAACCTTCAAAATCTTGCATCCTTGTGCAGGTGGAGAAGAGCCATGGAGATCAATCAACACTAGTTTGGAAATCGGTTTGCACGTTCTTTGTTTACTATTTTTATTTTCATTCTAGTTTGTACTTCATGGTGCTTGATAGGATTTAATTCATTTATTGTTTTCATTACATTAAATCTGATTTGATTTTATTTCCCTATCTACATGAAGAACAAATAAATTCATTTTCGATGAAAAACCTATGTTTAATAAAACTTAAAAAACAAATACATAACAAAACCAAAACATATTAAAATTATATTCATTGGATAGCTTGTTCTAAGGATTACCATAATCATTTGAAATAAATTTTAAATGAATTCATTTGATCCCCCAAAAGATAAATCAAAAGTGATTTTTATCAGCATTTTGATAGGTGTAAAGGAGACACATTTATAGGTATGGTTTAAAACTAGCGAGGTTCTATCAAGGGGTTTGATCTAAGGTGATTTGATCAAACCCTCTTCAATTGGAATCCTTAAAATGGAACTTTTTAAGGCTTAAATCATTATATTTTCTAAAAATATGTGATTTCAGCTAAAATTCGTTCCTCTTAGGAATTGTAAACCACTATTATGACAACAAGGCCTTCTTCTCAAGTGCTGCTCCTACACCATAGATCTCTTTTTTTCTCTATCCAAATCCAAGGTATATTATATTACATTGAGAAGATAATTCATTCTTAAGTTGGATGTTGATTTAACATGCATTTAACTGGCTACAAATGACATAGTAGAGAAGAGTGAGTACAATGGTTGTAGGAGTGTTGATGGATTTCGTAAGCTTGGTGATAGTTTCTATGTGGAGTTTAAATGCCTAGAAGAAATTGGTTGTAGGAAGTACTTGAATGGTTAGGAAAGCCACAACAAGCATATGGAAAATATTGAGTTTGTTGAATCTGAATCAAATTGAATCTCAATATCCCTAAAACCTGGTTTACTATGAATGGATTGAAGCAACAACTGCAGGGAGATTGTTTTTGGTGCGTCTCATTTAAAAAACCTATGATGAGATAGGGTTTTGTAAAATTTTCCTGTAAACTCTACCCATTTTTTCTTATCGGTGTCATTGATAGCACAACATAATTTATGCAAATTCTCATAGTCACTTGCCATGGTTTCACTGAGTTCTTTTCCCAATCTGTTTGCAAATCATGGATTATTTTTTTGTCGTGTTTTGTTTCATTCTAAAACAATTGTGTTCTTTAAATGGCTGTTTTGTTTTATCTAAACCATTTTTGGGCCCAAAGTAGTCTCATTTATGGTATTTTTATCAACAAATTTATAGGAAAAACCTATCCAATAAACGTGCTTTAAAAACTCCTCTCCACACAAGTCCAAGTCTAAGAGAGTGGTGTCCAAGTAGTGAGTAGTTTGAGCTCCAACGAGTAGAACACTCATCCATGGAAAAGACAAAATTTAAGATATTGTAAAAGGCTAATTAATTATGTTTATATATGTTTTGCTGGTTTTTGGTTGTAAAATTTTAGGAAGTAGAAAGAGATGATTCTGTGATTAATCTTTTTTAGCATCTCTTATGGGACTTTGCATCTACTGCAACAGTAGCTAAAAGGAAAAACACATGCACTTCCTTTGTTTGGAGGAAGAAGCGAAGCTATTTTCTATGTTGTAGACATTTAAAAGGGGGAATGATAGTGAGCAGTTAGCAGGTTTGTAAATCTACCACAAATTTTTTTTTTTCCATTCTACATGTACACACTATGAAGGAGTGAATGGAGGGTGGGTTGTGAAAAGGGGTTTTAATTTATATTCAATGGGGTTTGCAAATATGTTGGTAAATGGTACTTGGTACTTAGGCGTGCAGTTTTCTAAGGTGAACAACTATTTCCTTCGCCTGCATAAAGTTTATTTTTTATTATTACTTTATTTTAAGCATATTTTATGGTTTCCTAAATTTTGTAGAATAGAATAACCTTTTGTTTTTGAAAGATGGAGGCAATAATCATCAAGGAGGATTTCTAGGTGGGTGTTATAGTCAACAAATGATATTCAACTAATGGGTGAGAATAATTTCTAACCATTTACTATTGTTTTCTTTCAATTGGTTTGTCACTTCTTTAGGGTTTTAAAATTCAACAAATGAAGTCCACGTTAAAACACACATGTATTTAAATGTGTAATTTCTCATACTGAACCACACTATTGTCAAATGGTGTTGTTATTTAAAATTTTGTTACACCCTGTTGTGTTATTACCTATTTAATTTTTACCTTGATGGGTTAAAAATCATTATATATATATGTTATGATTATGTTTTACATGTAAATCTTGATGGAAATTTGATGAATGGATATTCAATTCAATTTGATATGTTATAATGATTATGAAAATGAAATATATGATGCATATGTTGGAAAGAGACACTAAAAATTCTTTTTGGTGTTTTCATTAATGGCAACCCCAGTCGGTGACTGATTCACACATCATCATTTGCTCCCACCAATAGGCAGATTGAAGAAATTGAGGAAGAACAAAGCATCTGATAGTTTGGTGATCATCGATTCACTTACAAATTTCCAGTTGTTATTTTGCGTTGTGGATCTCATGAAATGTTAATCAATGTATTTCTTGTGTTATCCAGAAATCTTAGTACCTCGTACCAAGCCATGTGTAAGTTTGGTGATCCGGTTGGAACTTTTTTGTTTACCAATATTTTGGGGCCGACATAGTTGATAAAATGTGTTGTAGATATTCAAGGAATTTTTATTCAAATATTTTTGTGTTTGATCATTATGTTTTGGGTCCAAGCTAAGTTGTGGCTAAGCATTATGGATGCACATCGAATATAACTTAAGATTTGAGTTGAGAGTTGCTAATATTTTTAAGGTTTGTTGAAGCTGACTTGTTGTGATTAAATTGCTAGTTGTGGATATAAATGTATGATCTATTATATCATTTCGATATGAATGTGTGGTGTGTCAATGTGTATTGCAAATATCAAAAGAGTGTTAGAGTGACTTTCTGCACAATTTTACTTGCACAAAAATATTTTGTGGTGTGAGTCAGAGCTAAAGTTCAGCATCAGTCAAAAGGACACAAGATCAACAACTGAGCCTAACTAGAACTGTAATCAAGCATTTGTAGATTCAATTATTTTAGTTCATTTTCCTGGATCTAATCCAAATCTCTGTAAGGTAGTGTACCTTCCTATTTTGCGCAGTGAGCTCTAGATAGTGAGCCTGAATGCAAGTGCATTCCCATATTGTAAAATCCTTTTGAGTATACTTAGATTATATTGTGGATTGGCCATCCACTATGGTTTTTACCCTAATATGGTTTCCACGTAAAAATCCTTGTGTTATGGTGTTGTGTTTATTTTATTTCTATTTTTGCATATTACTTTTGGTTGAATGTTTTAAGTGGGTTAATGATTAGAGTAATAAAGTTAATTTTTGTAGAACACTGATTCACCCCCCCTCTCAGTGTTGCTTTTTTCCAAAAATTGGTATTAGAGTTGGTTCCTTGAAAGAAGTCTAACAACTTGGGGAGATCTTGGAAAGTGTTTTCAATGGATACAATTAGTCTTCAACAACGACTTATAGTGGCCCTGGATGATCTTGACCAATCAAAGTCTGAGAACTGAGAACTGTAGGAAAATATTGAGAGTGCAAAAAAATTCATTCAGTCACTAAAAGACAAAATCAATGAATCAAGAGAGAAAAGAAAGGAATTATGTGATCAACTCAAGCAGAAGAACAAAAGCATGGAAGATGAACAACTCAGTCATGCCTTGAAGGAGAAAACAAAAAAATGTGAATTTTTTTCCAAAGAAAATGCTGCCCTGAAGCGTGAGATGGAATCTATCATGATGGAGATGAACAAGGAGATTGAAGATAGAAAAAAGAATGAAGAAAAGCTTGCTCAATCCTTGAAAGAAAAATCTGAACAATGTAGCCAATTGGACAATGAATTGGAATAATCTAAAAAAATGAGGAAGTGCTTGAAAAAAAACTTCACGATCTCAGAGATGAACTGACTGCTGCAAATGAGTACAAGAAGAAATTCAAAGCAAGCTCAGCCAAGCTTGATGAACTGATTAAAGGTCAGAGGACTGATGGTGACAAGCGAGGTCTTGGCTATGAGGAAGGTGGAAATTCTTGATATGGATAAAGGAACTCTAGATAAAGGAATTCTAGACAAGGAAGATTCCAACAAGGAAATCAAATAAATGGAGCCAGAAGGAATCCGGTGAGACAACCAAATGCTGAAAGATTCAATGGTTATTTTTTTGTTTGCAATAAATTTGGCCATATGGCTTCTCAATGTAGAAGCAGGATGAATTCAAGTTGACCATCATTCTTAGGTCAGTGCTTTAATTGTAATAAGTTTGGTCATAAGTCCAATGAATGCAGAAATGTGATGAACAACTTTCATAGAGATATCAGATGTTATGCATGCAATAGACTTGGGAATATTGCTAACCAATGCAGATCAAGGAAAAATAAGTGGAACAGTTGGTTTGAACAAGGAAATGTTGTGTGTTACAACTGCAACAAATTTGGCCATATTGCTAGATTCTGTTGGAACAGAAGAGGTCGGGTAAAACATAATACAAAGCAAGATGTCAAAGGAAAAGGGAAATTTACTATAGATGTGATCAGGAGGCAAATGTAGAAGAAATGTGTAAAAATGAATCCCTCTGTCTAAGGAAATGTGCCAACACCAGAATTTTCTTCTGGTAATTTCCCCGGGAATTAGATTTAGGCCTTTGGCCTAGGGGGAGCTGTCAAGAAAATATCTTAAACCCCCTGCCAGTAACTAACACCGAAATGTGGATAGGTCCAGCTAGTGGCCAGATGCTATTTAGATGTTGTCGATCCATTTGGAGAAGGTATTATGTAGTATAGAAGATTTGTAGAAGAATTATCTCTCTCAGCGCATGAAATCAAAGTAAAAAGATGAACTAGGGTAAAAGCATTTATTGAGATAAAAGGGTTAGTTGTACAAATGGTAAACGGTCATTTTATCCTTCATTTTTCATTTTGTATTTTTTAGGAAAGTAGTTTGAAGAGCCCTGGAGTGAACTTTGTTGAATTGTGGAGAGATTCAAAGCATGAAGAAGAATCTGTGATCAAACCTCGATCCAATGGAAAGGTATTTATTGAAAAGCCTATAAATTTATGAATTTGCAAGAATGGCCACTCCATTGGTAGTAGAGGTCAAGGATAGACCCCGTCCTAAGTTTAAGTGGCACCCTTCTAAGTCTATTGAGACCGAGCCCCTCGGTGCATTTTAGTTTGTGCAATATGGAGTATTGCACACAAAAGATATTAGGGATTATATACATGCTAATATTGAAGAATTAGGAAGTTCTCAAATGATGAATCTATATTCCAATCATATCATTGGAGATATCTTACTGTAAAGCCATAATTTACAACCCTAGAAGAGAAGAAGTTCATGCAGTTTGCAAAATCTCCCATAGTTGAGGAAATTGAATGGGTTAGATACATTTTGAGCCATTTTCATGCCGAGTTCATGTGGCTAAATATACCTTTCAAGATCACAAAAGAGGCTATATGTGTAGTCATAGGTCTCAATTCCACTGGTAGACTTCTAGTCTTGAAATCTCTAAGTCTAATGAGAAGGTTACTGATGCAATAGGTGTGCAATGGGATAGAAGGGAAATGAAAATAGAAGATGTTGAAGTAGATGTAAAATTTGCATCAATGGTCATTGGCTACAAGATATACCATTCTAGCTAGGATAATTTAGTAACTGGTATGACCATCTATGCAGTTGATGAGATGGTAAAACAAAATGCAGAATATGTCTTGTGCAAGCTACTAAGAAGTCAGTTGATGCAGAATTTGAGTAAAATCAAGAAAGATAAGAAGAATACTTTCAAATATGGTAATCTATTATTGTGCTTATTTTTCTATTTCATGAGTGAGGTTCCGGGTGTTGGAAAATTACATTGGAAAAATGATGTGCCTATAGCTATTCAGATAAGGAACATGTTGTTTGGAATTGGTGATCGTCAAGTAAGGAATACTACCCTCTGGGGGTACTTCAAAAATTTCCAGAATATGATGCATTCTAGGGAAAGAATTCCCACTTCAATTGTGGAATAGTACAAAGATAGTATCTGCTTCATGGTGGATATTGAGAAATGTCATATGGAAGTTGTTGATCCCAGAACAATATGGATCATGACTATGGGATACGAAGTAGAGAATATCTTGAAGATGTATGCAGAACACCTACTGAATTCACCTTTGAATTAGGGAGAAGAGAGGTTTGGAAATTATGTAGAGAAAAGTATGTAGGTTCATGAGGAATTGAAAAAGCCAGTGATAGTCAAGAGAGTAAGGAAAGAAGTAGAAGTCTTTGTAGAAAGTATGGGATTACCTGTAGAAGCTTTGAGAGAAGCAAGAAGGAGGAGAGATGAGGAAAAATCAATAAAAGAGAAAGAAACAATAGAGTCTTCTAGTCTGGGAATATCTTCTTCCTGCACTAGATCTACAAGGAGTTCCCCATCCTTATCTAGTCCTTCAGCCAACCCAGCTCAAGACAAGCCTTCTAGTAAAAGGAAGAAGAATAAAAGCACAAGAACATATGAAGCTGTTTCCAAAGATGAGGAAACATAATTAGAAGAAGTTTTGAGAGAAGTGAAGGCTACCAAAACTTAGGTTGTCAAGTTAAACAAGATAAAATCTTCCGACAAAGAAGACAAAGAAAAGAAGGTGAAAGTTGATAAACTTGGTATGTCAGTTGAGGAAGTTGAAAATATTGTTGTCAAGGATGGTAATCTTAATCCTCTCTGTGAATTGTATGAAACTTTTGATAAATCAGGTCAAAGAATTCTTGAAGAAGCCACAATAAAACATATGAACATTTTCAATAAAGTTCTTGTTGAGATTATGTCTGGCTTACCAAAGAGTCTATATGATATTTTGGAGTCGAGAAGATTAAGTGCTAGAATAGAAGAAGAGAATCAGAGGAAGAGAATTCTTGCAGATTTATGTCTAGAAATGTCAATTGAGGAGATGAATTCACTCCTTGAAAAGGCTAAAAAGGAATTTAAGAGCAAGGAAAGGGTGAATAAACTCATGATTGGTGAAATTGATGCTATTGTTGGTGAAACCAAGGATATTCTAGAAGAGTTTCTGTCAAATAATAAGATTAATTTTGATGAAATGAATACTGAAAATGTTCCAAAAAATAAGGAAGTGAATGCAAATGATGAGGATTTTTAGATTCCTCCTAATATGGAAAATACAGACACCTATGGAAACTAAAGTTCCTAAGGTGGTATTAGTTGAAGAGAAGGGGGTTCAAAATGAAGAGGTTAAAGTGCCCAAATACAATCCAGAAATAGTCTCTGAAGAACCCAAGGCTAAAGAAGAAAAAGTTCAAGTTAAGGAAATCATAGTGGAGGCACGAGACACTGCCGAGGCAGTGAAGAGATCTTTGATGGAGCAATGGGAAGTTTTTGATCCTGAATTGGATGAAATCTCAATCAATCTATCCACTTTGTCCCCAATTCAGATGATGAGGTCACATCAATTTCTCAAGCTAACTCCAATGAGAAGATTCTTAAGTCTCACATAGAGGATAGCGAATTGCTAAGCCTTTCATATAGAGTTCTATAGAAATTAATTCCTACTAATGACATGGATCTGTTTGGTTCCTTTTCTAGTGAGCTAAAGAAGCTCATAAATGTTGTAAGTACTCAATTCAAGTCTCTTAAGAAATATACCGAGGATAAAGTGCAAAAAGAGTTTAATGGTAAAAGACTTAGTTGGTTGAAGGAAGTGATTGCAAAGGATAAGAATCTGCTAGCCACCTACATGAAGAACATTCAAGGTTGTATATCTGAAGCTATAAAGGCCTACAAGTCTTGTTTGGTTTTGTCCAAGTTTACTGAAGGTAATGAGAAAAAGGTGAAGGATCTTGAAAATCAATTGGCTACCATTTTTGATGCTTTTGATCCATTAGCTAGTGATGTTGCTCAGCAAGAAGGTCAAGTAACATCTCTACTTGACAAAATAAAATTCTTGAAGAATGAATATGACAAGATTGTTGGGAGAGTAATTGAACTCAGAGGACTAATTTGTTTGAAGATTCAGATAATGGTGAGTAATTTGAAGGAAGCCAAACTATTGTAGCAGTTAGTGACCCAGAGAATCTTGATTTTGTAGAAGCTCAATCTTACTTAATGTGTGGTCACATAACAATTTTGGAGAGTCTCAAAAAGGTTTGTGATGAAAATCTAAGAGTGTCAAAGCAAGATTTTGCAAATATTTTCAAACTTTTGTAAGTTACAAGTTCATGCCTATACAGTTTTGGAATTTTGTTTCGATTTCACCAGTTTTTTCCATTGATGTCAAAGGGGAAGAAGTGTACAGTGAAAAATGTGTATTTATCTTAGGGGGAGTTGCTTTTCTAAAGATTCTTTTTGAAGTTTTGAAGTGTCAGTGTAATTCATGCTAGTTTTGATATGAGACTTAGTCATTTTTCACTAAATGTTTTCATCAATGCCAAAGGTGGAGATTGTTGGAAAGAGACATTGCAAAAGATTTCTAGTGTTGTCATTGATGGAAACACTAGTCGGTGATTGATTCACACATCATCATTTTCTCCCACCAGTAGGAAGATTGAAGACAGTCAAGAAGAACAGAGCATCTGGTAGTTTGATGATCATCAATTCACTTATAGATTTCAAGTTGTTATTTTGCATTGTGGATCTCATGAAAGGTTCATCAGTGTATTTTTTGTGTTATTTAGAAATCTTAGTACCTCGTACCAAGTCATGTGTAAGTTGGTGATTTGGTTGGAAATTTTTTATATTCTAGTATTTTGGGGCTGACACAGTTGATAAAATGTGTTGCAGATATTCAAGGAATGTTTATTCGAATATTTTTGTGATTGATCATTATGTTTTGGGTCCAAGCTAAGTTGTGGCCGATCGTTGTGGGTGCGCATCGAATATAACTTAAGATTTGAGCCGATAATTGCTAATATTTTTAGGTTTTATTAAAGCCGACTTGTTGCGATTAAATTGCTAGTCACAGATATATATGTATGATCTATTATATCATTTTGATATGAATGTGTGGTGTGTCGATGTGTATTGCAAATATTAGAAGAGTGTTAGAGTGATTTTATGCACAATTTCACTTGCACATAAATATGTTGTGGTGCGAGTTAGAGCATAGTAGAGTAGAAGTTCAGTATCAGTCAGAAGGACAGAAGATCAAAAAATGAGCCTAGCTGGAATTGTAATCAAGCATTTGTAGATGCTATTCTTTCAGTTCATTTTCTTGGATCTAATCCAAATCTCTGTAAGAAAGTGTGCCTTCCTATTTTGAGTAGTGAGCTCTAGGCAGTGAGTCTGAATGCAAGTGCATTACCATATTGTAAACTTCTTTTGAGTATACTTAGATTATATTGTGGATTGGACATCCACCATGTTTTTTCCCCTAATAGGGTTTCCACGTAAAAATCATTATGTTATGGTGCTGTGGTTATTTTCTTTCTATTTCTGCATATTACTTTTGGTTGAATTTTTTAAGTGGGTTAATGATCAGAGTAATAAAGTTAATTTTTACAAAACATTGATTTACCCCCCCTCTCAGTGTTTCTTTTTTCCAGCAATTGGTATTAGAGCTAGTTCCTTGAAAGAAGTCTAACAACTTGGTGAGATCTTGGAAAGTGTTTTCAATGGATATAAGCAGTCTTCAACAAGAACTTATGGTGGCCCTGGATGATCTTGACCAGTGAAAGTCTGAGAACTAGAAACTATAGGAAAATCTTGAGAGTGTAGAAAAATTCATTTAGTCACTAAAAGACAAAATCAATGAATCAAGAGAGAAAAGAAAGGAATTATGTCATCAACTCAAGAAAAAGAACATAATCATTGAAGATGAACAACTCAGTCATGCCTTGAAGGAGAAAATAAAAGAGTGTGAAAAGTTTTACAAAGAAAATGTTGCCCTAAAGTGTGAGTTGGAATCTATCATGATGAAGATGACCAAGGAGATTGAAAATAGAAAGATGAATGAAGAAAAGCTTGCTCAATCCTTGAAAGAAAAATATGAACAATGTGGCCGATTGGACAATGAATTAGAAAAATCTAAAAACAATGAGGAAATGCTTGAAAAATAGCTTGATAATCTCAGAGATGAACTCACTGATGCAAATGAGTAAGTACAAGGAGAAATTCAAAGCAAGCTTAGCCAAGCTTGATGAACTGGTTAAAGGTCAGAGGAATGAGGGCTTGGCTATGGGGAAGGTGAAAGTTTCGGATTTGACAAAGGAACTCTGGATAAAGGAATTCTAGAAAAGGAAGATTTCAACAAGGAAATCAAATAAATGGAGCTAGAAGGAATCCGGTGAGACAACCAAATGCTCAAAGATTCAATGGTTATTGTTTTTCTTGCAATAAATTTGGCCATATGGCTTCTCAATGTAGAAGTAGGATGAATCCAAGTGGACCATCATTCTTAGGTCAGTGCTTTAATTTTAATAAGTTTGGTCATAAGTCCAATGAATGTAGAAATGTGATGAAAAAATTTCATAGAGATATCAGATGTTATGCATGCAATAGACTTGGGCATATTGCTAACCAATGAAAATCAAGGAAAAATCAGTGGAACAGTTGGTCTGAACAAATAAATGTTGTGTTACAACTGCAACAAATTTGGCCATATTGCTAGATTCTATTAGAATATAAGAGGTCTAGTAAAACATAATACACAACAGGATGTAAAAGGAAAAGGGAAAGTAACTACATATGTGATCATGAGGAAAATGCAGAAGAAATGGGTGAAAAAGAATCCCTCTATCAAAGGAAATGTGCCAGCACCAAAATCTGCTTCTAGTAATTCCTCTGAGAATAAGATTTAGGCCTTTGGCCTAGGGGGAGCTATTAAGAAAATCTCTTAAACCCCCTGCCGATAACTAACACCAGAATGTGGATAGGTTCAGTTAGTGGCCATATGCTATTTAGATGTTGTTGAGCCGTTTGGAGAAGGTATTATGCAATATAGAAGATCTGTAGAAGAATTATCTATCTCAGTGTATGAAATCAGAGTAACCGGATAAACTAGGGTAAAAGCATTTATTGCGACAAAAGGGTTAGTTGTGGGAATGATAAAAGGTAATTTTATCCTTCATTTTTCACTTTGCATTTTGGAGGAAAGCAGTTTGAAGAGCCCTAGAGTGAACTTTGTTGAATTGTGGAGAGATTCAAAGCATGAAGAAGAATCTGTGATCAAACCTCGATCCGACAGAAAGGTATTTATCGAAAAGCCTGTAAATTTGTGAATTTTCAAGAATGGCCACTCCATTGGTAGTAGAGGTCAAGCATAGACCCTGTCTTAAGTTTAAGTGGCACCCTTATAAGTCTACTAAGATCGATCCCCTTGATGCATGTTGATCTGTTCCATACAGAGTATTACATTCAGAAGATATTAGGGCTTATATACGTGCCAATATTGAAGAATTAGGAAGTTCTCAAATGATGAATCTATATTCCCATCGTATAATTGAAGAGGATCTTACTGTAAAGCTAGAATTTGCAACCTTAGAAGAGAAGAAGTTCATGCAGTTTGCGAGATTTCCCATATTTGAGGAAAGTGAATGGATTAGATACAATTTGAGTCATGTTCATGCTGAGTTCATGTGGCTAAATATACCTTTCATGATCACAAAATAGGCTATATGTGCAGTCAAAGGTCTAAATTCCATTGGTAGACTTCCAGTCATGAAATCCATGAAGAATGAGAAGGTTACTGAGGCAATATGTGTGCAATCGGATAGAAGGGAAATGACAATAGAAGATATTGCTGAAGTAGATGTAAAATTTGCAACAATGGTCATTGGCTACAATATATACCATTCTAATTGGGATGATTCAGTATCTGGTTCGACTATCTATGCAGCTTATGAGATGGTAAAACAAAATGTAGAATATGACTTGTGTAAGCTACTAAGAAGTCAGTTGATGGAGAATTTGAGTAAAATAAAGAAAGATAAGAAGAATACTTTCAAATACCGTAATCTGCTATTGTACTTATTTTTCTATTTCATGAGTGAGGTTCTGGGTGTTGGAAAAGTACATTGGAAAAATGATGCTCCTGTAGCTATTCAGATAAGGAACATGTGTGGAATTGGTGATCGTTAGGTCAGGAATAATACCATTTGGGGGTACCTCAAAAATTTCTAGAATATGATGCATGCCAGGGAAATAATTTCCACTTCAATTATGGAATAGTACAAAGATACTATTTGCTTCATGGTGGATATTGAGCAATGTCATATGGAAGTTGTTGATCCCAGAACAATATGGATCATGCCTATGGGATACAAAGTAGAGGAGAACATCTTGAAGATGTATGCAGAACACCTACTAAATTCACCTTTGAATCAGGGAGAAGAGAGGTTTTGAAATTATGTAGAGAAAAGTATGAGGAATTGAAAAATTCGGTGATAGTTAGGAGAGTAAGGAAGGAAGCAAGAAGGAGGAGAGATGCGGTAGAAGCAACAAAAGAGAAAGGAAAAATAGAGTCTTCTATTCTGGGAGCATCTTCTGCCTGCACTATATCTACAAGGAGTTCCCCATCCTTATCCACTCCTGTAGCCAAGCCAGCTCAAGACAAGTCTTATGGTAGAAGGAAGAAGAATAAAAGCACAAGAACATATGAAGTTGTTTCAGAAGATGAGGAAACATAATCAAAAGAAGTTTTTAGAGTAGTGAAGGCTACTGAAACTCAGGCTGTCAAGTTAAACAAGAGAAAATCTTCTGAAAAAGAAGAAAAAGCAAAGAAGGCGAAAGTTGATAAACCTGGTATGTCAGTTGAGGAAGTTGAAAACATTGTTGTCAAGTACAGTAATCTTAAGCCCCTCTGTGAATTTTATGAAAATTTTGATAAATTAGGTCAAAGAATTCTCAAAGAAGCCACAATAAAACATATGAACATTTTCAATAAATTTCTTGTTGAGATTATGTCTGGCTTACCAAAGAGTTTGTATGATATTTTGGAGTCGAGAAGATTAAGTGCTAGAACATAAGAAGAGAATCTAAGGAAGAGAATTCTTGTAGATTTATGTCCAGAAATGTCAATTAAGGAGGTGAATTCACTCCTTGAAAAGGCTAAAAAGGAATTTAAGAGCAAGGGAAGGGTGAATAAACTCATGATTGGTGAAAATGATGTTGTTGTTGGTGAAACCAAGGAGATTCTAGAAGAGTTTCTGTGAAAGAATAAGATTAATGTTGAGGAAATAAATACTGAAAATGTTCCAGAAAATGAGGAAGTGAATGAAGATGGTGAGGATTTTTAGATTCCTCTTAATATGGAAAATAGAGAGACACCTATGGAAATTGAAGTTCCTAAGGTTGTATTAGCTAAAGAGAAGGAGGTAAAAAATTAAGAGGTTGAAGCAGCCAAATACAATCTAGAAACATTCTTTGAAGAACCCAAGGATGAAGAAGAAAAATTTCAAGTACTCAATTTGAGTCTCTTGAGAAATCTGCTGAGGATAAAGTGCAAAAAGAGTTTAATGGTAAAAGACTTAGTTGGTTGAAGGAAGTGATTGCAAAGGTTAAGAATCTGTTAGCCACCTACATGAAGAACATTAAAGGTTGTATATCTAAAGCTGTAAAGTCCTACAAGTATTGTTTGGTTTTGTCCAAGTTTACTAAAGGTAATGAGAAAAAGGTGAAGGATCTTGAAAATGAATTGGCTACCATTTATGATGCTTTTGATCCATTAGCTAGTGATGTTTCTCAACAATAAGGTCAAGTAACATCTCTACTTGACAAAATAAGATGCTTGAAGAATGAATCTGACAAGATTGTTGGAGAGTAAGTGAACTCAGAGGACTAATTTGTTTAAAGATTGAGTTAATGGCGAGTGCTTTGAAGGAAGCTAAAGTTGTTGTAGTAGTTAGTGACCCAAATAATCTTGATTTTGTAGAAGCTCAATCTTACTTAATGTGTGGTCACATAACAATTTTGGAGAGTCTCAAAAAGGTATGTGATGAAAATCTAAGAGTGTCAAAGCAAGATTTTATAGATATTTTCAAACTTTTGTAAGTTACAAGTTCATGCCTGTAGAATTTTGGAATTTTGTTTTGGTTTCCCCAATTTTTTCCATTGATGTCAAAGGGGGAGAAGTGTACAGTGAAAAGTGTGTATTTATCTTAGGGGGATTTGCTTTTCTGAAGATTCTTTTTGAAGTTTTGATGTGGCAGTGTAATTCATGTTGGTTTTGTTCAGAAACTTAGTCTTTTTTCACTAAGTGTTGCCATCAATGCCAAAGGGGGAGATTGTTGGAAAGATACACTGCAAATAAATTTTGGTGTTGTCATTGATGGAAACCCTAGTCGGTGACTAATTCACATGTCATCATTTTCTCCCACCGACTTGTAGATTGAGGATGATCAGGAAGAACAAAGCGTCCAACAATTTGGTGATCATCGATTCACTTACATATTTCTAGTTTTTATTTTGTGTTGTGGATCTCACGAAAGGTTCATCAATGTATTTCTTGTGTTATCTGGAAATCTTAGTACATCATACCAAGTCATGTGTAAGTTTGGTGATCCAGTTGGAAATTTTCTATTTACCAATATTTTGGGGCCAACACAGTTGATAAAATGTGTTGCGAATATTCAAGGAATGTTTATTCAAATATTTTTGTGATTGATCATTATTTTTTGGGTCCAAGCTAAGTTGTGGCTGATCGTTGTGGATGTGCATCAAATATAACTTAATATTTGAGCCGACAATTGCTAATATTTTTAAGTTTTATTAAAGCCGACTTGTTGTGATTAAATTTCTAGTCGCGGATATATATTTATGATCTATTATATCATTTTGATATGAATGTGTGGTGTGTCGATGTGTATTGAAAATATCAGAAGAATGTTAGAGCGATTTTATGTACAGTTTCACTTGCACATAAATATTTTGTGGTGCGATTCACAGCATAGTAGAGCAGAAGTTCAGTATTAGTCAGAAGGACAGAAGATCGACAAATGAGCCTAACTGGAACTCTAATCAAGCATTTGTAGATGCTATTCTTTCAGTTCATTTTCTTGGATCTAATCCAAATCTCTGTAAGGCAGTGTGCCTTCCCATTTTGAGCAGTGAGCTCTAGGCAGTGAGCCTGAATGCAAGTCCATTCCCATATTGTAAATTTCTTTTGAGTATACTCAGATTTTATTGTGGATTGGCCATCCACCGTGGTTTTCCCCCTAATAGGATTTCCACGTAAAAATCCTTGTGTTATGGTGTTGTGGTTATTTTCTTTCTATTTCTACGTATTACTTTTGGTTGAATTTTTTAAGTGGGTTAATGATTAGAGTAATAAAGTTAATTTTTACAGAACATTGATTCACCCCCCCTCTCGGTGTTGCTTGTTTCCAACAACATATGATTGTATTATTATTATCTAACTACTATTATGATGTACTAAGGTGGATACAATAATTGGATTGAACCTTTGAAAGAGAGGGTGAGTATAAATTAAGAGAACTTGGTCTAGTAACCCTAATGAACTTAATTTCACATACACACACTCACTTCCTACTTGGTCTAGTTAATTATGAAAATTTGGGAAATGGTAAGTAACCTTTCATCTGGGTTTGTGAATGTTCTATATTGGTTTTGATCTTTTTCTTTAAATGATTTGATTATGGGTATGTGATTGAGTTTTTATTTTGAGAATAACTTCTTTGTGTGTTCACATTTATATGTTAATCAATGAAGTATATACATAGAATGTATATATGTATATATGTACATGTCCATGATAACTCATACATGTGAGTATATGTGTGCATGAGTATATGTAGGTAGACGTACCTACGCATTCTCATGAATAGATAACCCATATGTATGGGAGTATCGATTGGATAAATGTGACATGTATATATGTCAATTGATGGGTATGTGAATATATGTGTTTAAATTTGATGATCAAAATAATGATATATAATATATATATATGTGTGTGTGTGTGTGTGTGTGTGTATGTATGTATATAGAACGTTGGAGGAAATGTATATACATATATACTAATACATGCATATATGTATATATGATTATTTAATATATGCTTATATCAATTGACAATAGATGTGTTGAACAATTGAGTAAACATGATTATATATATATTAATATATATACATATATGTATTAATATATATACATATTATATATTATGTGGTTTATATAAATGGGTGATCCCACAATACTGGTTTACAATTTTTGGCCAAAATGGACATTGAACTAAATTTTTTAAACTAGATCTTCACTTTCGGGCACCTATAGTGGCTAAACTGTGAGGAATTTGAAGATGATGCAAACTAGTGATTTGTGACATTTTGTCTATAGATTCTAAATATATATATTTTAAAAAAATTTGGAATCAGATTGCACTTCTTTTTCCATCTCCTTCGAAAACTAGTTTTTAATAGTAAACACCATTTTTAAAGAGTGACGTTACTAGCTAACACTTACATTTTTTTCTATGAAGGATTAAATTCTATTTTTTTTGAATTTACATTCATAACTATGATATCTAGTGTATGGAATTGGCTTAATAGCATTTCATTTAATATTTTTTTCTTAATTAAGTTTCAAAGTCAAACCAGTTAACATTTAGACATGATTTATTTACTAAAACATAACTTTTTTTGTATATATCAAAATTCATTTTTTTTTGTTGGATCAGGGACATCAATATCTAGTGCTTTAATATTTGTTTTTTTGGTTTTTTTTCTAGTAGAACCTTGAAATACTCTAAAGGGTAGCTAACCCTTATGCTTAAGAAGTTTCAAAGTTAGTGGCCAATGAATGAGTAAAGGATTATGAGGTCATTAGTCCTACACTTTAGGCTCTGTGAGACCTAGGAGGGTATTCCTTGTCATGCTCAAGTGATACTTGTCTGATTGAGAACACATATATACATAGATCAATTCCTCTTAAACACAAATTAACATAATTCACTAAAGATTTGGTAGACCTTTGAGCAAATTACTATCTATTTGCTAGGAATTAGGTGATACTTCAAATTCATACATCATAATTAAAAGATTTTTAATGATTTTGATTCTCACTCTGAATCCTTAGCTGGGTGCATTACTATCTCATTTATCTTTAAAATAAACTAATGAGTAGACCAGTGCTTCATCTATTGGGAAAATGGAGTCAAATTTGTAACAACCAGTAATATATTGACCATTTTACTCAAAACTTGATGGAATAATATCATAATACTTTATAGTATGACAACTCATACTGTCTAAAACGTAACTTCTTACCAAATACTATACTCTTCCTCACAAACCTATGAATCCACTCAAGCATCTAATCAATTCTTTGAATTGAAGCAAAAATGAAAACACACATCAATTAAAGAAACTAAAGATAACAAAAGGACCATTGATAATTTCATTTATAATTTGCAAGAGAATTACATAGGAGAGTATACATTCTATAACTAAATATTTTCCTCCATATATGTAGTTTCTATAAAACTATTTTAAGATCCTTACATACATGAATCAAACCCTAGACTCCATACAACTCTATTCATTAGTAATATTTACAATATGTTTCTTTCCTGAGCTTCGCTATTCACCTAGACCATTCTAAGACTTAGAATTTGAACCTCTATAATCAGCCTTGATATCCCTTTTATAGAACAAGGGAGAAACAAGCATCAGGTTGAAATACATTTACATTTCACTTTCATTTCATTTCAAAACCAACTTCCATTGAATTAGAGATACTTCCCTTATAGTTATATTTAATCATTTTGGATTGAGGGAAGACAAAAGATAAAAACTCCACGTAATCAGTTGAAGGAGATTGGCTAGCCTTCCAAAAGGCATCACTATCATAGAATCTAAACTTGCATGTCCACATCAAACTCAGAAAATTCATCATCAACACCAATGACATAAACTAACAGACCAACCAAAAGGAACTGAGTCAGCACAAAAGACCAAAAACAATGCACCATCTCAGAAGGAAAATGAGGTACTACCTTTCTTTTTCAAGAACAGAGTAAGTATGCACACTTGGTGTCCTTATTGAAATTGGAGTAGCTACCACCTCATCTTTGTTAGAATCATCATAGGGTACCATGGAAATAAGAGAATGACCATATTTAGAGTCAGTTTTTCCTCCATCGCTTGAAGAGCTATCAAAAACTTCAATGGGAGAATTGTGCCTCCCTAGATGAGCCTTAGGACCCTCACTCCTCCTCTTCATTTTCTTCTAAAGCTCAACTGAATTCTTCCATTTAAACTTGACCAGTTCTTTTGAAATGGTCCTATTCCTCATATTGTAGGTACTCTGGACAATAGACTTCTTACTCTTCCCATAGGCACTTCTCTTTCCTTTTGGTGTTGTAGGAATTCCCAATATGTCTAGTTTAAATTCATGAAAATCTTCATGAGGTTCCTGCATGCTAAGCATTCTAGACCTTCTAATCGACATGAATAACTTACTTGGTTCACCCATCTTACATAGAGCAAGACACAGACTATCAAACCACCTCACAGAAGAGGTACTAGCCAATACCCCCCCGAACCAACCCAAAACAAAATGAACACAAAAGAAAATCTATGAGCTATAAAACCATCACCACCCTAGGAATTAGAACAAGATAACTAAGCCATGCATAACTTCAAAATGAAGAACATATGCACACTTACATAACTAGGGAACCATAACAATACTTTTGTGATTATTTTCTCCACACTCGCACGTTACTCCTCTGGTACTACAACAATTATTTCAACACTTGATAATTGTAAATGGTGAGAATGAATTGTAGGAAAACCTCATTAAGTAGAGCTATTGTAGCATGTAACAATTAATGACCATCCAAGCTTGTGTGATCCAATAGATAATCAATTGCTCCATGCTTAATACTGACCATTGATCATTTTGGATTTAAAACTTGATCAATGAAGCTCATTAAGGATTGCCACTTGCCTTTTCATCTATACTTGGAAACATCAATGATATCCTAAAAAGCCACCACATAGTTGTCCATATCTCTTGACCATATCATTAGCATGTTGCTAGTTGTCATAGAAATTCCCTTATATCACCTCCAAACTTTAGCGACGAGCAGTAACATCCCATTGCAAGGAATATTCTCGGATATACACCCTATCATTGGTCACAAAAGTTGGTTAAATTTCCTTAAGTGTTTCAGTGAGGGAAACTTTCAGGTGATGCCTTCAGATAACCTAATCCATCACTTGTCGTTGAAGTGAGACCAAAGGTTTGGAGGACTTCAATGATGGGCGATGCAAAGGGAAACTGGGGTCCATCTCCTATTTCTGAAGTGAACTTGAGATTGAGGATATATTCAGTGATGAGTCACAACTGGTGATGTGAGGAAACTCAGACACATGGCTACCATACCATTACCTTCCATTCACATCCATTGCTCATCAGAGAAACAAGAAAAGGTCTTGGATTATTTTAGTGATGGTATGAAAGAAAAAATTATAACTCTCATCACTTGTTACCAAAATGGGATAGGAGGTTTGGAAGACTTCAGTGATAGTGATGCAAGGGGAAAATGGGGTCCATCACTCATCACTGAAATATAACTACCAGCGAAGATGACTTCAGTGATGGATGACCACTTAAGTGACTAGGGATTTCTCATGTGTAAATAATATTTTTTAGAAAGGGGCCATGCCAGGTCAACGTGTTTTAGACTCTTAGGAATAATGACTTAAGACATAAGTCTTTCACCATGGAATATTTTCCACTTGACTATAGGAAAATTTAAAGTGATGGACTCAAGAAGGGTAACCAATGAACCTAGGCCGAGGGGCTGGTAGAAACATGATTCAAAAGGCTCAAGTTGTAACTTGGATGACTGAGAACCAGGTATGACAAGTCAATGGAGAAACAAAATGCTTAAGGGTTTGAGACTTGCAAGATTTGAAATGAGGGCTTATAGCTCAAAACCCTAAACCTTTCCCTCGGGCATAGAGGCAATAATTCATGAAAAAGAAAGGAACCAACTCGAATTTCTCAAAATTTTAAGAGCTCTACCAGTGGATCATGCTCGGGGATGCATACCCCTAGTGGGTATGGTCAGAATTCAAATCTCATGGTTGAAATAGATCAACGAAGAACCAAAAAAACCCAAGAGCTTGCCAGGATAGGGAAAGAAGACACAACCAAAAGCAAACACACCAAACCTATATACAATATTTACATGAATATACATGGTGTTTTCTTTTTTAGAATCCTTTGCTGATGTATAGACCATTAAGCTTATCTCATGCAATTCCACTCACTTTGATCTTTAAATTGGTGTCCCAAGGCCTGCAAAACCTTGGAACCAATTTCTACCTCTATCAAAGACTTTATCCTCAACTGTCTCTAATGGATCAACACTTCTACCAAGAATTTCCAAACAATCAACTCCATTGTGATTAACACTATCAACCCCATATGCCATATTTCCAAAATTTCCCTATTCATTAGCCAGCTCCAATACAAGCTTATCTGATTGAATTGAAAATGTGAAGCATTCATATTCCATTTGATCATTAACATTACCAACTTTGACATCATATTTAGTTTGCACATCAAACTGAAAACCTTCATTAATACTTTTGTAAATGTCATAAAAACTACCCCCAGATGTATCAACAGGAAATATTTCATCTTTACAGGCTTCATTAAATTGGGCATCATGATATGGACATACATTTAAGTACTCTGATTTAGATACACCAAAGCATACCTTGGAACCAAGAAATGGACATCATACTCACCATCGTCATCCCAAAACTGAGTAAATGCAATCATCTTAGGTTTAGTAACATACTCTGATTCATTTTTCAAACCCTCATTAATTTCAATGCAAAACTCTTCAAAAGTAGGCTCGAAAAAGTCAGGAGAATTAGGGTCAACACAAGGGTATTCTTATGCATTGGTAAATTCATGTGCATAATAAGTTGGTAAGCACATCGACCTATGTTCCAAAGAATCACTATTATCTGTACTTTTTTCATTAGCAATTGAACAAGCATCTTTGTTTTCCTTCATGCAAATTCTTTCCTCATTAGATGAAAACATATCCATAATCATGTTGTGAAGATAAGGAACATCAACAAAGAACTCAATTTCACTTTCATAGTAGCATGAGATCCATCATTGTTTGCATCATTTGGCTGCTCTATACATGGACCAAGAAGTTCTGCAATACCAACACAATTTGAAGATTCATCAAACTGTTTCACATTATCAATGGGTAATAATGTTGATTCAAGATCCATGTTCTTGTCATGATGTACATTCTGATCATTTAATAATGAAACCCTTATTTCATCCATGAGTACATCATCATCCTCTCCATGCTTAGCTGATATTTCCATATTTGCTTCACACAAACAATGATCAAAATCAACACGCACGCTCATCAACATTTTCATCATTTATAGCATTGTATTCAGGATCAATTGATAACAAACCCATATCACATTCCAAGTATGCATAAAATGCAATTTGTTCATTCATTTGTGAATAGGTGATTTCATGAATATCTGCATCATTACATCCTCCACATGACTAAAGTATTTCTAGATTATCCCCATAAGAGTAGTTACATTCTTCAGAGAAACAATAAGAAACTTCAATCTCATCATGATCCTCAATATTAACCACAACCTTTGTTCCAAATGTAGAATGTTTATAAGCATTGCTCCCAAGTAACTCATCAATGTGTTTCCTTGTCTGGCCATGACCACACTCTAACCCTATGTCAGATGCATCATCAAAGTTTTCAACAAAGAGTGGGTTGTCTCTACAATAATAAGGGTCACCATTCCTCACCTCAAGTATTGGTGGAGGCTCATTATGTATAAGGGGTTTTTCCTTACTTTCATTGTTGTAATACAAATTTCTACCTTCTTAGTATGAAAGTCCAAATCCTTCAAATCATTATTGCACTCAAAGTCATTGTAATCACTTGAAGAGCATATAGAAAAACTTTCAACTTCACCCTCATCATTGGTAATTGAATCACATTCTGAAAACTCTTCACATGAATAAAATTGTTCATTCTCAAGCAATCATACATTCCCATCACTATTAGTATATACCCTAATAGAAGCAAAGGAATCCTTCTCTACTTCATAAGAATAATTGTAATCTATAAAGGAATGATCAGACTTAATGTCATCACAACTACCAGCATCAGAAAACTCACCAATGCTGAGACTACATTCAGATTCCTCAAACTGAATTCCTGAACTTTCATTTTCAATACCTTGATCATTAATTGTTGACAGAATATCAATAGCATTTACACCAGTGTCATTCATCAAATCATGACATGGGGTGACACTTTGTACCTCTTCTACTTCTTCACAATCCATGACATCCCAGGGACGAAAGTCGTGCACACCCACCTTGTCATCATATCGTGTATCTTCATCTTCATCATTGTTGTATTGATCTTCATATACATGCTACTTGTGAATTGGTTACAATCATTGCATCCTTCCATACAACAATATGGATGCTCATACTTTGATACACTCTCTTCGCTTGTTTGCATTTTTTTTTTATCTTCCTCAAAAATTGCCAACACTTTTCCATTTTTATCTTCCTTGGTGGCTACCCTAAATGGAAAGTTCATTCACAATCATGCTTCCCCTATGCTACTCTAATAAAATTGTAAGTCAAGTATTTTGAACCAAAAAACACTTATGTAACCTTGTAATTTTACTAATCGAGAATTTCATCCTTCATATATATGCTTCTTAATTTCTTCTTTCTGTGGCTCTTTTGTTAAAGTAGCATGATCCCATATACAAAAATAATCTTGAACTTGAAACAAAAAGTGATACAGACCCTTTTTCACAAGTTGTATCCATTACTATATCACCACTTTTAGTATGCTTTCCAGGATGATTCTTTTTTAGTGGTATGGGAAGGAAAAAATATTAAATATTTTCAGACCTCAAGTTTCAACATAATGCTCAACCTCTTTTAGAAAAAGAGGATTTGTTGAGATATCTTCAACATCACCATTTTTGTAACTCAAATCTTTTTCTTCAAAAGTATGTCCATCCACTTGATGCTACTTGATAAATCAATAATTGAATCAACATTTAAGAGAATGGAGGATAGTGCATGTTCCTTTATCTTGTTCACTCCTCACACCCAACAAGTAAACTCATCTCTTTCTTGACATCCCGATGAAGACAATAATTAGAAATCAATTAAACATATTCTCTTATGAAGTAATCTTTACCTTCAATTTTTTTGTTGGGTTCCTCTAGTTCTTTCTCCCTAATTTCTTCCTTGAAATTTTATGGTTTTTATGTATCTGTCACCTCTTTTTGTTCTTTCTCTAGTTTCACCTCTTCTTTTCTCCCACATTTTCCACTTGGCTCCCAAGGTTCTTTGCAATAGATGATTTTTATTTTTTTTTACTATATTATTATTATTTTTATCCTCTCTTCACTTACCATAGGAAAGATATTTTATTTTCCATGAAAAATATACCAAAATAAATATTTCTTCTAGGAAACAACTGTTTAGGTGTTGTAAATCCTTGGGTGGATTCTACAAGATTTGGTTTTAACTATTCATCTTTCTTCTACTAAAACATTTATTTTTTGCATATTTGATGATCCTTGCGAGGATGTTCCTAAAAAATTTCTTCATGGATGTTTTGTATCCAATTTACAAAAATATGTGAAAGGAGTATGTTTCAAGAATATCAAGATCAATAATATTATACCTTCCAAAACTCAATGTAATATCCTCATTTGATACCACTATAATGTACCAAACTAAATTTTTGTATAATATATTCATATTTAGAACTTTCATCAATCAAACTTCATAAATTCCATACAACTAACCAAATTGTAACACAAATTAGCTAGCTAGTGAAAAACAAAACTACACCAAATTGTGCCAACATCACTTGCAATATTTTTATTGATTTAATTTTTATTTTATAACAAGGGGTGTTGTTGTAATAGTCAAACAAATAATCATAAAATAACAATAAAAATATTAACAAAGTATGCATCAAACTCGCATCCTGTGGGATCACCCACATTGTCAATTAAAACACTAAAACTCTTCAATATCATCAAAAACAAAAATAGGATATCCTTAGCTCTGATAAATGGTCTTGAATAGAAAAATAGAATAAGTAATAAGGTATGTGCAGGATCATCATGTAAAAAACAGGCCCTTAAGTGGCAAAAAAATTAGAAAAATCAGAGTTAGGCAATTTGACATAAACATTTGAATAAGTTATCTATATTATTTCAAAAATATGTAAGAATAGAATTTGTAGCAAATTGAATGTAGTTTCTAAACTACTAGGTTTATTTAAAAAAAAAAATCTATTTGGTGAAAATTTGAAATTTCAATGTAGTAGTACTTAAATTTCAGAGAAAAAATAAGTAGGTGTGTGCCTGACCACCCTAACCACAATAAAATTATAATAATTTTTTATAAGATTTTGGATATAAGTAGAGGACTCATGTCCCAATGTGATGCATATTTTTTTGTAATTTTTTTCTGAGTAAATAATTAATTATGAATTTTTTATAACTTTTAAAAAATATAAAAACTCGTATGTATGACCACCTTAACTTGGTCAAAACTTCATGAAATTCATTTTTTTTTAATCCTATAGTATGTGAAGCATAGAATGTGATGCATGTTTCGGATTCAAGAAATGTGATACTGTTTGAAAGCTATAGATGTTTTTCAATCAACCTATCAATTAGGACTTTAGTCATAATCCCAATAGAAAATGAATAATAATAATTTATTAAATTCAAAGTAAAGCATAATTTATATTGGTGGAAAGATGAGAATCTCCTTTAAAAACCATTTTCATTTCATCAATTTTGGGTAAAAAAAAGGTCGTTAGCCACATACCCTACACAAACCCATCATATCACCACTTTTTGGCCCATCATGATCCTGCACATACCCAATAGCATAAACCAATATCTAAAATAATCTAAAACTATCATTCCACAAACCCTCACAACTACAATAGAACATGCACACACTAACAATATTGGAAATATTCTAACTAGAAATGAATAACCACAAACCATAAAACTGATTTATAATGATCTAAAATAAAATAATAACATAAAAATAATTTAATATTAAATTGTGCACTCCAAAACAATTCAAACCAAATCACACACTCAAAACTGCACACTTCTTTACCTGTAACCTACAACAAAACAAGTACGTACACTGGAAAACTAAACTATTATACAAATATTTAAAAATCCATTGCAATATTTGAATCAAAATTCTCTTTGAACCAAATGAATTATATCCTCTAATTCTAATATCCAACGGGTTTTTATTTATTTAATTTTTTGTATGAGCACAAGTTTCCAAACAAATTTTGGTAAAGTTTTTATATGATGAAAAGGATATCCCAAAAATTTCTAAAACCTCAAAATATATTGAGAACCAAATTGAAAAGTCCCAAATGTTAGGAAAACAATAAATAAAATTATATTTTAATTCTCACTCTACCTTGCCTACCAAAAAATACCATTACTTAAAGTAGTCAACTTGCAATTACACCATGCATATACATTGTGATAGATTCCTATCACAACTATCATAAAGATTTGTGATATATTACTATCAAGATTCAACCATGTAGTTTTACAAGTCAAACACATTGACCCATATTTCATGAGTAGTGGTTCACAAGAACCCATCTCTCATCATAATGAATGACCCACTTAGAACTCATTGATGTGTGCTAAGTGGGTCATTCATTATCATGAGAGATGGGTTCTTATGAACTACCACTCATGAAACATGGGTCGATGAGTTTGACTCGTAAAACTACACAGCTGAATCATGATAGCAATATCACAATTTGACACATTGTGTAAAATACCTCCTACTTATCATAAATCTTCCAAAAATAGCTTAAATGGATGTTATAAAAACATCTTATACATAATCCACCATGCTTGATAAAATTAATACTAATATTTAATATTTAATTATTTCAAGATAAAATATTAACTCTTGAATTTATAAAAAACACCTAAAATATTAAATGCAATATTTTCCCTATCAAATTATTCATAGCCTACAAAAATTGTAATAGAATATTAATTTATTCCAAATTTAATTTATTTGAAAGGGTACATTACTCTTTTGCTTCTTCCCACATGGCTATCTAATATCTCCTTCATTTCATCCCTCTTTGAAATAGGTGTTGGCATATTCAATTTCCATTCTACTTGTTCATATTTTATTTCTCCTTCATCGTACTCTAATAAATAAAAAATATTGAAAGTGTGTGAAATAATACTCCCAGTTCATAGTTCCGCTTCATAGGAATACCATACATGATAATGCTTATGTTTGTATTTCCTTCCCACATACTTCTTGATTTTTCTATAAGGATCAAACTATCTTATAATGCTATAAAAATTCAAATGAAAGAATTACAATTCTATATTTGATCCCTCTAATGATTGGTGAGAAGTATAAGCATAAATTCCCCTTCCAAAAACCATGATCTAAGGTACTCCAACCCTATGCATATCTTTGAGTAACTTATTAGAGGAGCACAATTGTAATGTTACTTCCAAAAGCACAAATTTATCATTTAGATACTTGAGAAACTAGTGTGGTGCACCAAAGAACCCCTCCATTATGAGGTAAGTGAATTTGGGAAACTAAATGAACCAATAGCCAAACGTCCTAATGAGGTCCATAATATAAGAGTATGATCTTCTATTGATATCTCCTTGTAGTGTTCTCATAATAAACATGATGAAAGAATCATTCACCCTCTTGTAATGATTCATAAAATTATAAATTTACAAATGAGGGTAGCAGACATAAAATTTATATTAATTAGGGCTATTACCAATTGATCCAAGATATGTCAGTCCTTTATATCTAAAATTCTCAGCCAATATATATATATATATATATATATATATATATATATATATATATATATATATATAATGTACAATATTTCATATGAAAAATCCTAGTTTCTTTCACCATGATAAATTGATGGTGAATATTTTTATTGATAATCTATAGCTAATGGATCTTTTGAATCCCTCTAAGAATCTCTTCTACATAGTATCCAATTTTTAAGTGTAGAATCTCAGTCAATTCCAATAACTCTACTCAATAGAGTCAACAAGTCATTAACTTTAGGGATGAAGTTACCCATGTATAGATACTTAGTCGATCTTATGGCAAAGAACTTGTGAGTCTTCATCCAACGGTCATTCATAGTCTTCATACATTGTTAAATTCCTTTTTCAAATACTGTTTGGGATTTCTTTTTGGTAGTTAAAGACATGGTTGGATAGACTAGGATACTAAAATTCTTGGTGATAGAAACACTTGACAAATATTCCAACACCTTCCCACTTGTTACTATAATCTTCCTAGATTCCTAATAATAATGCTTTGTAGATTCCATGATCAAATAAATGAATTTACTAAGGTAGGGAATCCAACAACATGAGCAGTACCATTATGGACTATCTTCCTAACATTGGGGCTTGGATTGATCCCAAACATTCTCTCCTTAAAGTCCTCTATATCCATGTGCATGAGGTTGATGTCTCCAACATAATTCCAACTTGAAGTCATATTGGTCTCTAGATAAACTCCCTTAAACTTGTACTTCTTATTTTCTACTCTAGCCATTTAGCTCTACATAGTAAACCTTAGTAAATATCTTGAAATAATTTCATTTTTAGAACCAATCATATTACTTATCATGCACATCTCAACAATTTCAAGAATTCCTATCAATTTGCATAAATGTCTAGCTCATTGCACTAAACAAACTAGACAAACTCTCTTATAAAAATAAAAATTTTACACTTACTGCTCCATTATAGAGAAATAATATATAGACACACGCCTATAAAAAAATAAACATTACAATCCCATTGAATTCATCCTTTTACTCTTAAAAACTCATTTAGCTCAATTACAAAAAAATGAGGGGTACAAGACCCAAATTCAAGCCAAGATCAACTCCCTGTATAAAAACTCTTGAGAAAAGGAATATGAAACTCTAACTACAGTTAAATACACTATGGTAAGAAAACTACCAAATTTTAGCAATGAATGATAATTATTTTTGACATGTGTTGTAGAAAAAAACTAAAATAGGACCATGCAGAAAAAGGATGGGGTCACAAATAGATCCAAACTACCCTAGAATCAGTACAATAAAAATATTCCACGCTATATGTCACTTCTTTATAAAGTATTTCCAAAAAACCAAGTGGGGAAAACATCTAATGAGTGATACCAAAATTTTTATATGAAAGAATATTTGCAATCCCTTCAAAGTCCAATTTATACAACAAAGAATACCTAATAGAGGAACTTATCCTCACTGAAAACCAAAGGTGAAAAATACAAAGAATCCTGCAAGGAAAAAACCCCACAGGTTTGAGTTATAAGACTCCAAGGGACCACTAAAAAATACATCATTTATCCCGCCTAAAATGCACTGCCTGTAATTATGGTTGAAAATCATTATTTTGAAAGGAATAAACACCCACAAGGTTTGAGAAATTGGATCCCAAAACTAAAGTCAACATGGCTATAACAAGAATGGAAGTCACAATGCAGAGTGTATCATTCCAATGTCTAAGGAAACTAAAATAAAAAGACTCAAACCCTAAATTTATACTAATTCCCAATCGGGATTGACTAGGGCCAATCTCTTATTTATTAAATTGAAAAAATAAATAATTCTCAAGCATGCCCTAGATTCCTAAAAAATCATGACCAACAACATAGTCACTAAACATTGAGGAAAACAAGAGGGAACCATGGAGAAATACATGGAAATGTGAAGAAACTAAAAAATGAACACTTGGAAAGGATTGAATCCATAGATGCAAGAACACACCAACTACCTAGAACACCTAACATCCAAAAAATAACTCAAAATATTCTCAATTAACTCTAAAATTGCATTGGAATGCATATCAACCCCTTCACCAAATGTTATAAATGTGTCATTGTTAATAGGGTGGAAAACACCTACCAAATTTTATGGAAAAACAACCAAAACAACCTTGTGGGAAAATGACCTTTGCTCAACCTTATGGATAAATGGCCCATGCTCAACCTTGTCGAAATGGGAGTCATATTTGGACAAAGAAAGGACAAAACTATGCAACAAATACGAAAAATACATCTTGCAAAATAGGGGACATTAGAATAACCCTCAAATCTCTATAAAACCAAGAAAAAGGTTAAGTTCGAGCATCAACAAATTTTGAAATTGAATCCCACATTTATTTGAAAGAAAAACCACCTAAATCACACTAAAATATAGAACCTAAGGACTAAGAAAGGGGGAGGGTCCTAATTTTTAACAGGGCATGTGTGCAAGGCTAAAAAAATGATGACTATGTTGGGGAAATGATCTAGAGCATTTCAAATGTAAACTAAATTCATGAACCCAAAATCTTTGGTTTCACAAACCCCTTAGCTGAATGAACTGAATATATAATTAAGGAATCTAAACCACCAATAGATTTGACCATCTATATGGGAAATCCAAGTGTGTGCAAATATTTTCATTCTCCATCCTTTAGTGACCATAAGAATCTATGCCTCAAGTTTTGAAGCTACATAAATGGTTCTACTTGAAAATCAACCTAGACATTGCCTCACTGTTGGTCAGGCACATCTATAGCCTTGACAAGTTTGTTGTTTTGATTCCTTCAAATACAGCTCTACACCTGAAAAACCATCCATAGCCTTGATAAAGATATTTGAATCCCCCCAAATAGTTTAATTTTATTTTGATTTATTTATGATGGTCCTCGTCCTTTTATATTCTTTCCAAATTTCTTTTCATCTTTTTTGAAATAAAGCTTATAGTTGGGGCAAGGAATCACAGTGGCATTGAAGTAAGAAATTTAGTTTTTTCACTCAACACAATGATATATAAAATCCATGATAGCCTCAATATTTCTTAATGTTTGTGAAAGATATAGAATTTCTAATATATCAAGTAGGATCAGACCATTAGTTCACCTCCCATGAATGCAAATTGTAAACTATTAAGTACTAAGCAGAAAAATCATCCAATTATGATGAGCCTCACTTATTGTTTATCAAATAAATATACCTAATTATCCCCCAAAAAGGTCATATGAATTTTACAAAGAAATACTCTAAAAGAAAACAAGAACCACAAGAATAAAAACAAACCAAAACCTAATCTAACTATATACAAGGTAACAAGTGAACAAGTGGCCTAAGCCTGGAAGTAATGCTTAAGATATTAACCATTAATAGGTAGTGAGACATTTTCCTTTATGAGGGTTTTAAAAAAATAAGTAAATTATCCCCAAGAATTTAAAATTTTCCATTCTCACCCTTTCTTTCCTATGATGACTTAACCTTAGCTCAATGGTCAAAGCATCATTTAAAAATACCTTGGCGTTTGGAGAAATTATCATTATCAACACTGCTTCTCCTCTAAATGGAGGAGTTTTGTTAGATAAGCTTCTAACTTATCCTCATCATCATAATGATCATTAATGAAATATAAGGTAGGTATTTTCAAGTGCATAGGAAATACTGGCTCCAGACCATACACCAAGTGATAGGGAGATGTTCCTAAGGTTTAATTCTTGCAGGTACGATATGCACATAGAGCAAATTGAAGCTCAATATGCCAATCCTTAAGATTTTTATCAAGCAATTTGTGAATGATATTAAATAAGTTTTTGTTTATGGATTTAGCAATCCTATTTCCCTTAGAGTAATAATTTGATGAAAATTTAAGAGAAATATCATAATCATATGCCCAATTTAAAAGCTTTAATGATGAAAAAGTTGGACAATTATCATAGACTAAAGAAAATGGAAAACCAAAACATGTAATTATATGATCTTCAATAGTTTTTTACTACCTCAATTGTGCAATGCTTATAGGCTACAAATTTAGTCCATCTAGTACAATAATTAGTAGTGGTAATGATACACCTATGATTTGTAGAGGAAGGTGTATTAATCATACTAATGCAATCAAGAACCCACTACATGAAGGGGCGTACATCCATCGTCGATTGTAATGGAATTGCTACATTATTCTCCTTTTCTACACCTTTCTAACAAAAATGAAAAGTGTTTACATGCAAATGAGCACCACAAAATAAGTGGTCCAATAATAACCTACCTGGAAGTTTTGGTGAGAAGTAGCAAGACCAGACCCATAGATAGTGGTGAAATTATCATTAAAACTATTCAATACTATAGAAGCTTCAAATTTAATGAGACATGTCAACTAAATACCTTCATGATTTATTTTGTACAACACAAGCCCTATTAGCATGAAACTGTTAATTTTCAATTGTAATTCTCGTCACTGGACTGCATTCATGTGAGGAGGAAAATACTAATGAAGCAAATAGAAGGTGATACAATAATACCAATTGTCATGATACACATCCTCAAGAGTATATTGATGTGAGGAAATATCTACATCAACCTTTGTCATAGTATGTGTAACAACCTAGACCCTTGAATTGGCTTCATGGGTTGTATCTCTAGATAAAATTCCTATAGCATAGTTACCCACTTTCCTCTATGCTAACCTACCTCATTCTACATCAATAGAATATGAACAACCAAATCATGAAAAATTGCATACACCTTGCTTCATATTACATAATGCCTAAATTTATTTACAATCCTTACCAATACATATCAATGCTTCTCTACATTGGGATACTTTAACTCAACATCTTTCAAAGGAACACTGCTATAGTAATAGGTTAATTACTTAATTAATTTAATCATGTTGATTAATAAATTAAGTCACCTTTACTCTATTTTTCACTTAAGATAAACTTAGGCCCATTAATAATTAATTAATTATTAATTATTAATTACCCCTTTAGGGTTTTGATCTCCTTTCATAAGGATTGATCTCTTTGTAATTATTCAATTCTTGTTTAATGCATTTTTGCTTCATGGAAAATAGAGCACCATCAAGTTGTGTTTCGCTATCTCTTCTATGTGATAGGTTATTTTCTTGCAGGTGTTCACTGGGTTCTATGAGGTTGTATTTCTCAACTTCAACATGGTATCAAAGCTTTAGCTCTGTAGCTTCCTATTTGTGTTTGGAGGGATTCAAGCCTTGAAAGAGTTTTTTGGTGCATCTTGAGTCATTTTTGAAGTCACCATCGTGTTCAAAACATGCGAATCAATCAAGATTGACTTTTGGTTTATCAATTTTGGTCTCACGACATCAGATCTACGAGGGGTTGAAGATTCTATGTGTTTCCAGATATAGAGAGTACCTAATTTTTTGGGGCATTTAAAGCAAAAATGGACATAACCATTGCATCCAAAGTGGCCAAAACCCTTAAAAATGTCTGTCAATTTGTCAAAATCAAAGAAGTTGACCTCTAAAGCAATTTTTTCTAACTTGGTCGTATGGTCATACAACCCTGCACGCAAATCAAGAGAAAAAAATCATAGGTTTTTTAAAAATTTCTTCCGTCATTTATTTTTGGGAATTTTTTTTAAAATTATAAATAAAAAGGGCATGATATAGGGTACGGGTACCCGTAGGCCTGACAGGAAAGCTACGGGCCCTGCGCCCCACCCCCACCTCCTTTCTGGCATATTTACCGACGACCAAGCTTATTTTCCAATGCACACCAGACTGTCACTCTGACATCGTCCCAACACCACCTCTGCCGGTGTCTTCACCAAGAATTGGCTACTCTATCGCCCGAAGAGGCACCACCCGAGCACCTCCCTTTTCTCCACCGCCACCATATATGCCACCCCAAAGGACCACCTCCATTAGCGACACCACCAGGTCACAACCCAAGGGCCACCTACCCTCTTTTGAGCTCCTTTCTCAAGTACACATTGGTTTTTTGGTCATAACTCACACATCCAGAGTCAAATTTTTGAACAAAAATAGGCATCAAAAAGCTAGTTCTAACCTTAACATAGTGGTGCATGAAATTTTTCTTGAATGTGTTGTTTTGCAGCATTTATTTCCAGTCAAAGTCAAACTTGCATTTCTGAGCTCCCGGGGGCATAACTTTTGCATACGATGTCCAGTTTTCAAAAATGAATAGGCATTGGAAAGATGACAGAGTGATTTTTTTAGATCTAAGAATTTTTCCATCAGAAAATTCACCAAGTACATAGAGAATTGTCGGAAGAGAGTTTTTTCTTTTTCATGCTTTCCAGCTTTCAAATTTGTACTGGGATTTGGTTTTTTGTGTTGTGGGTTTTTTTTTTTCTTGCTTTCTATATATACACATCAAAAAATAGAAACCTCTATCATTAGACACATTTTAGAACCATAAACATCATGGAAGATCACTCATCAGTTGACCATCTTTCCCCACACAATTATCATACCTGGAAGACACTTATGTCAAGACTTCTCATGTCAAAGGGGTTATGGTCCTATTTGGATGAGAATCAACCTCAGTTGACATGTCCATTTGAGATTCTATAACACATAAATAGAATGGATGAGGCTATGGGTTTGTGTCATTACATGTTACAGATAGTATTTTATTTCACCTAAAGGGTTGCACAACTCCTTACCTAGGCTATATAGACTAAGTTTTATGATATTTTTGGTACCATTAATCAGTTTAGGGAACTTCAGATTGAGGTAGAATTGACCACCTTGGTACCTAATTCTTTTCCATCTATTGAGGATTTCTTGATGAAATTCAAATCACTCATGTCATTGTTACAGGGTTGTGGTAAGAAAAAAACAAACACCGAGTGTATATACCTGATTTTATCTAAGCTTTGAGGTTCATTTTAGATATTCTCTTCTACATTCTATTCCACCATGGATGCTTTGGGTCCATGATTTACCATGCCTACCATTGAGGTATTCTGTGATCAGTTGACACATGAGTGGGCCAAGCTAACACAATTGGATTCTCTTCTAGGATCAAAGAACCAAGTATTGGTAGCTCAGACATCTCAGGGGAAGCAAAAGCAGAAACATAAGCTGAAGATAGATTCAACATGAAGTGAGAGTTCCTCCAAGCCACCACTGAAATCAAATTCCAAACCACAATCCAACCCTAAGTAGGGTAAATCTTCTAAGTCTAGTGAGTCTTCCTCCAAGACTAAGAAGAAATCAGGCGATCCTTGCAGTTTCTGTGGCAAGGAAGGTCATCTAGTTTCCAGGTGTTGTAAGAGTTAGAGGCTTTAGAGGAGGCCATGCAGTAGCATCATATCACCTCACCTTAGTCACTTTCCCCAAACAAATGGAAAGGTCATGCTCTTTCTACACGAGCATTACCTTCAGGAAATCACTTAGATTCTAGATTTTGGCGCTTCTCACCATATGACACACACTCCGGATTTTATCACCGCACTTGCCCATTGTGGCACTTCACAGATTGTTGTTGGTGACTCTACACAACTTACAATTATGGGTTTAGGTTTTGTTTCATTGGATGGTGGTTGTCTTTAAGATGTACTTGTTATTCCTGAAATTTCAACAAACCTCCTTTCCGTTTATCATATTTTCCATTTTGGCACTGGTAAGACAGTTGAGTTCTCCCCACATGATGTGGTTATGTGAGACCTCCATCATCCTGATTTGGTTGTGGCTACTGGGAGTGTTGATTTTGCATCTCACTTATACAAATTTGATGGCTTTGATAGTACAGATGGTTTAGGTTCATCTCTTATAGCACATGCAGACATTGTGAATTAGCTTTGGCATGAGTGTTTTGGCCATGTCAATTACAAATATCTACAATAGATGAGTACATTGGCGCTTGTGATTAGGCTCCCATAGATTTCCTATACTGATGGTGTTTGTCGAGGTTTTGTACTTGGAAAACATCACCAGGATTCTTTTCCTACCCGTGGGTAGAGCCACACGTGCTAAGGCACCCTTAGAGTGGTTAGGTTTTGGTGAGATGTCTAGTTTGATGAGCGCTTTCCTCTAATGGATTCCTCATCACCAGCTTCTCCCTCACTACCTACTCCTCCCTCTTCATCTCTTGAGGATTTTTCATATCTTGAGGATGATGTAGATGATGATCCACCATCCCCAACACCGCTAGATACACAATATTTTCCCAAGTGGACCCGCTTTACTGTAGAGGCAGCTGGATCTTTGGCAGGTGATCCTTTAGATTCTCGTCATACATGTGTACATACATTAGGTGCTAGTCTTTTGAGTCATGCCATTTCAAATGATCCTTAGAGGTTTTCAAAGGTGACAGGTCACCATGAGTGGGGTGGGGCTATGGAGGAGTATTCTTCTTTGATGAAGAATAATACTTGGGATCTTTGTCATCTTCCTAAGGGAAGAAAGTTGGTTTAGTGCAAGTGGGTGTACCATACTGGAAGTTTGTTGCAGATGGTTTGATAGATAAGTACAAAGAACATCTTGTTGTGAAGGGGTTTTCTCAGGTTGAGGGTATTGATTACTCTTTGACCTTTGCTTCTGTTGCCAAGATGAATTCTATATGCTTTGTACTATCACTAGTAGCTTCATAGGGATGGACACTTTTTTCGAATGGATGTGAAGAGTGCCTTCTTGCATGGGGACCTACATGAGGAAATCTATATGGAGCAGCCTTAGGGTTTTGTGTAGAACACTTCTTTGGTTTTCAGACTTCGACGTTCATTGTATGGTCTCAAACAAGCCCCTCAGGCTTGGTATGATAAGATGCACTCTTTTTTTGTTTCCTCTCACTTCACACGCTATCATTCCAATCCCACATTGTACATTCAGTGTTAGGAGGGTGATCTTTTGATCCTTGTGCTATATTTTTATGATCTCATTCTTATAGGTAGCTCATCCTCTATGATTCAGAGTGTTCAAAGAGCTTTGATGGAGCAATTTGAGATGATAGATCTCAGTCATCTACACTATTTTCTTGGTCTACAGGTTATTCAATCTTCAGATTGGATTTCCATATATCAGCAGAAGTATTCTCTTGATATGCTCTAGAGATTTGGAATGCTTGATTGCAAGCCTGCCCCCACACCATTTCAGTCAAGTGTTGTTATGTCTTCCACTTGCTCCACTCCTTTAGTAGACTCTGCATTATATAGGCATTTGGTTGGTAGTTTATTGTACCAGATGTATTCATGTCCTGATCTTTCCTTTGTGGTTAGTCTTGTCTCTAGGTTCTCCCTTGATCCACATGAGAGCCATTGGAAATCTATGAAACGTATCTTTAGGTACATTTAGGGAACCACACAGTATGAAATTCACTACACATCAGGAGCTCCTCACATTGTTGGCTTCACTAATTCAGATTGGGTTGGTGATGTCAATGATTGGAAGTCCACTTCTGGCTTTGTTTTTTCCCTTTGTTCTAGTCCTATCACATGGTCTTGCAAGAAGCAATTTTCTATTGCATTATCATCTACACAGGTTAAGTACCGAGTAGCAGTGTTAGCTAGTCAGGATATTTTATGGCTTCGACAATTGATGATAGAGTTTGGGTTTCCTCCTGATAGTCCCACTATTCTTTGGTGTGAAAATCAGAGTGCTATACACATTTCCCACAATGTAGTGGAGCATTAGTGGACCAAGCGCATTGAGATCCACATGCACTTCAATAGGCAGTTGATTCAGGATGGATCTCTCATCTTGGAGTACATTCCTACTGAGGCGTAGGTTGTAGACATCTTCACAAAACCTTTGGAATCACCACGCTATCTTCGGTTGTGATCGATGCTTGGGGTGAAGGAAGTTGTCATTGGGGGGTCTTTGTGAGGCCTTAGGACTTCATGTTTCTTTAGCATGCTTTCATCTCTTTTTGGAGTAGAGTTTTTCCCATGAGGTTTTCTCTATTTTCTCCGCTTTATAGAGATTTGGTTGTATTTGGGTACCTCATCTGGCCTTGTTTCCAGGACCCATCTTTGCTTTCATGCATTTTTTCCTTAGTTTTTTATCTTCTCCCTAAGTTCATCTTAAGGGGGGTGTTAGAGTAATAGGTTAATTACTTAATTAATTTAATCATGTTGATTAATTAATTAAATCACCTTTACTTTATTTTTCACTTAAGCTAAAACTAGGCCCATTAATAATTATTTAATTATTAATTATTAATTACTCCTTTAGGGTTTTGATCTCCTTTCATAAGGATTGATCTCTTTGTAATTATTCAATTCTTGTTTAATGCATTTTTGCTTCACGACAAACAAAGCACCATTGTTGTGTTTCGTTATCTCTTCTATGTGACAGGTTATTTTCTTGCAGGTGTTCACTAGGTTTTGTGAGGTTTTATTTCTCAACTTCAACAAACACTCATACAATTTATAGGACACTCATCACCAAGGCTCTTTTTTTAGCTAGAATTTCTACACATGTATGTTTTGAAGAGAAGGAATAAATTTTAAAATAAAATACATAATTCGGGCTTACCAGTACGTTGAATTATTAAAAGCCAAGAGGGATAAGTAGTACATTGAACATGCTTGTATAGGGGTATTCCAATAGTCTAAATTATACCTTTTAATTATGGATGATATGACCACATAATTTTGTATCTAAAAGGGAAATGGATTTTCCTTAGTATTTTTCCATTTTAGCAAGAGAGAATTATGATCTAAGCCCATTCTAGGGAGAGCTTGTAGTGTCAAATTAGGTAGGATATTCCATCCATTGGAGATTAAAAATCTATCAAGTTTCACTTCAATCAAATTATTCCCATACATATGTTGGACCATGTGAACTAAGAATCCTTTAACTCAACATCTAATAGCCATGTTCTTGACAAGATATCAACAAAATTTATCATATTGTTTCAATAATAATCAAGACCCGTGAGCTTTATTGAGGGGTAAAGAGGGGCATTGAAATTCCTAGCCTACATCTACTGGACATTTATTTGGGAATCAATCATCAAATAAAGTTTATCCCATAAAAAAAAATCTATAAAATTTGGTATTAGGAGAATATATATTAAACAGGTGTTATTTTTATTTAGAAGAAATTATATTAGTAAAAGAGACAGTCAAGATAATTTTATAGTGACTCACTTTCACTGTCATGAAGGATAAAGGATTCCACATGGTGACTATTCCGCTTGAAGTTCTATCAATTAGATTAATGCAAAAAGAAAAAAAGGTCAAATATTTCTAACAACCTAGGAAAAAATTGAGTCCACTATTTTCACTTTTTGGAGAGGTAGAATATGGATCTTATAGTCTAAAATGCAACATTTTAAACGACATTGTTTATGTGGATTGCTTATCTCTCTTATATTATAAGATAGCACATTTATTTTTTACATCTTAACGTTGAAATTTTTTCTAGAGTCCCTTTTTTCCCATTGCTATCTCTTTAGTTGCTTCTCTTGATCAAGTTTACCTATGGGACAGCCTACCTTTCCTTAGATCACTACCCACATCTACCTTTTTTGTTGTTTCTTTCTTTTGGTTTTTACTCCCTACTGAGGTCTAGACCAAGTCTTCCTTACTTGGTTCAAAAGGAAAATGAAAATAAGAGGAAAGAAATACAAGAACTTCTTTGTCCTCTCCTTGAAAAGCTAAGAATTCCTTATTATCTTGTTCTTGAGAAATTTCAACCTCCTCTAAAAAAAATTCCTCCTTCCTTATTTCAAATTTGTTCCGTGGATAAGCTTTTGAACTTACTTTTGAGCTACTTTCTTGAAGGTTTTGAACCTCTTCAAAAATTTACCCTTCCTCAAGAATATGCTCCACTTTTGGGTAATTATTTATTTCTCTTTCTCATCATATAGTGAAGATTCCTTTTGTTGATCTTCAATTTTGTGTTCTTGGGTTCTCTTTGATTAGTCATAAATCCTTTGGCTTATCCTTAAGAGTCAATTATATGTCAAATATAAAATTGCATAGGGTGAAAAAATTGTGTGAAAATCCCCCTCATGGTTTTTGATGCAATCCTCTATAATGTTTCTCACAAGGAACATGAACCTTAAGGAACAAACAAAGAATCTATTTATTGTAATATTTTATTTCCTATTTCAAATTTTAATGCTTTACCAATGGACATAGTGGGTATTTCTTTGTCATCATTGACCATGTTGTTCGATCTAAATGCACCTATTCTAGTTTTCATAAAATATACTTAGTGTCATGAAATAACATATGTTCTATGAGGATGTACTTAATAAATGGACATAATGAGTCTTTATTTGTCATCATTGACTATGTCATTTGGTCTAAATGTACCTATTTTATTTTTCATCAAATATCTACCTGTGTCATCAAATAACATATGTGCTACAAGGATTATTAAATCATCTTGCATTTTTTAAGTTAACATTGGTGGTTGATGTTGAAATTGGATTTCTCCCTCTCATATAGGGAATTCCTTTGATTTGATTAATATATGTATACATTATTATATATTTAATATGACATTACATTATAAAATATAATATAATAATAAATATAGTGATATATTCATACATAAAATAGATGTATAATTAAATAATGAATATGTAAAAACATTAACTATTTAAACTATAAATATTTACTTATTATGTCATTTCCTTCATTTTTGTGACACATGCTACTTCTCTCCAACAATAGGAACTTGCCCAATTATTTCCATCTCTACCCAAATTTATTATTGTTTTTTTTGTGCAATCTATATTATATTGTTTGCATATCTAATATTTTGTATCCTAAGTAACATAATTTATTTCAACACATATCTTATCCAAAAATAATATGCTCATAGGAATGTGATAACAATATTTTGGCATGTTGATGGAAGGTGTCCATAGAAATATGTTTTTAATATCTATGGATTAGGGAAAGATAAAATAATTCTTGCAAAATCAAGACAAGCATTTTCACTCATTTAGAGAACTTAGAAATTAAGTAATGAAGATCATTGCATCTTTTTTGTATGTAGATGGAATGAAAGTAGGAATTAAAACAATTATAATTGCTTGTATTGCATTTGCATTCTACCATGTGGTTAGTAGTTCCTATGGTCTTCTCCATTCCTTGCATTATATTATAGTTGCGTAGAAAAACATGAACAAAATGATGACATAAACTTACAATTGTCATTAATAGGAGTGTGAGTTATTCTTTCGGCAAGGTCAAATCTCAGTTAACACATATAATTTCCTTAGGAAATTTATAAGTAATCTTTTATATTATTTTCTTTCCTTTCCTTCACTTTTAGACATGAAATTTAAGTTTACATGACTTGTATATTGTTTGAATGGATAGAACTAGTGGAGCAACATATTTCATTAGTACATATAGGACCATTTTGGCCTATGATAAGAAAATTTCTTTGAAAATTGGTAAGTCATATGAAATTGTTCTTGTAAATCACAAGAACATTCATGTATATATAAGTCATGGCTAATGCTTTGAATATAGAAGTAGGAATTTTGGGTTATTAAAATAAGTGTCTGATATTGATGTGAAGATTTGACTCATAAATAATTTATTAAAGATAATTTTTATACTCATTTTCAATTTCAAATAAATTTGATGAAATAGATAACCTTCAATTTCAATTTAAACAAAATTCAGATGAAGAAGGGATAAGCCAAAGGATAAGCCAAATGATATAATTGACTCTTAGTGGATTTTCCTTACATTTTCTGTTCTTGGGTTCTCTTTAATTATATTAACTAGTACATTCAACAAAATAAAAAATTCAAAAAGTAGATGTTACTAAGCAAGTCAAGGAAACAAGCAATGAGGTTGAAAACTCAATGGTTGTCCAAACAAAATTTTATGCTCAAGGAAAAAAATCTATGGGTAATTAACAATGGATTTTCAAGTCACATGACAGGTGAAAAAAGTAAATTCATCAATCTGGTCAAGTTGAATGGCAGATCAATCAAGTTTGGAGACAATTCATCTATAAGGATTTATGGAAAGGGCACCATGAACATTGATGGTAAATCCAATACAAAAGATGATATTTATGCTGAAGGTATCAATCACAATCTTCTCATTATTTAAGCCAAATGTGCAACAAAGGTTACAATCTTATATTGCATGATCAAGGATGTGAAATCAAAAGAGCTAATCTGGTAGATTGATGGTGAAAGGATCTAGAACTAAAAGCAATTTATACAATCTAAAGGGTGTTAATGGAAGAAATTTTCTTCTAAGACAGGCAAGTGAAGGTTGGTTGTCGTACAAAAATACGGGACATCAAATTTTATAATCTTGTGAAGATTAGCTCCTTGCAAGAAATAAGAGACATGGCAAAGATTGTTAAGCCTACAAGCACTATGTGTAAGGCATGTCATATTGGGAAGCAAACAATGATAAGATTCAAGACCAAGGAGTACTCTTCTAAAAGACATTTGGAATTGATTCATATTGATTTGTATGGACCTACCAGGACAAAGAGTCTTCAAGGTGAAAGGTATTTCATGTTAAGCATTGATGATTTCTCTAGGATGACATAGGTTACATTCTTAAAATAAAAATAAAATGCTTTCAATAGGTTTAAGTTTTGTTAGGGTTAGAGATGGCAGATATCTAACAATTAAATGCAGATTTAAATAATAAACAGAGAAACTAAAACATACACAGAATAAATCATAACACAGAGAATTTAACGTGGTTCACCCAATCTGGGCTACATCCACCAAACCACAGCCATCCAATATTTTTATTATCCAGTGCAAAACCTATTACAATCTTGCGAATAATCACGTTTTTCATCTTGTAACCCCCATCCCAACCCTTTTTAACAAGCTTTTAGAAGATTCCAAAATTAGGGTTTTACAAAGTCGGTTTTCTTTCTTTTTCGAAGATTTTTCCTTTTTCGAGGACAGGGGGCCAGGGTGTACAGTATACCATGGGCTATACAGTATAGCATGATCAATCGCCACATACCAACAATCTCCCACTTGGAGACTGATCAGGCTCCACACCATTACAACCTCCCACTTGGAGACTGATCCTGGACAACACTGCTGCACTTACAGCTCCCACTGGAAATAAGGACCTTGGACCCTGCTACTTTGTTATACTTGAATTCAACTTTGAAGGCCAACCAAAGCTAAAGAGGAGCTAAGCTTCTCCCTTGGCACAGCCTTCAAAAACATATCTACTGGATTGACATCTATATGTGTCTTGTCTAGCTTGACTGTCCATCTTCCAACACTGACGAATGAAATGATATCTCAATTGTATGTGTTTTGTTTTAGAATGTAAGGCAGAATTCTTTGCAAGATGTATAGCATCTTTGACTGTCTGTAAATAAGTAATTTCCATCCTGTTGTTTTCCCAACTCATCCATGAAAAGTTGTAGCCATATCATCTCCTTTGCTGCCTCTGTTGCAGCAACATACTCTGCCTCTGTGGTGGATAAAGCAACCACCTTTTGCAATCGAGAAATCCAACTCACTGCTGTCCCACCAACTGTAAATACATAACCTGTGGTACTTCCCTGGTATCTATATCCCCTACCAAATCTGAGTCAACATAGCCTTTTAAATTAGTATTAGAGCCCCCAAAACATAAACACTTATTGGATGTACCTCTCAAATACCTGAGAATCCATTTTACTGCATTCCAATGCTCAACTCCAGCATGACTCAAATACCTACTAACAACTCCTACGGCATGTGCAATATCGGTCTAGTGCATACCATGGCGTACATTAAATTACCTACAGCTGAAGCATATGGTACCTTGGACATTTTTTCTTCCTCCTCTGTGTCTTTGGACACATATCCTTAGTCAATTTAACATGACTAGCAAAAGGTGTGCTAACAAATTTTGCATTCTCCATATGAAATCCCCAACACCTTTTCAACATAATTAGCTTGAGATAAAACAATTTTCTATTTTTCCTATCTCTACAAATTTTCATACCAAGGATTTGCTTTCTTGCACCCAAATTCTTCATAGTAAAAGATTTTGCTAAGTGTTGTTTTAGCTCACTTATGTGATCCATGTTAGACCTTAGCTACAAGCATGTCATCAACATATAAGCATAAAATAATGTAGCTGTCATTATCCAACCTCTTAAAATAAACACAATGGTCAGAATTACACCTACTGTAGCCTTGCTCAGCCATAAAACTGTCAAATTTCAAATACCATTGTCGAGGTGCTTACTTCAAGCCATATAAAATTTTCTTCAATCTGCACACTAGTTTCTCCTTACCATTGACCTCAAATCCTTGTGGCTATGCCATATATATTTCCTCTTCCAAATCACCATGGAGAAAGGCTGTTTTAACATCAAGTTGTTTTAAATGCAAATCTTCAGCAGCCACAATACTTAAAACAATACGAATAGAATTCATTTTAACAACAGGAGAAAAAATCTCATCAAAATCAATACCCTTTTTCTGTGCAAATCCCTTTACAACTAATCTGGTTTTAAATCTTTTCTTACCTCCATCCTCCTCTTTCAACCTATAAATCCATTTGTTTGGTAAAGCCTTTTTACCTGCAGGCAACTTGCATAAATCCCAAGTCTGATTTTCCAGCAAGGAGTCCATTTCTTCTTTCATTCCATGCTCCCTTGAACCTTGGTATCCACCGCATAGCTTTATCATAATATTTTGGTTCACCATCATCAGTTAACAAAATAGTATACAAAGAGGGAGAGAATCGTTCGAGGTCTACTTATCCTTTGAAGATCCTCTAACAGGAGTTTGTGATATTTGTTGCTACTGTTGTTGCCCAGCATGAGGAACCACTGAAACATTATTGTTGGGAATATCATCCAACACTACATAATCATTTTCTTTCTTCTCATGCTGCAACAATAGATCTTTGTACAACACTTTTTCATTGAATATGACATCCCTGCTTCTCACAATTTTCTAATTTTCAAAATCCCAAAGCCTATAACCAAATTCATCAATGCCATATCCAACAAATACACATTTCTTTGATTTTGCATCAAGCTTGGTTCTATTTTCAGAATCTACATGTGCAAATGCTTCACAACTGAAGGTTTTGAGAAAAGAATAACTCACCTTCTTACCCTTCCATGCTTCCTTTGGAATACCACAACGCTAAAGGATTAGAGGGACCTCTATTGATTAAATAAATAGTAGTGTTTACAACTCTACCCACATTTTTAAAGGCAACCCAACATGCAATCTCATAGTCCATGCTCCATTATTGTTCTATTCATCCAGCCACTCCATTTTCTTGTGGAGTCCTTGGAACCGTTTTCGCTACGAATACCATTAGAGGAACAATAATCTTCAAACTCTTTGCAATACTCACCACCATTATCGATCCGAGACATTTTATCTTTTACCCGATCTCATTCTCAACCAAGCTTCTCCATTTTTTAAAAGTTTCAAATACATCAGATTTATGCCTAAGAAAATAAATCCATACCTTCCTAGTTGCATCATCAATGAATGTAACATAATATAGAGAGCCACCGAGAGAAGATACCTGAGCTGGTCCCCATACATTTGTATGCACAAGCTTCAATTTCTTATCTTTCTTTTGCTTCCCATTCTTGAGAAAACTAACTCTCTTTTGTTTTCCATAGACACAACTTTCATAGAAATCCATATTAACACATTTTAGACCTGGTAAAACATTATTTGAATGAAGTACTTTCATACCTTTTGCACTCATATGCCCAAGTCTATTATGCCACAGTGCTGATTTAGAGTCCACAGCAATTGTATGATCTTTTACCTGCTGAACTGCAGCAATTGTTCCTAAAGATTGACTCTTTTCTGTAACAATTAAAGTAGAAGGAATAGTATGTCCTGTACAAAGATATAAGGTGCCTACTTTCACACCTTTTGCTACTACTAAGGCACCCTTTGTGACCTTCCAATTTTTATCACTAAATGTAACAACACAACCTTCATCATCTAGTTGCCCTACTGAAATTAAATTTTGCTTAACTTTGGAACATGCCTTACCTCACGTAGTAGCCAATGATTCCCATTCGCATAACTTAATCTTGATTCTTCCCTTTCCAACAATCTGACAGGGTTCGTTATCTCCTAAATAAACCAGCCCAAAATCCCTTGGACATAATCAAGAAAATAACTTCTATGGGGGGTAGCATGAAATGAAGCCCCTGAATCTAACACCCAAGAATCATCAGCATTATCAAGGGAAAGAATCAAAGCATCCTCATCAGTTTATTACTTACCACATTTACCTCTTTGCTTCCTTCCTTTTGTCTCCATCTATTTTTCCGAGACCAACAATCTTTCTTCAAATGACCGGCTTACCACAGTACCATCAATCCCTCTTGTCTCTAGATTGGGACCTTTTGTCGTCGCTGATTTTCCTAAGTGACTTCCATGATTTCGAGAATTGTTTCCTCTCTCCTTTGTTACTTTTGCTTTACGTTAAAACAGCGATGTTAGATGTTCCTTTTGTGAGCTTTTCCTCTGAGATTTCCCTCGCTCAAAATAACACCAACAACATCATCAGAAACTTCAATGTATTCAAACTAGAAACAAAATTACTTCAACAGCCATTGCACCAAGCTATTCGACTTTGGGGCCAAAAGAACATAGAATCAAAGAGCCTTAACTTATTCATCAAATTTTACATTTACAGAAGTTAATTGACGGGTAACTATATTAAACTCATTTAAATGATCAGTAACTAACCCACCTTCTACCATTTTCATATTAAATAAACGCTTCATAAGAAATACCTTATTCAAAGCGGAAGGTTTTTCATATAACTTTGCTAGGGTTTCCATCAACTCTTGAGTTGTCTTTGTTGTTGTAATATTAAATGCCACCGATTGTGCTAGGAATAGATGAATACTACCAAGAGCCTTTCTATCAAGATCTCCCAGTCCTCATCGGCATTATTTGTAGGTTTCTTGGCTTTCCCTTCCAATGGTCGCCATAAATCCTTCTGATAGAGATAGTCCTCCATCTGCATCTTCCATAACTGATAGTTCTGCCTGTTAAACTTCTCAACCTTCTTACCTTCATCTGCCATTGCTCCCACTTTCAGCAGAAGGACTCCCCTCGGCCAGTGAGACTTTCCTGAGGCGATAATCAAAAGCAACTTCGCTCGATACCGCGGTAGAGATTTAGAATTAGATATCTAACAATTAAATGTAGATTTAAATAATAAGCAAACTAAAACGCCGCAGGAATAAATCATACAGAGGAATTTAATGTGGTTCCTTAATCACAGGCTACATCCACCAAACCACACCATCCAATACTTTTATTATCCGATTGCAAAGCCTATTACAATCTTGCGAATAATCCGTTTTCATCATCTTTAACCCCCATCCCAACCCCTTTTAACAAGATTTTAGAAGCTTCCAAAATTAGGGTTTTACAAAGTCGGTTTTCTTTCTTTTTCGGAGATTTTTCCTTTTTGCTGATGACGCGAAAAAAATGGCAAAATTTTTTTTCTCGGGGGCTGCCACCCTCGAACCCCCGCTTTTTGGGGGCTGCCACCCCTGAACCCCCACCCGGGGCCCGGCCTGGCCCCAGACCCTGGTGAGGATACGGGGTTAGGGTGTATAGTATACCATGGGCTATACAGTATAGCATGATCAATCACCGCATACCAACAAGTTTTTCAAGTCAGTGGTTGAAAATAAAATGAATGCTACAATCAAGTGCTTAAGGTTTGATAGAGGTGGAGAATTCACATCAAGTAAATTCGAGGAATTTGGTGAAGAACACGAAATAAAAAGGAATTTATCTTCTGTTATAACTCCTTAGAAAAATGGAGTAGTGGAAAGAAAAAATAGAACTGTTCAAGAGATGACAAGAACAAGGTTGAATGAAGCCAAGTTGCTTGACGTATATTGGAAAGAAGCATTTCATATTGCCATCTATATTCTTAACAAAGGACAAATAAAAGTGGATAGCACAAAGACTCCTTGTAAGCTATGGTGTGGAAGACCAACAATTGTCAAGTATTTTAAATTTGTTGGAAGCAAATGTTACATCAAAAGAGATGAAGAAGGTTTGGGAAAGTTTGAATCAAGATCTGATATTCAAGGTATCTTTCTTGGGTACTCAACTAGAAGCAAAGATTACAAATGCTATAATAAAAAATTGAGGAAGATAGTTAAGAGTGTAAATGTTAGATTTGATGAAGAATAAAATCAAAACATCCATGAGCAAGAAGAATGTTGGTTAGATGAACCTGCCTCCTCATAAGAATAAGAAGGAGAAATTGAGGAAAATGAAGAAGCACCAGAGAAGATCCCCAAGACTCATACCAAGTATGTTTAAAAGAATCACTCAAAAGATCAGATAATTGGAGATAAGAATGTGGGAGTGTAGACTAGAAGAATATTTGCAAGAATAAATGAATAGGTAAACTTTTCCTTACTGTCAAGAATAGAACCTACAACTTTTATTGATGCTGGCATGGATGAAGGATGGATACACACAATGGAAGAAGAGTTAAATTAGATTGAGAGAAATTAGACTTGGGACTTGGTTCGAAGGCCCGTAGATTAAAATGTGTTAGGCACAAAATAGGTATTCAAAAACAAATTGAATGAAGATGGAGAAGTGGTGAGAAACAAAGCAAGGCTGGTGTGCGAAGGACATTCACAAGTAGAAGGAATTGAATTTGAGGAGATTTTTTCTTTGGTGGCAAGAATGGAGGCCATCATAATGTTTCTTATATTTTCACTTCACAAGAACTTGAAAGTATATCATATGGATGTTAAATCTACTTTCTTAAATGGTCACTTGGAAGAAGAAATCTACATCAAGAAACTAAATGGATTTTAGCTATCAGAAGACCTAAAAATGGTATGTAGACTTAAGAAGGCATTGTGTGGTGTCAAACAAGCCCCTAGGGCTTGGTATACAAGGTTGGACAAGTGCCTACTCCAACAAGGACTCAATAAAGGCACCACATATAGCAATCTATACATCGAAATAGAGGATGCAAATATTCTAATTGTTGTGATATATGTTGATGATGTAATCTTTGGTGGAAATGATGAAATGTGTAAGAAGTTTGTTGAAGAAATGTAGAAGGAATTTGAAATTTCTATGATAGGTGTGTTATCATTCTTTCTTGGACTCCAAATTACATAATCAAATGATGGAATTTTTCTCTCAAGCAAAGCATGTCAAGGAAATGCTGAAGAAGTTTGGCATGGAAGATTGTGAACCAATGAGTACTCTAATGGTAACATGTTTCCATTTGAGTAAATATGATCAGTCACCCAAGGTTGATCAGATTATGTATATGTCTATGATTGGGGGCTTATTGTACTTAATAACATGATCAAGGCCTGGCATTATGCAAGTTGTCTGTTTAGTTGATTTCAAGCTGATCCAAGAGAAACACATGTGAAGGATGTCAAAATGATTTTTAGATATTTGATGAGCACTCTAGATTTTGGGTTATGGTATAATAAGGGTGATGATTTCTCCCCAATGAATATACTGATGTTGATTGGGCTGGTAGTGTTGATGACAGTAGAAGTACGAGTGGTGGATCTTTCTTTTTGGGAGACAAATTAGTCTCATGGTTTAGTAAGAAGCAATATTTAGTGTCATTATCAATAACATAAGGAAAGTGCATAGTTGCAACATCTTGTTGCACACAAGTGTTGTGGATGAAGAAAATATTGAAGGATATCAAGGTAATGTATGATGAGCCCATTCCTATTCTATGTGACAACACAAGTGCCATCAATATTTCAATGAATCTAGCGATGCATTCTAGAACCAAGCATATATCTATCAGGTATCACTTCTTAAGTGAGAAGGTTGCAGAAAAAGAATTAAGATTAGAGTATGTGTCCACAAAGGTATAGGTTACAAACATCTCTACAAAGGAACTTTCAAAGGACACCTTTGAATATATTAGACAAAAGTTAGGGGTTGTTGCCCCTCCTTCTTCTAACTAGATACATAAATAGTGCATCTATCTAGAGGGAGAAATGCAAGGCATATTTTTATTCATGTATTGATGATGGCTACCTCTTAGGGGGAACAAGTAGAAGGATGGTTAAGGTTTGTGTAGACAAGAAGAGGTTTTTTGTTGTTGTAGACACAGATGAAGACCACTAGCCCTTTTCCCTTGATGTCAAAGGGGGAGAAAATTGCATATCAAGTTAGTGTTCCCATTAATGCCAAAGGGGGAGATTGTTGTAATTTTGTTACAGGTGTTGTCATTGATGTCAACATAATGGATATTGTTGCAAGTGTTATCTCTGATGACAACTAAGTAGTAATGTGTGAAAGGTTGCATGTGATGCAATCCCAATGTGTTGATCAGAAGTGTTGGGTATGATGATGGTTGTCATGAGATTGTTGTACTTAGTTGTAATACATATTCTATTGCTCATGAATAGGTGAACGTTGTTGTAAATTTTGTTCCTTGGTCTAATACATTACCTACTGTAGAAAGAATGCATGAAAAACTCTCTTGCATTCAATGTCTTATGAAGTTATACTAAAGAACCTTTAGAGAATGTTTCACATTCCTCCACATTCCTCCATATTTGAAAATATGGTCTTGCAATTTGGAAGTTAGACAAGTGCAAATGTGCAATATGTGTGTTCCTGATGTCAGAACATAGATGTTATTGTAGAGGTTTCCAGAGCTTGTAGAATGGAGACTGTGTTGTTGCAATTAGGAAGGTTCAAAGAAATGCTTCACATTTCTCTACAGTTGATGTTGTGGTCTTGTAGTTTGGAGGATGAGTTCAAATTTCCTATATCCTCTCTCATTTCAAATTACAGGTGTTAAGATGTACCACAAGTATGGTTTTCAATTTTTTGTCTCAAGATTGTGATTTTTGGGTTTGCAAGAAATGTTGGGTCTAGTGTTTGTTTCCTTGCACCAACATAATGTTTGCCTAAATTTTTAAAAGGAGGGCATGGAAATGTTTTTGAATATAATTTAATGCTTTTAATTTGATCCACATGATGTTATCTGGTCTCGCATGTGGTCTGGAGTTAATACATGGAAGGTTAAGTGTTTGTTGGACTGACTTGGAATGTTGAAGTGTTTGTGTCAAATCTTTGTGACATGCACTAGCATGGGAATGTGTACTAAATTAAAATAGGTCCTGCTTATCTCTTGGTTTGGATCACATTCAATTTTCTTTTCTCGTGAATGTTTTGAGTTGACTTTTTTATAGTAATGTCATACATTTCATTTTGGTTGATAAGGAGAAATTTTTTGAAGCTTACAAAAGATATAAATGGAAGATCAAGTGTGTGATTAGGTGGTTTGGGAAGAGTGTTGTGTGTTAATGTGTTTGAAGTGAAATGTGTTGAAAGTAGTGAGATGAAGGCAAATCAATGTGTGCAAATGTGTGAAGAAGTATATGAGTGAGTGTTGAAGGCAGTAAGTTGAAGGAAGAAGTGAATAAGTGAGTGCTTAAGGAAGTGAACTGAAGGAAAAAGTGTATGTGATAAAGTGTGTTGAATGTAGTGAGCCGAAGGTAGAAAAGGTTGTTGAGAAGAAGTGTTGCAATGGTGGTTGATCACCAAAATTCATCAAGTGTTCTATGCTAAGGTTGCGGAATCCTTCTATAAGTGTTGTAATTTGTAAGGAGTTGTAAACTTCCTTTGGTTGATGCTATAAAATTATGTTTCAGGGAGTTGTAGCTTTCATTGTGTTGCAACCCATAAAATATGTTGTAAATATTGTTTCATTTTTTGAGGTTGGATTTGGATAGTAGCTCCAAGAAAATTTCTCATTGTGGTTTTTCCCTTTTAGGGTTTTCCATGTAAATTTGGTGTTGTGGTTGTGTGTTTGGTCCTTGAATACTTTATTTGTTTGAAGCAGTAGGAAGTTTTGTTTAAGAAAGTTGAATTGGATAAGTTTGTAGGATATATGGATTCACCCCCCTCTCATTATATAATTGTGTTCTAATAGAAAATTGACCACTTACTAGTTGTTAAGTTAACTTAGCTTGAAGCGATATTAAAAAAAAAATCTATTTGTCTAAAAAAATTCATTGAAACTATTGAATGAGACCTTAATACCTTATGAATAAAGATCAACACTCGACTAAATATTTTTGCCACTCATTAGGTAGTTTTTCTTGCTAAAGAGGGTAGCCCTCCCAACTGTCTACCCTTTCACTTATTTTTGCTACATGAACGGGAGTAATCGACAAACTGTCCAACCAATGTGACAAAAATATGTCTAATTATTATGCATAATAGTGGTGACTCATATTTAGAGTGTATAATATGATCCCCCAACATAGCTTCTACAAGATAGGGAGCATGTGTCTCCTAAATGATGGTGTTCTAGTGGCATGTGTGAAGGTTTCTTCCTAATAAAAACCCTAAGAGAAAAAGCATTCCATGGTGGTGTGTGAATGTGATGAAGGAAACAAAAGGAGATGAAAATGTCACTTGATATGTAAAGGCGAAGGCCAATGAAAAGGTTCAAAGGATATATCTTCGACCAAGAGGAATGAGGAAGGAAAATTTTGCAACTAGGATTTTTAGGAGACAAAGGATGGGTGATTTTGTTAAGGATATGAGGGAAATGGAGATATCGAGAGTGATGGAGATCAAGTAATGTAGGTATGGATGGAGGATATCAACTAATAAGGGTGAGTTAGAGGCCAAGGATTATTTCCAAAATACACCTTAAAATAATAAAAGGAAAACCTAAACTTTTTGGCAAGGATAGAATAGTGGAAGAGTGTTATTAGAAGCAATAGTGGATAAGAAGCTTCACAATAAGTATGAGAGAATTTATATACTTGGAATAATTATTAAAAATTGTTAGGCATTGATTTTCATTCAATATACATACTAGGAGTTCCTCTTAGTGTTCATGAAAATAATTGTGAAAAGACAATAAATTGAACATGAAAAGTTAACTTGTCAAATAATTTTAGACTAAATGAATAAAAGGAGTTATTTTACAATTATACTTAACAACTTGAGCAATATAATAAGAATAGTCAAATCTCACTAACATAAAAATATTTTATAGATTTACCAATTTAAAAAAAAATTCAAACACTTAATACACTTAATTATACTTAAAACTTTATATTAGATTTTACTCATAAATCTTTAAGATTGGAACATGCACCTTTCCATTCACAAGATAAACATAAAAGCTTAATCAAAATTTAAATATAATTTGTAAAATTTTAAATTGAAAAATTAACTACTAAAATTTAAATATAATTTAAAATTCTTAATATTGAAAATTTTAAATTCAATCCAATTTCATATTTCGTTTAAATACTCTAGGCAAAAATCATACCACAAAAATTTAAAAGTTTAAAACGAAAAAATAGCTACTAAAAGGTTGGGATGTGGAGGAAAATAGACATTATGGTTCAATATTCACGGTGAAAATATGCTGATGACAAAAAAACTCTTTTTACATATTAAAAACTTTGATATTGTAAAAACTCTTTCACTGTGTTGTAAAGTTTGATTTTATGGGACAAATTATGGGAAGGGAGCGCAAAAGGAATAACAAGGCAATTCGAGCGCAACATGGCTGCTAACTTTCTTAAGCACATAATCGATTCTGCAAAGCTTTCGGAAAAAACAGGAACAAGAATATCACTGCTATCAATCGCCTCTCTAATGTCACTACTTTGCTCATCCTCGCTGACTGTGCATATACGAGTTGATCCAACGCGCAGAAATTTGTCCTTATAACCTATCAATGCTTTCCCCGCATCTGCTGTGTGGCAAATAAAGCAGACATTGAACCTCTTCTCCACCAATCTTCCTAATCCGGCGCTTCTGTAAAATTTAATAGCATTTTAGTCACTACCTTATCACGGCCTGAATTTTAAACAATTCAATAGATATATATCTTCTTTCAAAGTACTTAAATAGATTTCGTGTACACCAAACTAAATCTTAAACGATTCAATAGATATATAAATATATATCTTCTTTTACCTGTTTAACTCCCTAAGCTGGGCTAACTTGACAAGACCATCATAACAGCTTTCTAGGTCTGTCCAATCTGGAAAGTAGAATACCCCAAGATTTTGTAACTTGCCCACCGGATAAGGAAGGCTCTGTAAACCTGAACAACCATCCATGGACAAATACAAGAGTTGTGCCAAGTCGCCTATTGTGTTGGGAAGATTCCTCAGCCCAGTACATCTTGTCAAGAAAAGCACTCGTAGTTGAGCTAAATTACCTAGTGTGCTTGGAAGGCTTCTTAAGCTTGTACAGTCTTTCAAACGCAAGATTTCCAGCTGCATCAGGTTGCCCATAGTATCAGGAAGGCTTGTTAAACTGGTACAACCGTACAAATATAACTCCTTCAATTGTTACAAGTTACCAAGTGTGTTTGGAAGTGTTGTCAGAGCTACACAATCCTGCAGGTACAAGCTTTGGAGGTTCACCAAGCAGTCAAGTGTGTTTGGAATTCTCGTGAGACTTGCACACTGCTCTAGATTTAAAATCTTTACCTGGGACCAATTGCTATTCATCTGGAATCTGTTTCTCAATGTGAACCATGTATCACTTACAAATTCACAATTTATAATTTTCATCCATAATAAATTCGGAGCTAACATTCTAATGTTGCTCACTATTGTATGTTGCACAACTAGGTAGCGTAGGGAAGGCATTCTATGCAAGCTAACGGGCACTTTTCCATTCTCTCCTGTGTAAACAAGCATAGTCACTCCCTCTTCTCCGTCTCTTCTCAGAGCTCTGTGTGGAAGCCATAGTCTGCTATTATTATCAACCTTTTTTTGAATTATTCTTCCAATTCCCCGCAAAAGGTCATGCATATTGAGGAGACCTTGAAGTTTATCGTCGTTTATAAGCATTTTCAGCAAAAGGTTCTTGATGGCTGTTTGAACTTTGTTTGGGTACAAAACTTTCCAGAAATTAACAGCGTCACTTTTACTTTCACCAGCAAAGCAACAAGCTATATCCAGAAATATTTCCTTCTCAACATGGCTAAGTCCATCATAACTGATTCGAAGGATTCTGATTATTTCTTGTTTTTCCCTAATGTTATGGAAAGCTTCTTCCCAACATTGGATATCGTTGGGCTCCTTCTTATCAAGCAAATGTGCTCCAATTACTTGTAATGAAAGAGGATGCCCCCGGCAGGCTCTTGCAATTCTTGTAGAAAGCTCTTGGTAGGTGGTCTCCGGGAACTCCCTCGAGAAAGCATGCCAACTAAACAACTGAAGAGCTTCATCCTCCCCTAGCCCACCCATTTGAAGAACTGAATCAACCTTAGCAAGATTGAGTATGTGTCGGTCTCGGGATGTAATAATGATTCTACTACCAGGCCCAAAGCAATCCCCATTCACAGCATCCAAGTGGATGTCATCATTCACATCGTCCAATATGACAAGGGCACAAACTCCTCGCAATCGGTTACTCATCAGAGCTTTTCCCTCAGCAACATTTGAAACTTCTCCGTGGTAATTTACCAGTCTTCTTAGAATTGCCCGTTGCAAGTCCACAAGGTTAGTATTTTTCTGTGCAAAGCAATAAGCATCAAACCTAGCATAAATTCTATCATAAATTATATTGTAAACAGCCTTAGCCAAGGTGGTTTTTCCGACGCCTCCTATCCCGCTGACTCCCACTCTCACTGTGTTAAGCCACGAACTCAGATCTAATCTATTGAGTAGGTCACACATATCTGTTCGGACTCCCACAAGATGTACAGGGACGTCCAGCGGAGAATTCTTTAAGGTATTCAATACGTCTTTCACAACTCTTTTTACTAGTCTTCCTTCGTACCTGCAAATCACTTTCCATATATTACACATTGTGATGCAAATTTAAAGTTGTAACTAAATATAAGGTACATTAAAAGCTCACACCCAACATGTGAAGGACACTACATACGATAAGGTATATTGGGGTTCTTGAAGGCTTTCCAAAAATATATGGAAGAAAGGATTATATTTCCGGTAAGAATATATATTCAATATATAAATTTGGTGGTAGATAAAGATCACATCTTTATGGAAACAATAGATCCAAGGGTATCTTGGATGCGACAGCTACCTTATAAAATCATCGATGATTTGGTACTGGTAGATGTTATGTTATAGGGCACTAATAGCTCTCCCTAAGGATCTAAATGTAGAAAGATTGGGTACAACTGATAATTTATGGATAAAAATCATAGATAGGAGGTCACAAAGCGCCTAAAAGAGAATAAAGAAAAGTTGCATATAAAGTGGGGATATCAAAGGATACTATTCCACCAAGATCACAAAAAATTTACACTCACCACCCTAACTAGAAATCAAAGGAACATGACAAATGTGAGACTCTAAGCATGATCTGAAATCCAAGTCTCTAGAGTTTGAGATAAGAGACTCTCAATTGAAATAAGAGTTAGAAAAGCAATTACCTCAAATTACCATGATGAGGAAATTACATATTCCATCACCAGAAACGAGGAAACTGCATATTCTATCACTAGAAACAAAATTAAAACAAGTTAAATCATTTTGGGGAAAACAGAGTAGCTAGTGTCGAACTAATGAGGTCAATTGTCATGAGTTAAAAAACAACAAGAGTAATTTGATTGAAGGAATTAATAGGAGGATAAGAACTAACAATAATGGGTTGCAGTAAATACATTCAAAATTGAGAAAATTTGTGTTTGAAAAAAAACCCAAAAAAATATCAAATCAAACAAAGATGAGATTCGCATGACTCAGATAGACAAAGGAATGACATGGTCACATGCCCTGGAGTAAATGAAACCAGCCTACCAAGAATAATTTGTGGAATTCCAGGAACCTAGAAAGACATGGTCGGTTTACCAGGAAAAGTCTTGATGTTATAAGACCATGTTCCTTTATTGCAGACAATATCGATGATAAACTAATGATGGTTTAAAAAGGGCTAATTTTCTGGTAGCCTCACCAATGAAAAATATTGATGTTAGAAGACCATGTTCTTTTATTGAACACAATATCGATAACAAATTAATGATGGTGAAAAATGAGCTTATTCCCTGGTAGCCTCACCAAGGAGAAAAAATTGATGTTATAAGACCATGTTCTTTTATTACACACAATATCGATAATAAATTAATGATGAAAAAAAAATAGGCTTATTTTCTGACAGCCTTACCAAAGAAAAATATTGATATTATAGGACCACGTTCCTTTATTGCAGACAATATCAATAGTAAATTAATGATGGGAAAAAATAGGCTTATTTTCTGTAGCCTGGATAGGATTACATTCGTTGATCTACTTTGATTATATTTTTCTATTTATCAAAGAGATGTAATGGTATGAAGTAGGAAGATCAGGCTAATTTTGAGGGATTTAGTAAGCAAACAGTTTGTACCCTAAACAAATGGCTAATACAATAACGGGACCTCTAAAAGTAGTTCTCTTTTGGTTTTTGCCGCGGGTTAATTGAAACAAAGCATGCAATTTACTTACCCGAGTTCTTCCGCCCTTGTCCAACCAGAACGAGAAGAGATTTGATGAAGAGCATTCTTCCATTCCTCGATAGTATTCTCATCCTGCCGATCTAAATGTATGCAATGTTTTTGGAATGCCTCGGCGAATGGACCTCCCTTTCTTTGAGGGTAGCGAACATCACAGGGCTCCACATCATAAAACAGAGGAATGATGAAGCCATTGGATCTACACATCTGGACAGCCTCCTTCAGACACCAAGTTGATTCTGAATAGTGTTTGGAAGATATGGGGATCAGAATATCACTCGTTTCAATGGCTGCTTGCAAGCTGGAATCGATGTATTTTCCCTTTTCCAGTTCTTCGCTGTCGAGGAAAACCCTGAGTCCCGCTCCACACAGAGATTCGTAAAGATGGTCGACAAAAGTTTTTCTCACATCATCTCCGCGAAAGCTGAGAAACACATTAAATTTGTTATTGACATCGAAGGGGATTTTGGTGGCGGCAGGCTGATAGTGATGAAACTTCTCATTGACATTGAAGAGAATTTTGGTGGTGGGAGGCTGATACTGAATAGAAATCTCCATTACTTGTTCTGCACAAGTTTGAAGGGCTTAACAGTATGATCTTAAAGTGTAGATAAGCAGTCAAAAAACCGATCGGGGGTAGCAAAACAGAGTTGAATGCAATAAATGGCAGAGAGTGGAACTACCGAGTTTGAACTCTTAGAATTTCTTAGAAACTACCGAGTTTGAACACTTCGAAGCCGGTGAGATAAACAAAGTCGAAGTCAAACAAAAAGTGGAATTTTCTTGTGAACTTAGAGAATTTCTTAGAAACCGAGTGGAGTTTGACCAGCTCAAAGTCGGTGTACTTTTCGGCCGTAAATTACTTCGATTTCTTTATGTTTAAAATGAAATTGAAGGTTATCTATTTCATCAAATTTATTTGAAATTGAAATTCGGTATAAAAATTATCTTTAATAAATTATTTATAAGTCAAATCTTCTCATCAATATTGAACACTTATTTTAATAACTCAAAATGTCTAGTTCTATATTCAAAGCATTAGCCATGACATATATACATGAATGTTCTTGTGATTTACAAGAATGGGTCATGTGACTTACCAATTTTTCAAAGTAATTTTCTTAAGATAGGCCAAAATGGTCCTATATGTACTAATGAAATATGTTGCTCCACTAGTTCTATCCATTCAAACAATATATAAGTCATGCAAACTTAAATTTCATGTCTAAAAACAAAGGAAAGGAAAGAAAATGATATAAAAGATTACAAATAACTTTCCTAAGAAAATTATATGTGCTAACTGAGATTCAACCTTGCCCAAAGAATATCTCACACTCCTATCAACGATAGATTACATATAACTTTCCTAAGAAAATTATATGTGCTAAATGAGATTCATATCATCATTTCATTCATGTTTTTGTGGGCAACTATAATATAATGTAAGGAATGGAGAAGACCATAGAAACTACTAACCACATGGTAGAATGCAAATGTAATACAAGCAATTGCAACTGTTTTAATGCCTACTCTCATTATATCTACATACAAAAAAAGATGCAATGATCTTCATTACTTAATTTCCAAATTCTCTAAATGAGTGAAAAGGCTTTTCTTAATTTTGCAAGAATTATTTTATCTTGCCCCAATTCATAGATCTTAGAAACATATTTCTATTGACACCTTCCATCAACATGCCAAAAGATTGCTATCACATTAATATGAACATATAGTTCTTGTATAAGACAAGTGTTGAAGGAAATTATGTTACTTAGGACTTACAAAATACATATAATAGAGATTGCACAAGAAAAACAATAATACATTAGGGGAGAGAGGGCAATAATTGGGCAAGTTCCTATTGTTGGAGAGAAGTAGCATGTGTCATGAAAATGAAGGAAATGCCATAATAAGTAAAGATTTATAGGTAATGGTTAATATTTATGTACATATTTATTATTTAATTATATATCTAGTTTATGTATTAATATATCATTATATTTATTATTAGATTATATTTTATGTAATATTGTATTAAATATATAATAGTGTATACATATATTAATCACATCAAAGACATTCCCTATATGAGACAAAGCAATCCAATTTCAACAACAACCACCAATATTAACTTAAAACAGTGTGCAAGATCATTAAATAATCCTCATAGCACATATGTTATTTGATGACATGGGAAAATATTTGATGAAACATAGAATAGGTGCATTTAGACCAAACAACATATTCAATGATGACAATTAAAGACTCATTATGTCCATAAATTAAATACATCCTCATAGCACATTTTTTATTTGATGACATTGAATATATTTTATGAAAATTAGAATAGGCACTTTTAGATCAAACAACATGGTCAACGACGATAAAGAAATACCCACTATGTCAATTGATAAAGCATTAAAATATGAAATAGGGAATACAATATTCAAATAAATAGATTCTTACTTTGTTTCTTAAGGTTCATGTTCCATGTGAGCAACATTATAGAGGATTGCATTACAAACCATGAGGGAGATTTTCACACAAAAAATTTTACCCTATGCAAGTTTACATTTGACATATAACTGACTCTTAATGATAAGCCAAAGGATTTATGACTAATCAAAGAGAACCCAAGAACACAAAATTAAAGATCAACAAAAGGGATCTTGGCTAAATGATGAGAAAGGGAAATAAATAATTAATCCAATAGTGGAGCATATTCTTGAGGAAGGGGAAATTTTTGAAGAGGTTCAAAATCTTCAAGAAAGTAGCTCATAAATAAGATCATAAGCTCATCCAAGGAACAAATTTGAAATGAGTCGAAGGAGGAAATTTTTTTAGAGGAGGTTGAAATTTTTCAAGAACAACATAATAAGGAGTTCTTAGCTTTCCAATGAGAGGGAAAGAAGTTCTTGCATTGCTTCGCTCTTATTTTCACTTTCCTTTTGAACCAAGCAAGGAAGATGTGGGTAGTGATCTAATGTGGGGTAGACCATCCCATAAGTAAACTTGATCAAGAGAAGCAACTAAAGAGATATCAATGGGAAGAAACGGACCCTAGAAAACATTTCAATGTTAAAAAGATGTAAAAATAAATGTGTTATCTTATAATATAAGAGGGCTAAACAACCCACATAAATAACATCATTTAAAAGGTTGTATTTTAAACGATAAAGTTCATATTCTACGTCTCCAAAAAGTGAAAATAGTGGACTCGATTTTTTCCTAGGTTGTTGGAAATATTTGACCTACTCTTTTTCTTTTTTTTTGCATCAATTTAACTAATAGAGCTTCAAGTGGAATAGTTACCATGTGGAATCCTTTATTGTTCATGACAATGAAAGTGACTCACTATAAAAGTATCTTGACTGTCTCTTTTAGTAATATTTCTTTTAAATAAAAATGACACCTAATTAATATATAATCTCCTAATACTAAATTTTATAGAAATTTTTAATGGGAGAAAAATTATTTTATAATTGATTCCCAAATAAATGTTCACTGGATGTGGGTGATCCCATAATAGTGGTTTACAATTTTTGGCCAAACTAGACACTAAAATTATTTTTTAAAACTAAATGTTCACATTCGGGCACCTATAGCAGCTAAATCGTGAAGAATTTGAAGATGATCAAAACTAGAGTCTCATCACATTTTGTCTGTAGATTCTAAAAATATTTTTTCAAAATTTTTGGAATCAAATTGCACTTCTTTTTCCATCTCCCACGAAGACTAGTTTTTTTCAAAAAATAGCATTTTTAAAAAGTGACACACACCGTATCACGCATAAATTTTTTTCCATGAAGGATAAAATTCTAATTCTTTCAAATTTAGATTCCTAACTCTGATATCTAGTGCTTCCACTTGGTTAGAAATTAATTTATTGAATATGTTTTCTTTAATCAAGTTTTGAAGTCAAACCCATTACAATTCAGACATAGCACGACCATATAATGCATAACTTTTTTTGTATATATCGAAATTCATTTTTTTTTTGTTGGATCAAGGACTTCAATATCTGGTGCACTCATATTTTTCAAAAAAAAAAATCATAATCTGCTATTTTTCTAGATATGTAGAACAAAGACATTCATTTTCGATGAAAAATCTATGTTTAATAAAACAAAACAAAAAATACATAATAAAACCAAAGCATATTAAAATTATATTCGTTGGATACCTCATTCTGAGGAATACCTTATTCAAGTTGGGTTTGTGAATATTTATCCATTTTCATCCTCAACCCGACCTTCGAAGTGCCAAAATTCATTCGAACCCTGGTTCATTTGAACGCCCCTTTCTCTAAGCGGTTTTGATGGCTTTTTTGGTGGGAAAGTATTAAGAGGGTTTGCCTGAACCTAGGTTCTAGTGAACCCCTAATGGGTTCATACGAACCCCTAAAATCAATTTTTTTTCCATGCATTCGTTTTTAGTGAGTTTTCCTTCCTCACTTCAATTGTAAACCACTATTGTGGCTTCATCCATGTAGGATGGAGATTTCAATTCCCCTCTTTACCTCTCAAAGAAGGTCATGGGTCTTGATTATTATTCAAATAATATGATAGATTTTGTTGATTTCTTGTCAAGAACATGATTATTGGATGTTGAGTTAAAGGATTCTCAATTCATGTGGTCCAACAGATGTATGGTAACAACTTGATTAAAGTGAAACTTGATATATTTTTCATCTCCAATGGACAGAATATCCAACCCAAATTTACACTATAATTTCTCCCTATAGTGGGCTTGGGTCATAATCCTCTCGCTAAAATGGGAAAATATTTAGAGGAAAATCCATTTCCCTTTTAGATGCAAAAATATGTGGTCATCTCATCCATAATTTAAAGGTTTGATTTATGACTATTGGAATACCCCTATACAAGGCTCTTCAATGTACTGCTTAGCCAGAAACTTAAATTGATAAAACCAATTAGGTGAAAGAGTGAAACAAATACACTTTTGGTGATATTTTCCTTAAGTTAGCTTAGATCTCTAAGGAGCTAAAGGAGATTCAGGATTCCATGGATGCTAGAATTAATTATATGGAAGCTTTCTCAAAGAATAATCACTTATGGGAAGAATGGCATAAATGGATGAAAATGGAGGAAATTTTCTTGAAACAAAAATTCAGAGTCCAATGGCCCACAAAATGTGACAAGAATACTAGAATTTTTCATTTGTCTACTTTGATGCATCAAAAGAGAAATATGATAAAGATCCTCATTGATGATGCAGGAAATGTTATTGATAACAATGAGCATGTTGTTGTCTCCTTCTTTCAAGATTCTTACAAGGGCAGTATTGGAGAAGCTAATAGTTAATATGAACCTTTTTTGATGTAATTCTACAGTCCTAATTGATACGGATAATAAATAAATGGAAAAGGAAGTTTCTAAGGAATAATTTGAAGTAGTTGTCTTCTCTTTTGGACCTTATAAAGCTCTTGGGCATGATGTCTTCCCCTACCTATTTTTAGGATTTTTGGGAGATTGTTAAAAATGATTAGATTGTTGAAGTTGCAAAAGATTTCTTCAATTTTGGTAAGATCCTAAAATAATTGAATACTAATTCCATTGTCTTGGTTCCTAAAAAAGAAAAAAATAATAAATTGATGGACTTCAGGTCCATAATATTGTGCAATTTTTTTATGTAGCATCAAAAATTGTCACCCTTGACAATTTCACACTATCTTGACACCCTTTTTTTCCTATAAATTTAATTATAATAACAATTTATAGATTTTGGAGCTAGAATAATCAAATATATTTAATTCTCATCATCCCTACAAATTGAAGCCAAAAAGTGTTGGACAAGCACGCTAAGGCTGCCCTAGTCCAAAAAGCAATTTTTTGAAAGTTTGAAATTTTGATTGGTAGGGTTTTATGATTTGAAAATGACCCCAAGTTGGTCCCTACCCAAAAGGATTAATTAAAATGCATATTTAAGCATGTTTTCATCATGTTTTTTTATCATTATTTTTGTGAGTGCTATTCCTTGTATATCTTCAAATCAAATCAAATAAAGTCGCAATCAATCCTTGAAGGTGATGATCATGACTTCAGTCCATCAAGGAGATCAAATTTGAGTGATTATTTATAGCAAGTAGTTGATTCATTAGTCCATTTCTATTTAGCCTCTATCCCTAAAAGGGATAAGCTCTTTTTATCATCAATTTCGCCATTATGGATGTAGAAATACCAACACAAAGTTTGACTGAAGCACAATACTATATGGCACAAACCTTCCTTTTCCTTTGAATGTGTTGATTATAGATCTAAATAGGATTGGAAGAAGATTGAATACAATTAATTCATTGATGTATTCAAGCCCTACAACTTGGAAAGATACTGAAAATCCATTATCTTAGTAATCGACGAAGATCGACGATGAGATCCAAAATGAAGAAGCCACAAGTCGGGGACCTGAGACTCTGAAGTCAATTTTTTAGTTTTAGATCTTTGGACAAGGGAACTCTTCATGCTCTTGAATAGGAAATCAGTCTTAAATTTGAACTATAGGTGCCAATACTTTTCTCTTTCCATATCTACTGTTAAAATTTGATTTAACAATTTTGCTATCATAGAAATTTGTATTTTTCAAATTAGTCTCATAGTCAAATTAGGTCAATAAATCCTAATTAATTTTAGTCAATTTCTAAGGCATTAAAGGATTAGATGCAAGGCTAATTGACTCACCTTTAAGGTTGAAATTCAATCCAATCCTCTTACTGATTTGTATCCTATTTTTCTTTGAAAAAGGATTGTTGTTAGTGATCTAAGCATTAGACCTAGGATCCTTTTTTCAATAAAAAATTTCAAGGTGAACCTGACATTTTGAACATTAATTAGATATTATGATATTTAGCACTTTTTGATTTGAAATAGTGAGAAAATATTGTCAAAATTTCAGAAATAATAGGATTTTGTTTCAAAAAGTTATCTTTGCATTTGAAAGAAAAAGTGTCATTTTACTTGATTTAGTGCAATTTTTTGAAAAATTGTTTTATTTTTGTACTAAAAATTATCAAATCTATAGGATAATTGCATGAATTTTTTTAATCATTGCATAACCGACTTAAATTAGCTTTCATTTTTACAAAATTTAAAATACCCTAGTTCATTACACTAAATTTCAATTTAAAAATTCATCAAAATGGTAGCAATTCTAGTCTCAAATTTGAACCAAAAACATCGTCAAACATCAGTTGCATGTCCCTAGTGCCTTAGAACTTGAAATTTCATAAAAATCTCAAGCTAGGCTAAGGCACCCTAGGTGCCCTTGTCTAGCTAATTTTTTTCTTCGATTTCAAGTGTAGATTGATATCTATTATTTCTACAAATTTGGATGTTGATTTCCAGATCTATGTCTATAACAAGTCTATAGGTCTATTTTATATTCTAATTTGTATTTATAAGAACAAAACTAATTTTAAATTGTAAAATAATTATTAATCTTGGAGAAGGTACAATAATTTGATCATGCCAAAATCTCTTTTTGCAAGTGCATTATATACCTACCAAGCCCTTTAGTTGTGATAAATTTGATATGTTAGATGATTTCCTTGGGAGTTCATCTCACCTAGTGTAATGCCCCGCCGTACGAACCCTTCTAAGCTCAAGAGTCAAACGCAAAGGTTTCCTAATAGACACAAACTACCTAGAGACCCCAACGTTTGCAACCTTGGCTCTGATACCAAGTTGTAATGCCCCGCCGTGCGAACCCCAAAGGAACTAATAAAGACGCAACAATTTTTTTTTTAAAAAGAACATAATAATTATACTTAAGTGTTCGAACCTAACAATAATCCAAATTACACAACTAAATCCCTCGGGGTACACGAGGTGACATTACTACACTAACTCATAACAAAGATAATAGATTAAACAATAATTGATAGTTACGTAAACCATTCATTCCCATATCATTATTAAAAATATCCATTAACAAAATCCATATTAATAACATATGTACATATGACAATGAACGAAATTATAAAGATATAAAGAATTTATATTTCCACAGATATAACACAACATAAACAACTATTACAAACGACCATTCTAGAATGATTACATGATCTGAACAAACATTACATCAATATGATAGTACAATACAATTGTCTAAAAATACATCTCAATAACCACATATACAAATTACATCAAGGTTATCCCAACACACATGGGAAATGATACATCAATAAATACATTACATCTAAGGCATAAACATACATCTGGAACAAAGAACACTGGATCAACAACATTTTTCAAAACCCTGCAATACAAGATACATTTGCAGCCAAAGGGAACCCAACAGGGTGTGAAGCACGTTCCACCCAACCACCCCCCTGCTGGGAGTAGACAAGGAAGGATCCCCAACCAAGCACATCAACAGTAACAAAAGACTAAATCTATACCAGATAACATAACACCAAAAGACCACATAGATACTAAACCACGATAAATCACCAAAGACAAAACATTAAACCACTTCCAAAACACAACAATATATCACTTTCCAAAATTACAACAAAAAGTCACGAAACACATCATCATTAAATCACAAATCATAATATCAAAGACTACTTCCAACAATAACCAATGACAAATCAATAAATCACTTCCAGAGGACTTCAATAACACAAATGGAATGTTAGAGGAGAGTGTCATTGCATGGCTTAACATGGATTATCCAGACATCCTATCACAAGGTGCCACCTCCATCTCTACATGGATTCTCCAGATAACCAAGTTAAGGTGCTGCCTCCATCTATGGTTCTCCTGACAGCCTATCTCAAGGCGTCGCTCCATAGGGTTACTCATGTGGAGTCGTTAACCTTTTGTGAAGATAAGGCAATGACCTTTCCAACCACGACCTTCTCGGTCCCCTTTAGTCTGTGATAGCACTAGCAGACAGATGAGGCATCACAATTATCTTGTTAATGTTTAATCCCCACCCGTGGTTTATTACTTAGGTTATCACTGATTAATCTAACTCTACATGGGTTACCCTAACAGTCCCTTTATGCGCCGGCCCCCACTAGAGCCACTCTCTCTAGAAACTCAAGCACAAAAATATCCAACTCAACAGGATTGTTCCACAAGAAAAACTGAACCAATCAAATAGTTCATCTGCGAGGCTTAACCATCTCGCCAAAAACCACATGTATAACATTCACAAACGGTACAATCCAAATGCACACTAAACCACAACCATGGTCAAAACATAGACCAAGCATCAAAATATGAGATCACAATTACACATTAGTAACCCAACCTCTAGAAGTCCTAAACCACAATTCAAGTACCTATAACATGATATTTTGACTCTAGGGTTTTCTACATGACCTAAACCCAACTTAAAGAAAATCAAATTAAATAAGACAAACAGTCTCAAGTGTAAGCCATTTACATAAAACAACACTGCACGACTCATTTCAATCCTAATAAATTTTGCCAATAATTCAAGTGCTCAAAAAATTCAACTTAATTTTAAAATGCATAATTTGTCTCCAATTTTCTCAACTACACTAAAACAATGCAATTCCCTTAAAATTATCATCCTAAATTTATAAACACAATACATAACGTCTTTTATATATATATATATATATAAACATATATATAAATCATAAAATATATATCTTAAAATCATTGCATTAACACATATTATAGAAACTGTCTTAATAATACTCGGTAATTTTACAACCACACATATATATAATATATATATATATATATATATATTATATATATATAATATATATATTTATAATATATATATATATATATATTATATATATTATAAAAACAAAATTGAATTAAAAAAATGTTTATTACAAATCGTATTAAAAGGAAAATAAATAAAAGTAAAAAAAAAAGAATTTAACAAATGTATTACACAACTCCCAGTAGGGAGGTACTGTGTACCTCCCAAAGGGAGGATGCAACCCCCACTGGGCTGCGTGCGCAGCCTAGTGGTGGTTGCCACTGCTGCGCAGTGTACTGGGGGTCGGGGTTGGTACGGCCACCGCCGACCACTCCCCTCCTCCTATTCTTTAGTATAAAAATTATTTTTATAATTTTTCTCTCTATTTATAATTTTATTTCAATGTTATTTTTATTTTATTTTATATATTTTTATTTTTGTACAATTTTGTTTTTAGACGAAAAAGAAAATAAATAATGGGTTTCAAAAATTAAATTTATTTTGATTAAATATTTCATTCAATATACAATCTAAATCCAAAAAAATATATATTTATTTATAAAGTCTTTTATAAAATGAATATATATATATATATATATATATATATATATATATATATATATATATATATATATATATATATATATATATATATATATATATATATATATATATATATCAAAAGATTCACAACGAATAATCCGAACAAATAGATTCTTCAATAGATAATATAACATAAGATTTTCCATTAAATCTAATATAGATTGGTATGTAAATTTAACCCATAATCAAATGGATTTTTTTATTTCAAAACAAATAAATCTCACTATTTAAATTATATTGAAGAATTTCAAAAAGATTTACTAAATTTTTCCACAAAAGATTTAAGGGTTTTAATACAAACATGTTTTCAATTCACAGATTCATTTTCAAAAGAAAATAGAGGAATGGATTTCTCAAACTCAACAACCAGATTTTACTTACAGAACAATAAAATAATAATAAATTAACAGAATAAAACCTAGAGTCCTTCGTTCGATGAAGAATCCCTTTTGTAGCCTCCTCTTGATATCCTCCTGCAGCTCTCTTTTCGAATCTATCTATCTTCAAAACACTTATTTTCCCCAGAAACACAAACAAAATTCTTTTCTTTTCTTTTTGTTTACAGATCCAAAACAACAACAAAAAATCCCCCCTCTATGAATCAATCCCTCATAAAAATAATAAATCAAAATAAATAAAGCTCTTTCGCTTTTCCTAAAATATCCTCTTTTCTTATTGGTCCTTTTTCCAGCTTTTAAAAACACAAACTTATCTACAATTTTTAATTAAAATAAAATTATTTACTCAAGATATTATCCACACAAGATTTTCTAATTTTATATCAATAAAAAGATAATATTTAATTATCCTCAACAATATTAATTTAAAATAATTATTTACACTTTTAATTAATTAGACCACTTTTTAGTTACAATATATTTAAATTTAACAATTTACTAACTCACAATTAAATCAAATAACAATGCAACATTAATTAATTATCTTATAAAATAAGATTAATTAATTAAACACTAACCATGAATTAAATAAATACTCAACAGTCAAACTACATAATGACAAGGACAAAACTTCAGTCATGACACCACAACTTACAACAGGACGACGGACTTGGGACGGGGACACTTCCAAATCTACTCCCTTTTTCAACATTTATCCCATTGGGTTAGTTTAATGCTCGCCCTGTCCTGTTGAAGCAGGTGGAATCGAGACTTATTCCTGCAATCCTGCATCCAAACAAACGTCAAGTAGCAAATGTATATATATATAATTGAAAATATCATATCATGAGAAGGAATTGCAGCGTAGCAGGGCACTCGTAAATGAGTAGTGCTACACTGTCCTCTTACCTAAGCTATTCTAACAATTACAATATCAAATTTGAAATAACATTCCTAAATTAATTGATCACATCATAACTACTTATTAAACCATTGCATTATAAAATAATACTAAATCAAATTAACATCACCATAGAATCACCACATCGACATATAAACATTAATGAAAAACCATTTGAATAAACAAATAATCCAAACAACACACAGAGTATCATAACTCAGCATAATAATGTCAAATGTAGCAATCAACTAAACTATGCATCCACATACACCAAACAACAGTACAGACAATCACAGTCACCAAGCATCACTCAAAACCACAGATGTATCAAGTCCAAACAATATGAGGGGTATTACACCTAGATCATCCACTAAGGCTTCTAACATTCCAACAAATGCATTCATTGATACTCATGATAATCATGCTTATTCTTCTCCTAATGTCTCACCTACTTGTGAAGAAGGTATCTTGGTGCAAGAAGATCCATTCATTGAGAGAAATGAGAATCATCTTTGTTTCCTTCCCAATACCTGTCCTACTTGGAAATTTATTGTGGCACAAGAGGATAAAATAATTCATAAATTTCTTTCAAAAGACAATAAGATTGATGGCATAATTGAAGATACTAAATTGACATTGGATCCCCCATCAATAGAAGATTGTCAACAAGTAGATAACTCAATTTAGGTAATGAATGCACAATTGACAATTGGATCTCCTTTAATTGTTGGAACTCCTATAAATCCTTTAAGTATTGGACCTCCTAAATCACCTCTCATTATAGGACCTCCTCAATATCATGGACATATCCTAAACTTTATAAAAACAACTCACTAGTAATCTTGTGTTGCGACAACCAAGTTATCATGTAGTTGCTCACACATATAACACTAAAAATATTAAGAAAGAAAAGAAACACAAATATCCACCCCATTACCTCAACCATATCTACCATTCCCACCTAATATTCCTCAACGTAGTAGTAAATAATATGATCTCATTGAGAAACATCATAATACTCTAGCAAAGATTTTCCTTTGGGACTTGATTCAAACATCGCGTACATACCATGGGATACTCCATAGGCTTTGCAAAATATTGATGTCTCAATTTATATTAAATTGAATAATGTAGCCACCTTGTTTGATTGTATGTAAGTGATAAAGTTGGGTATTATGTTTTGTCAACATGAATTAACCTCACTTGAGATCCAAAATAAACATGAATCCTTAATGATAGTGGTGTTCACTAATAAATTTTGGGTTAGATGTACTCCAATAGATAATGGATCAGGTCTTAATGTTTGTAACATTGATCTTCTAGATAAAATTGGTGTGGATAAGAATCTTATAGAACCTAATGATCTTTAAATTCATGGCTATGACAATGTTAGTAAGCAACGATTGGGGATGATAACACTACCAATTAAGGTAGAGCCCGTGGTTTTTCCTACCCATTTCTATATCATGTCAAGATAGGTCTTTCATACAATATTCTCCTAGGTAGACCATGGATTCATTTCACGAAAGGAGTCCTTTATACTCTTCACTGTGAGACAAATTATGAATATAATAATATATATATATATATATATGATTAAAGTGAATGAACAAAGCTATAATTCATAGGTCCAAGATGATCATAACACTTCCAACTCTCTTAATACTTTGATCCCAACTTGAAAGGTAAAACCTATTCATGTTGATAATCATGATTGTTTTCACCTATAAAAAAATATTAGATGATGATTGGGGTTCATTAAATTTTACACCCTCCTTTATGGGAGAGTAAAAAATAGATTAAAATCTACTCCTAAGGTGTCTTGTGTGAAATTTTCTCAATCTTTTTCTACATTAGGGTATGTGCACTATCATGATGGGCCAAAAAGTGGCGATATAATGGGTATGTGTAGGGTATGTGGCTAACGAATTTTTTTTAACCAAAAATTAATGAAATGGAAAGGGTTTTTAAAGGAGATTCTCAGCTTTCCACCAATATAAATTATGCTATACTTTGAATTTTATAAATTATTACTATTTATTTCTATTTGAATTATGACTAAAGTCCTAATTGGTAGGCTGATTGAAAAACATATATAGCTTTCAAACGGTATCACACTTTTTGAATCCAAAATGTGTGCCACATTCTATGCTTCACATACTATAGGATTAAAAAAAAAATGAATTTCATGAAGTTTTGACCAAATTAAAGTGGTTAGACATACGAGTTTTTATATTTTTTAAAAGTTGTAATAAAAAAACATAATTAATTATTTACTTAGAAAAAAATTAAAAAAAAATATGCATCACATCCAGACATGAGTTCTCTACTTATATCTAAAATATTATAAAAGAATATTGTAATTTTATTGTGGTTGGGGTGGCCAGACAGACACTTACTTCTTATTTTTCCCCTGAAATTGAAGTACTATTGCATTGAAATTTCAAATTTTCATCAAATAGAATTTTTCTTTTTTTAAATAAACCTAGTAGTTTAGAAACTACATTCAATTTGCTACAGATTCTATTCTTACATATTTTTGAAATAATATAGATAACTTATTCAAATTTTTACGTCAATTTCCCTAACTCTAATTTTTCTAAATTTTTTGCCACTTAAGGGCCTGTTTTTTCCATGATGATCCTACACATACCCATTAATAGTTTCAAAAATACCACACCGTGATTGTGATGGGGGATCTTTAACTTCCATCCCTAATGTGTGGAAGATGTCTAACTTTAAAAAACTTAAAAAGGATTTGCGTTCTCATGAGAGCACCAATTATTCTCATGAGCATGTAGATAAGATTTCTTCATTTGAGTTGCAAGGATGTTATGGGTTTGGATATAAAATTCTTTCTAAAAATGGATATAATACAAACATGGAACAAAATGATAAGGATTGATTGAATTCTATACCTTACTTTTCTAAATAGGGTTTAGGTTACCAACCTTCATATCCATATTCATTTAATGTTTTATCATCTACTGTATTTATGGAATCTTATGGTGAGAGGGAAACATTTATTCACTAGAAATCTTCCCTTTCCTCTACCTTCTCACAACTCTCTTCAATCCACTCACACAAGCCAAGATCCCTCCTCAAACTTTTCCTGAGAAATCTATTTTCAATCAACAATCACATTCTTTTTAAACACTTCACAAATAAGCTATGCTTGGATTTCCATCTCCCACTCCCTCCATTTATTTTCATGTTGCTCTCTTAATTTATTCTACACAACACTTTATAGGATTTTTATTCTGTCAATTATTTCATTTTATTATTAATTTTTAAAACCAAAGAAGTGGTGACTCCCTCTATTCCATCTTCCACGCTTTTGAAACATCCAAGACACTATTGCACTTCCTTTAATTATTTTTTCTTCATTCAAATATGATAATTTATTGCCTCCAACGAGAACTAGACATTTTCAATTTCATGATTTTTTTTTGGGTGAAAGAAAGTTACTGTTTGATGAGCTTGTAGTTATGTGAATGGTGTGAAAAGTGATTTTTTGTATAAATTATTATCAAGCCTAGTAAGAGAACCCTATGAAAAAAAATCAAATGGAAGAAAGAAGACACATGATGGATAAAGTTGAGTTATTATGCTTGCAGTAGGGGAACCCTAGAAGTGGTGCAAATGGGGGGATCCTAATAGATGACAAGGGGTTTGTGATTGAATCCCTTTCTAAGAATGAGGGAATTAAAACAAACAAAGAAGCTGCAGAAATTGTTGCTTAGTGGGTAATAAAAAGAGTAAATCTTAAATGTTTGTAAAAAATTGAAATAGAAGGAGACATTGAGCTAATCATTAATTTGCTTCAAAATTTCTTAGTCCCTCCTTAGAAAATTAGGAATTTTATTGAAGATAGTAGATTACTACTACCTAACTTCTCCCATCTAAAGATCTCTCATACCTTCAAAAGAGGAAATAAATTAGCGGATGCTCTTGCTAATACAGGTCTCTAGTGTAACAATTGGAAGCATTGGTTGTTTGATGAAAACCTCTAATTTGAGATAAAATATATTATATTTAAGGATCAATAAAACTACAATTATAAAAGGTGATTTGATGATTATAATTAAAGAAAAGTTCAGACCTATCTCATTGTGTAATACAGTTTACAAGATATTTATTAAAGCAATATATCTTAGGTTGCAACCTTTGATGTACCAAAGATGATATCTTAGGAACAAGGGGGTTTTGTACAAGGGCGTGAAACTTTTGAAGGGGAATTGGTAGCTCATGAGACACTCCGCTCCATAGAAATGTCTCATCTAGCTTCTTTTATTGTAAAATTAGATATGATGAAGGCCTATGACAGAGTGAACTGGGAATTTCTAAATAAAGTCTTAACAAAATTTGGTTTCTTGAGAAATGTTGGAAAATGTGGCTCAAATTTACTGGCTTGATCTTCTCCCTATAGATTATGTTTAAATCCTTCATAGGCCCAACTTAAGTCATTGGGTTTCAAGTTTTTCTAACTTAAGTTGTGATGTTATAAAGTTTCATAACCTCCCGACTTAGGAACTTTGAGGTTCCCTTTGTTGTCAGTGAGTCATAGGTTTTGGGAACTTCGTAACCTCTGATAAGAGGTTCTGAAGTTCAGGTTTTGAGCAACACAACAATCCCTTTGTTGTCAAAAATTCATAGGTTTCAGGAACTTTGTAACCTCCGACAAGAGGTTCTAAGGTTTTGGTTTTTTGCGACTTAGCGATTGGAGCGGTATCACGGTGACTTGTTATTATTGACGGGACTCAGAGTTATGTCTGCTCGATACTTCGATAAGCTGATGGATGTGGGGATCACTTGGACCAGTAAAGCAAATATCAAAGGGACATCTTGATATCGTAGGGAGATGATATACAGTCTCTTCAATAAGGTGATGTATTGATTGTTGCTCATGGGCGTCTTTGGTGGGTCCTGATAGGATGGTGACAATAGTGGATCGTGATAGAGGCCGAGAAGTGGTGATGACATGGAGGATAGATGGCATGTGGTCCCATGTGCTTGGTGGAAATTGGTGAGACTATAATCAGTGTCTCTTTGATAGGGCGACATGGTGTTAGGTGAATAACCCTAAGTTTGACAATGGAGTTTTGAATGATTGCTTATCCAACAATTAGAATTAAATGCTAGATGATGGTGTGTGGCTCGAGGTGAATAGGTGGCTTGATGGTGAAGATAGAAAGTATGGAAACCCTTAATGGGTGCAGGTGTTGATCTTGAAGAACTAAGAGGAATCTCGTAGGCTGTGAGGTTGAGTGGTTGTGTGGTTGATAGGCCAAGAAGCTAGCGATCGGGCTAAGAGGTTGGGTAGATGAAAGAGAGAAGTCTCTCGAAGAGAGAAGCGAGATTGAAGTAGGGTTATGCTACCTGACACTCTCTAGAATGGAACAAGATGTAAATCTCTAATAAAGGTCGTGAGCCTGATATTGTATTTGTAATTGTACTTTTGTTGTTGAATAATATAATGGTGATTTGGGTCTTTTGGAGTATGGGGTTTTTTACCCATAAGGGTTTTTCCTTATGTATATCTATGTGTTCATGTCTTTTGTTCCATTTTTCATGTTTATTGATTCTGTTTGTTGAATCTATTTGTGTGCGTTGTTGGAACTAGTTATTTTTGCATGAGTTTCTCTCAAAAGGATTAATGTGGGAAATGAACTATGTGTTATTCCACTTTATGGCATAGTAGTATGTGTCTTTGAGGAAATCTAAAGAAATAAAAGTTACTAAAGGCACTAGACTGGTCTTGGATGTTTCTTTCTAAGATGAACACCGATATTTCCCAACAAGTGGTATCAAGCTATGTTTTGGAATTCGTTTATTCTTGGTATTTCTAGTTCTAGGCATTCCTTTTGTGAAGGTTTCTTAGCCTGGAATGCTTGAGGAAATCTAGAGGAATCAGTTGATGAATTGATCCTTTGGTGAGTAAAAATTATTTCTCTTTTGTTTGGGTTTCAAGTGACAACACTCAACATGGAAGATGGTGAAGATGGAGAAACTTGATTTGGTCATATTGAAATGATGTGACCTGAAGCTTGTGAGTTGGTAGCAATTTGACTGTGATACATGGGGTGGAATATTTTGCTTCATGGTTTTGTTGTAGCAAAAGCTTTCAGATTGGGTGTATGTGCATGAGGCTCCCTAATGATATGGAGAAGCTTGGGTTGTGTTTTAGTCATGGAATAATGTGCTTATGTTGGGTGTTTTTCCTCCTATTGGAAGGCATAGTTTTATGGTACCCCGATTACATGTAAGCTATGGAGTTGATCATTGGATGGTCTGGAAGCTTCTGAAATAGCCTGTCTCTCTCTCAGATGCAGGTGCATATTGGCAGTTTTGGAGTTGGCTTGATATGGGCCTCGAGTTCTTGAACTATAGTTTCCTTTCAAGGATGTTTTGTACTTGCATGGCTCCATGGTTTTGCAGGTTTTACATGGTCAAGAAAAACTTGTGGTTATGTGGAGCTACTGTTAAGCTATTTTCTAGATCTTGGCTTTTGGGGTATGACTGGATGAGGTAGTTGCAATTTGGCATGGTATGAGGAGGTGATATACCTTCTTTGCATGAGAGTATTGGTATGTCATTTGTCACTCAGTATTCTTGTGGTGTTGCTTGTTGGGTTCCTAGACTATGGTGCTCGAGTTGTGGACATGATTGGAAAATTGGATTTGAGCTTGATTTGATGTTTTAGTCAAGTTGTCTACGTTGTTATTCTCCTTGAGATCTTAGTTTTGTAGTTTCCAATGCAATTATGGGTTTTCATGTTTATGTTGATTGGATCTACTAGTTATGCATTTTTGTGAGACATGTGGGAAAAATCAAAAGTGGACTACCTATATCTACAAGATCTAATTATGTGTTGATATAGACTTGTTAGTTGGCCTTTTTTGTGGTCACTTGTGTGTTGGTTGTGGAAATAGGGTCCACCCTCAAAAATTCTATTGCGATTAGCCATACAGTTGAACACAACCATAAAATAACTATTTGCGAACAAAATCACTTCCATTTCACCCTCCAAAGTCCAACTTTGTTGAGCCCACACCTCCAGAAATTGGAGTAATGTACACACATTCCCAGAATTTGCATATTAAGGGATGTTTAGAAAAATACTCAACGTCCTCTACAATAGATTCTGATTGAATCACTAGAACTGATATATTTTTTTCTTCTTTCCAGGTAACCATTAACTTTCAAGATTTGACAGCTTCCAGACAAAGCAAACCCTCCCACCCCAAATCGTTATATAGCATGTTTTTTACTACATCCCACTTTGAAGGAGATGGTGAATTCACACCCAAAGAAGCACAATAATCAAGTGAGGGTTTAAAACCAAATGCTTCACCTGAACCCATCACTAAACGGAGATAAAAGCATCACCCTTATACCTCCCCATAGCTAATCCAAGCTTCAAAAAAATAGTAGATCAAAAAGGATAGAAAGAAACCAACCCCAACCCCTCCAAACCAAACCAACCCCTCTTAGAACAAAAATAGCCCCCTTAAATAAAAAAGAACCCCCCTCACCTTGCAAAAAACCTCTACCCCACTAGTTGACCACACCATACATGCATACACAGAATATAATCTTCATGCAAACCATGACCTACTTGCTACAGGTTGTAGGCCTGCTCCTTCCAATACCACACGAGTGCCACTCATCTTTCTTCCTCCACCTTCATTTTTTAAGGTTAATTGTTAGTTATACCTATTAATATTAATTATACTATTATGTATATCAGTATCTGTTGTAAATAGAAAAATGGTTGGTTTGAATTCTATCATATGACATAGGACATAAAGCATACCCACTTTCCACCTACTACACTCAAGGGTAACCCTAGAGATCTCAATGCAAAGGATAGAGAGATCTAGCAATAGGGCTATGCTAGGGGATTATTAAAAACTAACAAGGGGTTCACCACAAAGTAAGAACATGGAAAAGACAATGAAATGCAAGATGAAACACTAAACCCTAATTCAATACAATGATAGAGATGCAAAAGAAACAAAATAGAAAACTAGCGAATGAGTCCCACGAGACATAAATTTTGGGACCATTTTTAAAAATTCTTAGAAAGGTGTGAAACCATGTTCGGGGCCCAAAAAGCTAGGTGTGACTCATTCACCCAAGGTGGTGAATGAGTCTGAGATCACTAAATCTCGGACATTCAAACATGAAACACCTGAATCAAGATTAGGTAATGATTTGTGTCAGGATTATCCTCGAAAAGATGCATTAAATGAGGCCTGTGGATGCAAAATAGGGTCAATTAAAGCATAATAAAGCCAAATTATTAATTAAAACCTTAGAAATGTGTGAAAGTGTGTTACAACACTTTACAAAACTTTAAATAAGGTAGGATTAAGGTTAAAAAGAGATATATTAGGTGTACTTAATTAATAAAACCTTAGAAAAGTGTGAAAGTGTGTTACAACACTTTAGCAAGGTACCGTTTAAATTCATTAGTTCACAAGGTCCCAAGACCTAATGTGAATGTGTCAAACACATGACAACACTAAATCAAGGCACCATTAATCCTAGTTCACAAGGAGGGCCCAAAAAAGCAAGGAAAAGTAGAAGGGATAGTTTTTTTGTTACCACATTTAGCCCCCACTTTGGTGAGAGGATGAACTTGCTTCAAACTCACACTAAAGTAGAAAAACACACATCAAGAGGGGTCCAAATGTACCAATGCTAGCAAGATAAGACAACAACGATCAAGAGGGGTGATCAAGCCCCCAAGATCAAGATCCCATGGAAAACCAACATAGGCACAAAAGAACACACATGATAATGATATAAAGAGCATCAAAAAAGAATAGGCATTCACTTTCAAAGATGAAAAGAAAGAAAAATAAAAGGGGTGGATCAAGCTTCAACCATTTTTCCATCACGATACAGATTAGATCTAGATTTTTTATCCAAAAAATGCATACTCACTATGAGGCAATGAAACTTTAGGTTGTCCACTGGGTGAGAATTCCAAGAAGGTGAGAAACATACACTCATGACTGGTATGCTCTCACACACACGTGCAAGTGGCTAAGGGAAAGTCATTCCCTCATTCAGCTTCCTGTCAAACCATACCAATGATATACCTCCTGGTAACTTTGATAAGGTTGCATGCAAAATGTATTTTCAAGCTTCATGAGACAAGAAAAACTTTGTATGATTGGAGCTCATGAACAAACAAGATGGCTCTATAGGCGTGCAAGTTATGTTATGCAAGGTGGCCATATAACTATAAATGAAAATGCAACAATAAGAATGTTCAAGGGAGTCTTGATTAGTTCATGTGAGGTATTTAACCTAGGGAATATTATGCCTAATGTCTTTGAGAGAGGACCAAACAAAGAATAGAAAATTCACAACTTAGGGGATGCAATGTGTTGCATCAAGCCACTAAGAGTAATGTAATATGCTAAGATAGATCACACTCTTGAAGGAAATCACACCCAATGTTATCCACAAAGTAGAAAATGCCTTGTATAAAGTAAGAAGACTATACCATGAACCATGAAAAAGGAAAAAAATTGAAAAAGTATAATGCCATTGTATGCCCCCACTTTAAAGAAGTTGCTAAACACCATACTATGAGCAATTACTTTAAAGTAGCAAATGATAAATTCTAACAAAAGAAGACATGAGAGCCAACTTGGAAAGCCCTATGCCAAGTCATATGTTTCCAAGTAAAGCTACATCATGCAAAATGAAAAAGAGAAAAGGGGTTGCCCCCAAAATGAAAATCCAAACACATAAGAGGTCTATGGAATTGGGGTCAGTATGTTCTTGCTACAATGCTTTTAGAGAGCTTAGGACTATCACCATTCCCCAAATACTCATAGAACTAGAAGAATGACATAGACAAAGCAAAAAAAAAGAAAAATCCTTTCATGTCAACATGGAAGAGACATGTGAATGTCTCAATGCCTAGCATCATCTACAAAAGGAAAACACAAGACAAAGAAAAGATAAAGGAAAAAAATTTAGGTCAACATGGAAGAGACATGAATGTCACAATGCCTTGTGTCATCCCCAAAAGGTGAAAACACAAGAAAAATGAAAAGATAAAAGGAGAAAAGATAAAAGATTTATGACATAGAGAAGATTGAAAGGTACGAATAGAGGAATTTCACGAGGGCACATTACACATATGAAATCAAACAAAAGAAGAAAAAGAGAAAAAGAACCAATTCAAAAGACTAGTAAGGCATGTGTGAGTCAACCTAAAGCAGGTCATCCACATCCCAACCATGTTCGTTGTATATTGATGGTGGAAAACTAGCCAAAGGGACAATAGCATGTGCCAAACTAGGGAAAGGATATCAAATTCTTGTCCCTGCTTAATGAAAGGAAAGAATGAGTCGAGGTGGGTGATGGGAAAGGTCATGTAATGGTGAGAATGTAAGATTCTACAAACAATTACATGATGAGGGGTAAAAGGGTATGTTATACTATCACTCGATGGAAATCATTGCAATTAAAGTGAATTTTTTTCAATACTAATTTGAATGCACAAAACTCATTAGTACTATGTTCAAGAGTTATGTGGTATAAAAAATGTGGAACTTTTGCATCTTTAGGATATAGTATTATCCTATTTTTCATTGGTGGTAATGTTATTAGTTCTTTGTTTAGAAGCAGTTGTAGTTTCCTTTCACTTTCAGGCAATGGACAAGGGAACTTTAGTTTTTGTAGCTTGTACGGCCTCTTGTGCTTGCTAGATTCACCAATTTATTGAGTTGAAGGTTGAGGAGGAGGGCCTAAGGTGATCCTATCAATCTTGTCATTGTTATGAATCATTGGTTGTTCTTTAGGAAGAAGGAAATTCATATTAGGAGAAGAATCTAAGATAATTGTACCATCACTATGACTTCTTAGGTATTATTTAGGATCACTTATGTTCATAGGGGGATCTTGATATCCTATCCCTTTAGTATTTTCAATTGATATTTTCTCTAGGAGTTGATGAATTTCTTTTTCACTTGTTGTATTACATCTTCGTTTACTCAAGATTGTAAATCCTTTTCCATATGTCGAGCTTCTAGGTTGATAGAACTGTCTGTCACTTTGTTAACATAGAATGGTGCTATGAACTTTACGGATCCCAACCCCTTGGAGGTGGGCAAGGACTCCCTCAAAAACCTGGACCTTCTTGCTGATCTTTCCAATAATTTCTCATCTTTCTAAAAGATTGTATGTCACTTTCTGAAGGTCTTTCCCCCCTGGGTGCTGCAAACTGTACGGATCCCAACCCCTTGGAGGTGGTGAAGGACACCCTCGAAAACATAGACCTTTTTTCTTATCTTTCCAGTAATTTCTCATCTTTTCATGTGAATAGTAATATGGATACTTTACCCTGGGATCAAAGGATTCTAACTGATAAGGGATGGGAATCTAGCAGAGAGATAGATAGCCAAGAAGAGACTGATAAAGAAGAGAACTTATCAAAGAAGAAGAAGGAAAAAAATAAAAATAGGAAGACTCCAAGTAGCATTTCTACTAGATTAAAAGCTAAGGCAGACTGTGGAGCAGTAAATAATTCATGAGGGAAAAAGTCTTCTAAAAGGACAAGAGAGACGAATAGCTTCTAGGATATAGCGGATGGGTCTTAGAAAACCATCCCGGAATGCCTTAATTCCCCTGGTAATTCATGAAGATTATGTCTTGGAATATCAGGGGACTCAATAGCCCCCATAAGCAGGATGTTCTTTGCAATTTTGCTAGAGATCACAAGCTTGATATTCTTCTAATTCAGGAGACTAAAATTTCAAAGGAGAAAGTTGAAAAGATGAAACTTTTCCAACACTGTATTACTCATGGTAATAACTCGAGTGGGGCTTCTGGAGGCATTGCTACTTTCTAGAATAGCCACATAATCAAAGGAGATCCGATTTTGGAAGGAACAAATCAGACTACCACTAGATTCACACATATTAGGGACAACCTTAGCTAGATTCAACTGAATATTTATGCCCCCAATGGAAAAGCAATGAGAAAATCCTTTTGGTTGGAGTTGGGTACCTTTAGGAGGATTTTTGACAGAAAGGCTTGGGTTATTATGGGCGATTTCATTGCACCGTTAATGAACGAAGAAAAATTTGGAGGATCCCAGATCAATGTGGAGAGCAAAGAGGATCTTCAGAACTTCATTGACAATCAAGGGTTGATAGATCTGGATTTACATGGCGCTTCCTTTACCTGGTCTAATCATAGAAAGGGGATGGATTTTATACAGGTCAGATTAGATAGATCTTTAATTTCCAATCATTGGTTTTTTTATTATTACTGCTCTCTTAAAGCTCTCTCAAGGATTGGTTCTGATCATTTCCCCATTAGTTTTATTGTGGATCCTATAAAAAAGAAGAAAAACATCCCTTTCAGATTTGAAAAAATGTGGATCTCCCATCCTACTCTTAAAGAGAAGATTAGGAAATGGTGGAATATAAGTATTCCTGGTACTGCTATGTTTAGCATAGCTAAAAAACTAAGGGAAGTGAAATGTAATCTGAAAAAATGGAAAAAAGGAGTCCTTTGGGAACATCTTTAGGATCAAGTCTAACCTCTAGACGGAATTGGGTGATATTCAATATAAAATATAGAAGGAGGGATATTTGAATGATACTAAGGAAAAAGAGAATGAGATCCTCACTAAGATGCATGATATAATTGGAAAGGAGGAAGAGTTTTGGAGGAAAAGATCTAGAGCTTTATGGTTATCTACAAGTGACAAAAATACTAGGTACTTTCATCTATAGGCTTCAAAACATAGAACAATCAACAAAATATCTAAAATTGAAGTGAATGGCATCACGTATGAGGAGGAGGATGATATTAGAAAGCATGCTTACTCTTTCTTCAAATATCTTCTTTCGGCAAATGATGAAATTAACCAAAATGATCAGGATCAGTTAGTTGAAGCTATACCGAGAATTATCAACCAGAAAATTAACTCTTTGCTGTCTACTATCCCCACCAATGAGGAAGTCAAGTGGGCTGTTTTCTCCTTTGATGGGAGTAAAGCTCCGGGTCCAGATGGTTTCCCTTTAGTTTTCTTTCAGTGGCTTTGGGATATAGTTGGAGATGGTGTGGTGAATGCTATTAAAGAATTTTTTGGTTCCAGAAGTCTCCTAAAAGAATTAAATGCCACCTTTTTGGTCCTTATTCCCAAGAAACCTGGAGCTAATAATTTTGAGGCTTTCAGACCCATAAGTCTTTGCAATTCTATATATAAAATCATCTCTAAGGTTTTAACCTCGAGATTTTTAACCTTTTTTCCATCTTTGATTTCTCCTCAACAGAATGGCTTTGTCCCTGGCAGAAAAATCCTAGACTCTATTGTAATGGTGCATGAGAATATTCATTCCTTAGTGGAATCGAAGACTGAAGGCTTTTTACTAAAACTTGATATATCAAAAGCCTATGATAGAGTTGACTGGATTTTTTTATTCAAAATTTTAAAGGATTTTAGATTTTGTAACAAGGTTCTTCAAATGGTGGAACAACTTGTGTCTACTGCTTCAATATTGGTTATGGTTAATGGATCCCCTACCTCATTTTTCCAAAGTACCAGAGGTCTAAGACATGGTGATCCTATCTCTCCTATTCTTTTCACTATTATGGCTGAAAGTCTTTGGCAGAAATTTGAAAAAGTTGGTTGAATATAGATCTCTTCTTGGTCTCAAACATTCCTCCGGTAACCTAGTTTGTTCCCATCAACAATTCATTGATGATACAATGCTTATTGGTAAAGCTTCGGTCTCTGAAGGAAAAAATTTAAAACAACTGCTTGATAAGTATGGGAGAGCTTCAGGATAGTTGATCATCAATCAAAAAATTTCTTTGTTCTTCTTCAACACATTAGTTCACAGACAAACTAAAATAGCCAGAATACTTGGCTGCAGGGTGGACTCCTTACTTAACACCTATCTTGGTTTACCCTTAAGCCTTAAACCTCCTGAATCTTTTTGGATTTCGATGGTTGAGAGATCCAGCAAGAATCTTTCCGGATGGAAAGGAGCTCTGTTAATTCAAGCAGGAAAACTTCAACTCCTCAAAGCCTCGCTCCAAAATTTGCTGATCTATGCTCTGAGCCTTTTCAAGATTCCTGCTAAATTTGCTGATGCCATAGAAAAGATTGAAAAAAGATTTATGTGGTCGAGTGTTGAAGAAAAAAAAAGACTTCCTTTAATTGGTTGGAATCTAGTTTGTAGACCAAAAAAAGCCAGAGGATTAGGTCTTAGAAGAATTAGAATGGTTAACAAAATTCTTCTTGCAAAACAAATTTGGAGAATTTTCTCATCTTCAGGGGAATGGACAGATATTATGGCTAGCAAATATTTAGAAAACAACCATTCCTTTATTATCCTGAAAGATTCTCACCTTCTTCCTAGAGGTTCTACTTGCTGGAATAATCTAATCAATGGTAAAAATATTGTGGACTCAGGAACTGGATGGCAAGTGAGAAGCGGAAACCATACTAGATTTTGGGAGGATAGATGGATTTTTAAGGGGCCCCTTTTAAAAATCATTTCCTTTAATGAATGGGCTGAGATTTGCAAGGCCTGTTATGGATCCTATGTGAAAGACTACAAAGTGAATGGTAAATGGGTGGATCTATGTCTTGTTAGTTAGGCTCTTGCTCCTATTCAGTCTTCTTTGCTGGCTATTAGACTTTGTTCTAACCAGTTGGATGATCGTCTTGTCTGGTTTGACGAACCCTCAGACAATTATTCTATTTCATCTGCTTTTGCTAGGATTACTTCTTCTCAGGAATCCCCTCTTTTCTAGTTGAAGGCTTGGTTCAAACATTTGATCCCTAAAATCAACATTTTTTTCTGGATGCTTCTCCAAAACAAGGTGCTCAATGATTGAAAACCTTTTAGTAAACGCTACCAATACCTGCAATGTGATGTTATCTTTGTAAGATGAAGGCCAAATTTGTGCATTATTTGTTCCTTCATTGCTCATTTGCTATTGCTATTTGGGAAAAAAAAATTAGTTTGTGGCATCTTTCTTGGGTTTTTCCTTTGTCCATTGAAAACTTCTTCCTTCAATGGAAAGCCCCAACTAAAAATACTTTGCTCAGGATTTTATGGGATTTCTCTTTCCCTCATGTTGCTTTGGGTCTTTAGAAAGAATGCAACAATAGAATTTACAAAGATAAAGAAGCTTCTGCGGATATAGTTTTTGATAATATTGTCAGATTTTTGAAGGAAATTTTCAATGTCTTTTCATAGAAGGTTTTCTTTTCTGAGAAAGTGGTTCATTCATCCTATGACCTTATTGTTGCTAAGGATTGGAATATTAGCCTTGAATTTCCCTGCACTCCTAAGAAAGCTAAAAAGGATAGAGAGGCTGTTCACTGGTCTTTTCTGCCTAATGGATGGGTCAAAGCTAACTTTGATGGTGCGGCTAAAGGTAATCCTAGGGTGGCAGGTTGTGGTGGAGTCATAAGGGATCCCTTTGGAAATTTCCTTGGAGTGATGGCCTCTCCCCCCAGCTCCCAAACCAATCATTTGGTAGAGGCTACTGGCGCTTATCACATTATAAATTTAGCCCAAAGTATTAACTTTTAGAATCTTTGGCTAGAAGGTGATTCCAAAATAATAATTGATTGCCTCCATGGCAAGTCTCACCCCTCATGGACAATAAAATCTTGGATCGATGATGCCATCTTCACATTGGCCAAGTTTGATAAAGTTAAAATATCACATGCTTATAGAGAAGCTAATGCTGTTGTAGATTATTTTGCTAATGAAGGAGTTAGGAGTAATAATTTGCACACTTGGCTTAATGTTAGTGATCTAAGTTCAAATTTCTGTGCTTTATTGAATTATGATAAATCACATGGACAAGAGGCGTGTCATCCCTTTAATGAGGATAGGTTGGATCTTTCACATCACAATCATTAGATTGTATGGGACTGAGCTTAGAGGCTTAGTCTGCAAGGAAACTTTGCATGCTTTGTGGGTTCTCAGATTTGGTGGGGCCAGTTCTAGTAAATATTTTGACTATGTCTACCCCACTTTGTTGGCCAAGATGGGTGGAGAAAGGAAGAGAATCGAGCAGGACAACTATGAGGTGCACACCAAAAATGTTAAGGTTTGGAATAAAGTAAAAAGTGGTAGGTTACTTCCTTTCCTGGAGAAGCTCCATGGTTCCAATCAGGAGGCTATAGACCTTTTTGAGAAAAACTAGAATAATGGTAACCTTACCCTATTTGTTAGGAATGTGGAGCTCAATGAAAATTTGATTGCCGAAGTGATGGGCTTGTCTATTGATTGAAAGAAGTTCTTTAGGGACAGGGTTTTTTCTGACGATGTTATTAGATTCCCTAAAAAAGAAAAAGAAAGGTTGAATCTTCTGAAAATAGCTAACATCTACTTTGAAGCTGACACCATAAAATCCCTTTGGATAAAATTCCTACGGGTCATCATGGAGTACATTACGGTGGATAGGAACTTCACCAGGGTCTATGGCTATCACTTTGCTCTGCTGAATCACTTTTGCTACAAGGTAAGGGTTTCAATCCCCTACTATCTTTTTTGTTCTCTTAGGAAAAGGTTGGATGATCATAAGAAAAACCCTAGAAGATTCCCTATTCTGCATACTGCATTGATTAGGTTGATTGTAGAGCATTATCAAAATTCTCCTAACCCCGCTAATCTAGAAACCCTTCCTGATTCTGAGGAAGATGATACTAGGCCCAACTATTCAGAGTATTTGTCCAATTTAAGTTCGACCAAAATTGTCCCTAGCACGCATGCTATCTTTTCTAGCAAAAAAAACCCTATCCCTTCTTCTGATAAGGCTCATGCTGAGTTTGAGCTAGGAAGCCCCTCCTTCAAGACTAGAACTATTGATAAGAATCCCCAGGCTAAAAATCTTGTTTCCTATTTCAAAGATTCCCCTGAATCTGAGGCATCTGGTGCCAATAATACTGAGTCTAGTGCCAACCCATTGTTGGAAAGAACTGCTTGAGATAGGTCCCCTGTTACTCTTGACACTGAAAAAACATGTTTAAACGCTAGGAGAGATGCCGCTTTGGACATTCTGAATTTAGCCAAAACTAATGCTAATTCCCATTTAAACTTTTTGGAATGGACTTTCAATGAAATTAATGAGTTAAAGATAAAAAATTGGGCCCTCCAAAGCAAACTGGATGAGCTAGGAAACAAGATTGTGGCGATTGAAAAGATAGATGTGGATCATGGTGATCAAGGTCTCAACAAAAAAACTCGATACCAGGCTGACAATAACAAAAAGATTGAAATTAAGGCTAAGAATATGAGGAAAACCATCAAAATTGTTGTAGAGAAAAACAACCAAATGGCCAGACACAATGCCATTATAATAAATGTGATGACTAAGAAGCTCGACAGAACCCAACAAGGGTCTTTGGTGGTGGACCTGGAGGAGACCAATGATGATAGTTAGGAAATGGATGCTGGCATATCAAAGAGAACCAGAGTCAATCTGAAGAGAAAGGCTCCCCCACTCTGAAGATGATTCAAATTTTTAGAAAGGGAGTCCATGACATGCAGAATTTGGAGG
>VDFB02018296.1:5224944-5239090 GCA_007258455.2 Sequoia sempervirens | reverse complement strand
TCCCTCCATACTTGGTGCTAGGACGCCTCCTGAAAGTTGGAAGGATCTACTTCAATTATTTCACTCATAAGTGCCACATATTCAAAATAACATCTGGGAGCCTTTCTCTATCTGACTAAATCATGTGGATCACCAACATATTCTTGGGCCTCTCTAAGAGTTTGCTCAGCCATCATGTTTCTCTTCTTCTCGGTAATAGGAATATGAGGTTGAGGAATTATTTGTTCCTCCTTCTGACCAGCCTACTCAACCTGCTTGCTCTGCTCTCTAGCTTGTGTGACTAAAGTTTGAAGAATTTTTGCTGCCTCAACCATGGGTGATTGCTCCTCCTCATTCATCAAGTTGCTAGACTTCTGAAGATCCCTCTCTTCCTCAAACTTCACATCTTTGTAAGCAATTTTTTTCCTAAGGGTAGGAATGTAAACCCGATAGGCCTTAGAAGTTTCACTATACCCAACTTGGTTCTCTTCTCCATAGGTATGTGATAATACACAGGGCATCCAAAGATGGAAATGTTCCCCAAATCTAGTTTCTTACTCTGAATGCCTCTTCTAGAGTCAATTTTCCCAAAAAATTGTGATGGCTCCTATTCTGCAAATATACAACTATATTGCAAGATTTTTCCCATAAGAACCAAATCAGATCCTGATCATGAAGTATGGCCTTGGCTGCTCCAACTATAGCCATGTTTTTTCATTCAACAACCTCATTCTGCTGAGGGTTGTACAAAATTGTCAATTCTTTCTTGATACCTTCCTAAGTGTAGAAATATTTGAAGGAATTTGAGGTATACTCTCATCCATTATCATACCTAAGTATCTTGATCTTCCTCCTAGTTTGGTTCTCCACAAGAGCCTTAAACTCTTTGAACCTACTGAAGACCTCATATTTATTTTTCAAAAATTATATCCATGTCTTCTTGAAGAAGTCATCAATGAAAGTAACATAATAGTCATACCCTTTCAAGGATACTATTTTCATGGGCCCACACACATCTGAGTGTACAAGATCCAAAATCCCTTTGGATCTAGTGTTGCTACTTGGAAAATTGGTCATGGCATATTCCCCAAGTGCACAACCTTTACACACCTCATGCTTTTTTGTCTTCATCTCAGGCATCCTTGTTAGTATTTCCTTGAGAATATTAAGTGCTCCATGGTGAAGGTGAGCCATCCTCCTATGCCACAATTCTCCTAGCCCTCTATAGCTACTTACCAACACATGTAATGGCTCAAACTGTAACTGAAACAAGCTTCCATGCCCGAAGCCAATCGATTTTGCAACCTTGGAATCCTTGGGATGAATATAGACTTTTCCCCTCTCAAAGCTCATGATGTAACCCTTTTCTTCCAAAGTAGAAATGAAGATTAAATTCTTTGTCATGCCAGGGACATACAACATGTCCTCCACCAATAGAGGTTTGCTAGACTCCCTCTAAAACTTGACTGTGCCAACACTAGTTGCATGGTACTTGGCATTGTCTTTGAGCTCAATATAGAAATCCAAATTCTTCTCCTCCAACTTGGTGAAACATTCTTTGACTCCCATCATGTGGAAAGAAGCCCCAATATTAATATACCATACCTTGTTGGAAATTGAACTTGAGAAACATGCAATGAGAGAAAAAAAATTCTCAAATCATGATGCAAACTCATCCCACTCTTGGAAGAAGAAACTTCTGTTTGCTCTTTATTGGACTTCTTCTTACCCTTGCTTGCAAGAGCAATATTTTCTTTTTCTTGACCCTTCTTCATCTGATCTCCTTGATGAGCACCTTCACATATCTCCTCTTGAACAAAATCATCCCAAAGCCTCACCCAGTCGAGTAGGCAATCTCTACCGACAACACACTTTACAAAAATTTCCTAGTGCTTTGAGAAACCATTCAAGGCTATACACACCAAATCATCTTCAACAATAATCTCTCCAATAAAAGTCAGCTCATCTCTGACTTGTGTTAGCTTGGAAAAGTAAGAAGTCACACTCTCGCCTTTGGAAATCTTGGTGTTATGAAATTTGTCCTTGAGCATCATCTTACGACTCTCATAGTTGCTTTGATAAAGTTTTGTGAGTGTATCTCACATCTCCTTGGTGGTGTCTTTCCTCGATAGATGAGGAATTAGATGATCTCTTGCCCCATCAAGAATAATCATCTGAGCCTTGGCCTCCTTAACTTCATGCGAATCTAGGGAAATAGGATAATTTATTGGTTGTATCACCTCTGTACTAGCATAAATCCATAACCTATTCTCCTTGAGAATGGATGTAAGATTTCGAACCTTCCATTGCAAGAAGTTAGATGCATCCTCAAGCCTGTCTTCATATCAAACACTCGTTTCCATAGTCACAGAAGAAACTAGAGATGAAATTCTTATTTTTTTTCTTGACATATATGTCACAAATCTTGGTTTCGTATTAAGAGTTTAGAGCTCTAATACCATGTTAATTTCTTATAACCCAGCAACAAATTAATTGCACAATAAAATCATAGAAAAGAAATCTGATTTATAACAATTAATACACTGGGTTAATTAATAACTAATAACAATGGAAGCAAAAATAATAAGAAGCCAATCACAAATAGACAATTACATAGATATACCCAGGAAACCCCAATGTGGGAAAAAACCTACAAATTTTGGATCTTCTATTTAGCCTAACAACAAAATTTTCTTTTGAAAATATAATACTAGTTTTCTACAACAATCTTACATATATAGAGCCCTGCTAATTTACATCAACACGCAAGAAAACAAATTTTCCTTACATTACCTGGCTAACTCACACATAAAATCACTCTCAGTCTTATCTCAACCTCACAAACTTGGAAACATTCTATTAAAACAAAAAATCTGTTGTTGCTGAAAATCCAACTTGAGTTGCTTTAAAGCAACTCCACACTCCAACTTTCAAGCTACGAAAAATCAACATCATCTTCATTTTTCAGTAATCATATTTAGCTTTGATGAAGAGCTTGTTAAGGGCTCTGCAATGACAATGGGAGTCAATTTCATTTTCCTCTTTCAAAATTACTCATTGATTTTGGGTATGTGGGTGATTTGCAAAGCAATAATTTGGACCCAATTGAGCTCTGAGATGTAATTGTGTTCCATCTTTTTTTTGTGAGGTTATTTGTTGATTTCATGGATGTGGGTGTGCTTCTACAAGACAATGAATTGGACCCAAATGAGCATTGTGCATTAGTTGAATGGTAAAATGATTGTGCAAGCCAATCCAATGTATGTGAACCATTTATACTTCCATATAAAATATTAGAAATTTGAACTTAAGTTTTTAATCTTCTGATAATCAAATGAAAAATACCTGGCTCTAGGTTGAATTCATTTGTCATGGTATACTATGGTCTCTAAAGAATGCAGCATCAGAAACACCACATGTTATTGAAGTGGGTGAAAGTCTTTCCATCAACCTCTTATTAAGGTTTGTACTTCTTTTCTTGGATGTTACAAAGAGGCAAGTTTTTACTCACCACAACTATTGTCCACCACAAACCCATCCTCTAATATAATAATGGAGCATCATATGGAAATTCAGCATGTCACATTAAAACATCATAACACGTGAATATTAAACCTATTTAATTTAAGACTATTAATTTGATATGCCTAGTTGTTGTGTAAATTTTTTGGGGTTAAAGGATCTGTAGGAAGAAAATCTAGATTCAAACACATTAAACTAAGGATTTGAGCTTGGGTTTCATCAAATCAAAGTTATAAATCACAATAAATTTGCTTGATTTCTTTATAACATACATAAAAACATGGCATTTTAACGTGCATTTTTGTATACCAACATTCATTTAAAGATTAATTGGGGGATAGACATGGCTATTCTCCCCACAAAAAATGCATGCCAAAGACATCATAACATACAAAAAACACTTTATAACATATATAAAAACATACACAACATGGTAGTTGTAGGGCTCACCAAGACGAGAATAACATGACAAAATGGTTGATGGGATGAAATGTTTCAGTGATGAAAATTTGGAGTAAATGACGTTGTTACCAAGTCTTTCTCGTGTTTTGTCTAGGTACCATTAACATTGTGGGTGGGAGTTTTATTTCCATAAAGGTTACCGACATATTGTATATTATGTGTTGTCTTCCATAACAAGCCATCACTTTTTGGATGGAAATTTTCTTGTATATACACAAATTATAACCACACAGGTTGACCTTGTTGTGATCTACAATGTAAAACAAATGGTGTGTTTTGCACACTGTGTAGTGTGAAGGTTGCTCCATTAAATAGAGCGCATGTTAAGAAAGCCTTCATGTTTGGATAAGGCCTATTTTTTATAATGCATCCATAACTATATGTATGTCTTGTCTACATTTCAAATAAAAACATCAATTGATAACTATGTGTTGTGTATGATAAACTACAAATTTCCAAACATGTGGTGTTTTGTATCTTGCATTCAATAGGGTTTCCACAACACATTGGTTGTAATTCATTTTTAGATTTTTTCAAATTTACAATAATTATATTCACCTCATTCTCTTTTTGGAACATATGAAGATGTAGCACATAATATTGATGACATTATTACGTTGTGTTTGAGTATGAGATATTCTACTTTCAAAAACACATGTTTTGCAAGTTGCACTTCACAAGGTACCCAAAATAAATCACGCTTTCTAACATGTACTATACAAAAGTGTATTCCTTTTTCCCATTAACAACAACAATGGTGTTTTTTCTATTTCAATTACACACCTACATATACATAGTTAAGAAACCTCTAGTTTTGATACCTTGTGAATTGCAACTTAAAAAACATGGTGTGGCTAGTGGTGAGAATAAGTTATTTTAAATACAAGTTAGCTTGTAGCCATCTATTCTCATATTTCCCATTCTTTCATCTCTGCATATTCAATGGGATCTTGGTAAAACTATGAATTACAATTAAGGAAGGGCTTTCAAAAGCTGAATTATTCACATTTTTATTGTAGAGCAGTAAACCCCAATTTAGGAATTTTAGCCTTCATTAATGTGTGCTAAATTTTATTATCCATATAAGTCACTAGCGTGTTGTATTTTGTATTGTCTTTGGTGAGAAGCCATTGCTTTCTAGTGTAGCTTGTGTGCAAATTCCATGAGAGTTGGAGGGTGAAGTTAGTAAATTTAAAATCTAAATTCTAATAATATTGTTTTTCAATAAGATAATGTTTAAAAATGAAAATACACAAATTCATTGTAAGTTGGAAAACACTATGTGCTGTGAATTATATCATTCTACTTGTTCAAAGGTAAAAGGTGGAGAGCACAAAGAGGAGTTGCAGGTGGGGGAAACATCAAAGAAATGAAATTGAGGTGAGGGGTGAGTAACCAATTGGGTTGTTATGTGTATGGGGTTTTAAAATAGTATGTGGGTTGCAGGTTGCAAAACATTGTGTTATGCAACTTGTAATTTTATAGATAGTATGAATGTAATTTTAAAAGCTATTGTTGTTTACACAGTATGAAAGTAGTAAAAGTCACCTTAAAAATTTATACCACATATCACAAAACCCCAATTTATTAGTTTTATCCTTCGTTAATGTGTGATAAATTTTCATATTGTGCCCCACATAGCCTAGAATATGAGGTCAACATGTAATTAGCATAAATGGAAAAAATATCAACAACATTTAAATAATCTAGTAGCCATTTACATTCTACCACACAATCATTAACGTAGTCTACCACAAAAAGGAAAACCCCACACACCATTTCCTATCGTATGTCCTAAATATTCATATCGCTTATAGATAGATGGTGTGAACACGAAATTCAAAAAATTAAAAAAACCTTGACAACAAGGCACAAAAAAAACTTTGGAACATTACATGACCAATGACACTAGTTGTTCTCCTTAGAAACCACATACATAAGGCCACAAAATGTTGTTTACCAATAGACTTACAAACCCCCCTAAATATAAATTAAAACCCCCTTTCACAACCCATCCTCCATTCACTTCTTAACATTGTGTATGTATAATGGAAAAATGGAAAAAAATTATGGTAGATATATAGACATGCTAACTGCCCGCTATCACTACCCCTTCCAAACGTCTCCAACATGAAAAACGAATCTGATTTTTCCTCCAAATGCTTGCAACTCCCTTGCCAACTCCCCCACTTTCAATGAAGCTTCATAATTACCAAAATGGTGTGCTTTCTAGTTTTTCAAAGCATTTTTTCTAAATTCCGAATGTCATTTACCAACAAATTTGCAAACCCCACTGAATATAAATTAAAACCTCTTTTGTAACCCACCCTCCATTCACTTTTTCACAATCTATATGTAGAATGAAAAAAACGGTAAAATTTATGGTAGATATACATACCTACTAACCACCCGCTATTGCCCTCCCTTCCAAATGTCTACAACACAGAAACTGGTTCTACTTCTTCCTCTAAATGCCTGCCACTCCCTTGTGAGTTCTCCGAGTTTCAACGAAGCTTTCATAATGACCAAAATGGTTAGATTTTGGGCTTTCCAAAACATTATTTTGAAAACATGTCATCGCACACTACCACATCCATCTTCTCGTTAAATGATTTTTTGATGTACGTTGGGACTTAACGATAGTTGCTAACAACATGGGGCTAAACATCCTTCTGTCAGAATTATCTCATCATGATGTTATCATGTCTAAGACATGTGTTTTTGTGGCGAGAATAGCTTCTACTATCATGGAACATTGAAAGAGCAAATAAAAGAAAAAATAAGCAGTGTACCCATTAATTTAAGAATTTTCTACTCTCTATGTTGAGTTTTTAGAAGAAAATTTCTTCAATCCACAACTCAACATTACTGAAGATTAAAATGAATAAAAAATAGATCAAGTTGTGCTTTATGTCCTTTTCTCTTTGTTTGCCCAAAACAACACAAAACAAAAAAGGAGATCAACTATGCCAACACTATAGAAACAAAACATGAGCACACCAAGTAAATGTGTTCTCAAGTATGTAAAAATTTATGCTTCACGTAGTTAGAGGTACATTCAACACTCCACATAGGTAGCATTCCAATGGAGATACATTTACAGTGGATAAACACAAAAGTAGACATGTGAACATCAAAGGAGAATATAAACGACCATACAAATCATTGTATTTTATTAGCACTCCACACAAGTAGCATTCCAATAGAGACACATTTAATGGATAAACACAAAAGTAGACATGCGAGCATTAAAGGAGAATATAAACAACCATACAAATCATTGTATTTTATTAGATTTCAAGCTCTCCCATGCCAATAAATTTCTTATATTCATTAATCTTGTGTAACCTTCAAGCAGATAATGAATTGTATAGATCTAAACCATAAATTGAGGTACTTGTATGTAGTGTTGAATCTTCTAAAAAGAAAGGGTTGATGCAACATAAGTGTACGAGAAAACCTCTTTTCACTAAACAAATTGCACGATTGTGTCAGCTTTTTGTACTTTTGTGTTTGAAGGATTTTGTAAGAAGAGTTAAATTTATTGTTGAAGCTTGTGTAAATTGGATATTTTATTTATTAAAGTTTTCATTTTTCTTTCTTGTAAATATGTGCTTGTATCTTGTGTTCTTCAACTAAAAGCTTCAAACTATACTCTAGTGAATTGAATTATTGATTGATGTTATCATAAATAAAATGTGGTTGTTCCCAAGAAAGAGGTTGATGCATACACTTCTCTGACTCTAATCTACAACTTGTTAAACTAATTCAGTTAAAAATAAAAGCAAAAATTCTCAATAAATATCCATTGAAACAAAATAGTTACACAAGATTTGATTTACAGTATGACAACATAGTTTTATATATCTTTTTAACTCAAAAAACCTAGAGACAATGTTCCCTGTAGGCTACAGCCAATGTGCAACGAATGCATGTTTCTCTCCTCCAAAATAAGCCTCCTTTTGGAAGGTGTTTCCAAACATATGTAAGTGCTCATGTTTCCCCTTTTAAAATATTTACAATTTATTTTCTTTAAAGATAAGTATAATATATAATTAGTCGATAGGCTATATCTGTTGTGGGCACAGTCCATTGAAATTTAGTATGTCTCACGCTTGTAAGTTGAATGGAAAAAATTCCTGGTGGTTGAAACTCCCTCACACCTAAAAAAAATTGGATTCACATTTCTTGCACCTAAAACAATCTTCATGCTCGAAAACAAATTTTAATTCACACTTAATCCGATGAGATTAAATCAAATAAAAAATTAGATTCAAATCAAAAGAAATCTCTGTTTTGGTTTCACACTTAATTTTTTTGTTTAAAACACTACAAAAATCGTGTCGTCCTAAAAATAAAATTTGATTTGAGTTGCCACACACGTGAAATCTTGTATCGATCTCAAACAATCTAATAGCCCTAAAACCTCGATATTTTGAGATCCCCTTTTCATTTGCTATGAATAGATATGAACATCAACAATAGTATGCACCAGATCATTTTTCTTCCTATTTTTTGTTTCATTCTAAAATAATTCTATTGTTATCTATTAAATGAAGGAATTGGTTTTATTTGGCATTTTTTCCCTAGATTTTATGAAAGGAAATTTTTTTTAGGGTTTTCTGTGCAATTTTTTTAGGCCAGGGTTTTGAAAAGGCACAATTTATTTTCCTAGCGCTTGGTATGGCTCACCCCTGATTGTAGCTTCAACATTTCCATTGATGCCTTGTGATTCTAAGGTCCTTTCAGAAAAATCCATGTCTAGCTTTATTGGATGGAGCGACTCTTCATGAATCTCTGGAGTTGAAGAGCTTGGATGGCCTAGTAGAGGTATTTCTTCCTCAATTTCCTTCATAGGTTTTTCTAAAGATCTCTCAATCATATAATTTGTATCACTAACGTACATTGGTTTTGCAAGATCTTCCCTTTCAGGGGCTTCCTTTTTATTACCTTCTATGGAATGCTCTTCTACACCTGTCAAGGTAGCTTCCTCCCTAGTTTTCTCTAATATTTCTTCTTTATGGGCCGTATTTTCTGGTTCCTTCTCCAAATTCGTTTCAACAATATGATTGAATCCATCAATGATGGTTGCTGATCCTTTGTTTTCAGTTGTTGCAACTTCTTCCACTTCTCTCTTGTGGGTTGGTGTGAAATCCACATTTTCAAGAAGAATATCATTTCTAATTCGATCATCACTATTATCGAAGTCTTCCACATTGGATTGCTCTTCCTCTTCTTCAATAATTTACAAAAACTCTATACATCTTCCCAAAAGAGTCTTCGAATCAATATAATGTCTTGCAGAGAAATCATATTGTTAACAAAAATTTTGGCACCGAAATGCTTTCTTTCACTTCTAGGGTTTTTCACCTAAAAGGAGAAAGATGGGCCAAAATGCAATGTACACATTCAAAATTAATGTATGGATGGATGAAAAATGCCTAAATGATATGTATAAATGCAATAAACAGAAAAAAGAAAGATGATTATTAATGAAAAACCTAAGAAATAAAAGGTGTTTGAAAACACATTATGATATGCAAAAACACCTAGAAATGAAGATAAATTGTAACATAAATTTATGAAACTGAAGGTGTGCACTTGGAAATTGAAAATGGATGAAATGAAGGTCTAGAATCCTAAAAAATATAGTGCAGAAGCCAACTGGGACACTTGTGCCAATCTAGGCAACTTAGTCCCAGATCTGGAAAAATTGCTCTAGAGCCTATTTTAGCTAAATGGGTGTTTGAATCTATAGAAATACTGAAAGTAATGTATAGTGGGACTAATTCGCCATTAGTGGTGACTTATTCCACTTCTGTATTTCTAAAAATTTGAAAGGGGAAATGAAAGCCCTCGGTCTGTACTTTGATTCTTTATAGGTGTCCGCTTTTGAAACTCTGATTTTTGGGCCTGAAAGTGACTTTTAATAGATATTTTGGGCTTTGCAAGAAAGGAGAGTTCTTCAAAAGTATTCAATATAATCTTCAATAAATTTCAAACCCTCAAAGTACCTAATTCTGCAAACATAGAATGAAAGAGAAATAAATGGTGAATGTTAGGGCATGGGGGTTTGCCTTGTTAAAACCGCTTTTTAGGTAATTAAACCAAAATGAAGAAATAATGTAATTAAGCATGAAATAATGGAGTTAATACCTTTCCATAATGATTGATCTTGAATTTCTACAGCAAAAGATGAAGAATATGCCCTTGAATGTCTGAAAAATGCTATCTTGATGACTTGGAATGATAAAACCCTAGCTTGCTTGACTTGAGAACATGATGAGTGATGAATGAATGATGATGAGTTAAGATTATTATGAATTAGGGTTTAGAGGCTTGTATTTATAGGCAATTCACCTTATTTTCCCGTTAATTTGATCCCCAAGGCTGACATGGAGGAAAATAAAACTTAAATTCCAACATTTCTTGCTCAAAACTCAAAAATAAGTTCCCAAAGGTCTAATTCACCACTATGGGAAACTTAGTCTCACCTAGCAAGGACTCATTTTCCCAGATGGGCGACTTAGTCCTAGAGAGGTCCTTTTGCTAGATGGATTGTTGGGGAATGCATAAATTAGGTTTATATGATAATTTTATCAGGTATTTGATCAAATTATGCCTTGGGATACACAATATGGGGCCATAGGGGCCTATTAATGATGATGTAAAGAGTAATTAGGGATTGGGACACAAAATTCAAAGTGAAAGTGTGATTAAATGCACTTTACGACACTAAAATGAGGTCCACATTTCCTAAAAAGGCACAACATCTAATGTGAATGTGTAAGACACATTACAACACTAGATTAAGATAAGGTTTAAGTTACAAGCCTTCTGGATTAATGTGATAATGCCATTAAATACATTTTACATTGTTGAATTAAGGGAAAATGGGTTCATTAAGTCTAGAGAAGTGTGAAATTCATTTACAACACTTTACAACACCTTTACAAGACATCATTAAATGCCTTTTTTTTAGTTTGCAAGGGTCCAAGACCTAATGTGGATGTGTAAAACACCTCACAACATTAAGTCAAGGCCTCATTAAGTCCAATTTGTTGTTAATTATTCCCATATCAAGCAATCAAAAAGGGATACTTTTTATGTGTCCATAGTTAGCCCCCACTTTAGTGAGATGTTGAAATTGCTTCAAACTCACACTAAAGTAGACATTGAAGAAGGGTCCCATTGTACCAATGTAGATGGAAAAGGATGACAAAGATCAAAGGAGGTGGTCAAGCCCCCAGGATCTAGGATCCTAAGTCAAACCAACATAAGCATGAAAAGACACACACAAGGTGAATGATCTGTAGAAGAACAAGATACATGATCATGCAATGGAAAGAACTAGAAGGAAGAGATGAAAATGAGGTGGAACAAGCTTCAACCATTTTTCCAACACGTTGTGGATCAGATCTAGGTTGTTTGTCCAAAAATGCATATTCACTCTGAGGCGATGGAACTTTAGGTTGTCCATCGGGTGAGAAGTATGAAAAGGTGAGATACATACAGCTGATATGTGCTCACACCACGCAGGTGGCTATGGGGAAAAGTCATGCCTAAGAATAGGCTTCTCACTTAACCATACCAAAGTTATACCTCTTGATAACTTTAATAAGGCACCACATAAAAATGATCTTCAAGCTCTATGAGGTAAGTAAAAATTTGTATGCTTGACACTCCTAGACATTGTAAATGCAAGATAGTGTTGGGAATGTTCAAAGGGATTTTGCTTAGTTTGTGCAAGGTCTCATCTAAGGGAACATCATACTTAATGTTTCCAAGAGAGGACAAGTACAAGGTGTCATCTTGGGCAACATTGTACTTGGTGTTTCCAAGAGAGGAAATCGCAAGAAAAAGAAAATCATAGGTGCTGGAAAGAAATTGAGTCCACTTTTTGGCCAAAAAGTGGAAGTGTTTTCCTTGATTTTCAGAATTTGACACGTTTGACCTTAAAATTTGAAGCACTTAGAGATTGAATCTTCAAAAAAGACACTGATCATAAAATGTAGTACTCAAAGTCTAGTTTCCAAAAATGTAATTTATTTCAATACCCAGATTGTACAAATTAAGTTTCAATAGGCGTTTCTAAAAACCACTATTTAAAAGTCACTTTTTTTTACTTTACCATGCACGTGTACGACATCCATATTTTGACCTAAATTATCGTATTTTTCTAAATCCTTTTGGGAAAAGATTTGTGACTCACTGAAGCTTGTTTTCGATATTTTTTTGTAATTTTTATTGAATTATTATTTTTTGTTGGTGAATTTTTATTGGGCATGTTGTCATTTTTGAAAATGGTAGGTAATGCGACATGCATAAGATAACCTAAACTTATCATTTTTTGATTTTTTTTAAATTGAAAAGAATTGTTTGAAGTTTGTTCTCGTGCAATTCGTTCGCCAAAATGTTATGTTGATAAAAAGTTATTAAAATACTAAAAAACCCTAATAATTCAAGTTTATGGATTAGTTTCATTAGAAATTAATTAAACAATAGAAAAATTAATCAAATTATTAAAAAAATTACATATTTGGAATCTGCATTGTCTCATCTATAATGGGTTTTAATTTCGTAAAAAATTTCTACAAAATAGGTCTTCAGACATATGTCCAAAGTCACTATTTTCCTGTGACATTAACATGACCATCAAGTTGCAGGTCAAACCAGGTCCAAAACTAAGGTTCGGGTCCCCAAGCCATTTCCCGAACAAAAAAAAAGCCAAAAACTCGACCAAAAATTTGTATTTTAAAAAATGGGATCCCGTTTCATAAAAAAACATTTTTTTATGGTTCTCTGAAACATGATACGTTTTGAAAATTACCAAAACAAAATGTTTTCTAAAAATTGAAAGTTTACAAAAGCGGGATCCGTTTTTGAAAACTTTCTGAAAATGAAAATTTTCAATAATTTAGGTTCCAAAATAGAAATTTTCAAAATGGGATTACATTGTGAAAAATTTCCTTTTTGGAAAATTTTGATTTATGGAAATTTTTAAAATGGGATCTCGTTTTGAAAATTTTTCAAAACTGGAAAATTTTCAAAATGGGATCTTGTTTTGAAAAACGAGATCGTGTTTTTTAAATTTAGGCTCAGAATCCCGAAACTAAACGAGATCCCATTTTTTTGCAAGCCGATTTCATTTTTTTGCCTAAGGCAAAAACTTCCACGTTTCGTGGACTCATCTTCTTGCATTTACCTCATAATGAAATGTGAATGTTGATGTATGCCCCCATTTTAAAGCGGTTGCTAACACCATTACTATGAGCAATTGCTTTAAAGTAGAAGAAGAGGAAGACATGAGAGCTTACTCGGAAATCCCTATGGGTGATCCCACAATAGTGGTTTACAATTTTTGGCCAAACTAGACACTGAAATTATTTTTTTAAACTAAATCTTCACATTCGGGCACCTATAACAGCTAAACCGTGAAGAATTTGAAGATGATCAAAACTAGAGTCTCGTCACATTTTGTCTGTAGATTCTAAAAATATTTTTTCAAAATTTTTGGAATTAGATTGCACTTCTTTTTCCATCTCCCACGAAAACTGGTTTTTTTCAAAAAATAGCATTTTTAAAATGTGATGCACACCGTATAATGCATAAAGTTTTTTCCATGAAGGATAAAATTCTAATTCTTTCAAATTTAGATTCCTAACTCTGATATCTAGTGCTTCCACTTGGTTAGAAAGTAATTTATTGAATATTTTTTCTTTAATCAAGTTTCGAAGTCAAACCAATTACAATTTAGACATAGCGCGACCGTATAATGCATAACTTTTTTTGTATATATCAAAATTCAATTTTTCTTTTGTTGGATCAAGGACTTCAATATTTCGTGCACTCATATTTTTCAAAATAAATAAATTATAATATGATATTTTTTCCAGATTTGCAGAACAAAGACCTTCATTTTCGATGAAAAATCTATGTTTAATAAAACTAAAAAAAATACATAATAAAACCAAAACATATTAAAATTATATTCGTTGGATAGCTCATTTTGAGGAATACCTGATTCAAGTTGGGTTTGTGAATATTTATCCATTTTCATCCTCAACCCGACCTTCAAAGTGCCAAAATTCATTCAAACCCTGGTTCATTCGAACCCCCCTTCTATAAGGGGTTTTGATGGCTTTTTTGGCGGGAAAGTATTAGGAGGGTTCACCCGAACCTA
>VDFB02018296.1:5203959-5224844 GCA_007258455.2 Sequoia sempervirens | reverse complement strand
TCTTATCTATCTGGTCAACACCAGGCCAAACATTTGTTTTACAGTGAACTCAGTCAGTTTATGGTGGAACCTAAATGTGTGCATTGGATAGCTGTGAAGTATGTTTTGAGGTAACTCCAAGGCACAATTGATTATGGGTTGAAGTATGTTTAGTAGGACGAAGTGAAGATGGAGGGGTTTACTGATGTAGATTGCGAAGGCAGTACATCTAATCAAAAGAGCACTTCAGGGCGTTTTTCAATGTGGGATCAGGAGAAGTCTCTTGGTACAACAAGAAATAGAAGTCAGTTGCACTAAATTCTGTAGAGGCAAAGTATATGGCTACATGTGAGGCTATCTAGCTTTGAAAACTTCTAGCTAGGCTCTTTGATAAGGAGTTAGATCCTACAATCATTTATTATGATAATTAGAGTTGTATCAAACTCTCTAAGAATCTAGTGTTTCATGACAAGTCAAAGCACATTGAGATCAAGTACCACTTCATCAAAGATTGTGTGGAGAAGGGGACAGTAAAGCTCCAATACATTCCTATGAATGAAAAGATAGTAGATATCCTAACCAAGGCCTTGATGAAGAATAAGTTTTTTTTTCTTAGGGATAAGTTGGGTGTTGTGCAAAACACCTTCCTCACTAAGAGGGAGTGTTGATTTTTTTGTAGCTTGAAAGATGGAGTGTGGACTTTCTTTAAAGAAACTCGAGTTGGATTTTTATAAATAACAAGTCTTTTATTTTAATAGAAATTTTTTTAGTTTGTGAGGTTGAGATAAGATCAAGAGTGATTTTATGTGTGATTTAGCCAACTAATGTAAGGAAAGTTTCTTTTCTTGCACGTTGATGTATATCAGCAAGGCTCTATATATGTAAGATTGTTGTAACAAACTAGTATTGTATTTTTGAAAGAAAAGTTTGTTGTTAGGCTGAATAGAAGATCCAACATTTGCAGGTTTTTCCCCACACTAGGGTTTCCTTGATATATCTATGTTATTGTCTATTTGTGATTGGCTTCTTTTTTTTTTCTCTAGCTATTATTAGTTGTTAATTAACCCAGTGTATTAATTGTTATAAATCATATTTTTTTTCTATGATTTTATTATGCAATTAGTTTGTTGTTGGGTTATAAGAAATTAATAGATGAGAATATTACAATCCCAACAATCCCATGCTGTCAATTAGAATAAATAGTGTTTAATCATAGAGCTTAAAAATTTTAAAAGGAGGTAGAATGATGTAAACTAATTCTAGTGAAGTAGTGGACTAATTGGTTATTCTTTTTTTAATGGGGTTGTTTGTATTGTTCCAAATGTTGGGAAAAGTTATAAATATGTGTTATTTTGGAGAGTTAAAATCAAATGGCATGTGCTTAATAGGGGAAAAGGAATATTGTTATGAGAGCCCTGTTTTGGCTTGCTTAAGCTAATTATGTTCTTGTAGTTAAATGGGGAAACATGAGCACTTACATATGGTTGGAAACACCTTCCAAAAGGAGGCTTATTTTGGGGGAGAGAAACATGCATTCATTGTACATTGGTTGTAGCCTACAGGGAACATTGTCTCTAGGTATTTTAGGTTGAGATATATAAAACTATGTTGTCATACTATAAATCAAATCTTGTGTAACTATTTTGTTTCAATAAATATTTATTGAGAACTTTTGCATTTTTTTTTATCTAAATTAGTTTAACAATTTGTACATTATTCTATGCATCAACCTCTTTTTTGGGAACGACATCTTACACATGGAACTTCAATTAATAGCTCACTTCACTAGAGTATAGTTTGAAGCTTTTAACTAAAAAATGTAGGATACTAGCACATATTTGCAAGATAGAAAAATGGAAATTTTTATAAATAAAATATTTGAAGTACAAAAGCTTCAACATTAAATTTAACTCTTCTTACAAAATCCTTCAAACACAAAATTAGAAAAAGCTAACACGATAACAATTTGTTTGATGAAAACAGGTATTCTCATACACTTGTGTTGCATCAACACTTTCTTTTCAGAAGATTCAACACTACATACAAGTACCTCAATTTATGGTTTATATCTATACAATTCATTATCTACTTGAAGGTTACACAAGATTAACGAGTATAGGAAATTTCTTGGCCTAGTAGGGCTTGAAACTAGTAAAATACAATGATTTGCGTGGTTGTTTATACTCTCATTTGATGCTCACAGATCTACTTTTTTTTTTATTTGTTGTAAATGTGTCTCCATTGTAATGCTACTTGTGTGGAGTGTTGAATGTGCCTCTAGCTACATGAAGCATAAATTTTTGCATACTTGAGAACACATTTACTTGGTGTATTCTTATGTTTTTTTCTATAGTGTTGGCATAGTTGATCTCCTTTCTTGTTTTGTGTTGTTTAGGGTAAACAAAGAGAAAAGGAAAAAAACCATAATTTAATCTATTTTTATTCATTTTAATCTTCATCAATGTTGAGTTGTGCATTGAAGAAATTTTCGTCTTCAAACTCAACATATAGAGTAGAAAATTCTTAAATTAATTGGTACATTGTTTATTTTCTCTTTTATTTGCTCTTTCAATGTTCCATGATGGTAGAAGCTATTCTCCCCATAAAAATGCATGTCTCAAACATGATAACATCATGCCCCATCCACTCATATTATGGCATCATTGTGAGATAATACTAATGGACTGATGTTTAGCCTCATGTCGTTAGTGACTATCATTAGGTGGCAACATATGCCAAAAAATCATTTAACGAGAAGATGGATGTGGCGACATATGACATGTTTTCAAAATAATGTTTTGAAAATCACAAAAGCTCACCATTTTGTTCATTATGAAAGCTTTGTTGAAACCCAAGGAATTTGCAAGGGAGTGGCAAGCATTTGGAGGAAGAAGCACAACTAGTTTTCGTGAACTGCAAACATTTGGAAGGGGGGGTGATAGAGAGTAGTTAGCAGGTATGTATATTTCCCACAATATTTTTTGTTTTACCATTTTACATACAAACTATGAAGAAATGAATGGAGGGTGGGTTGTGAAAAGAGGTTTTAATTTATATTCAATGGGGTTTACAATTTTGTTGATAAACAACATTTGAAATTTAGAAAAAAAATATTTTGAAAATCCAAAAAGCACACAATTTTGGTAATTAGGAAAGCTTCATTGAAAGTGGGCAAGCTAGCAAGGGAGTTGTAGGAATTTGGATGAAGAATCGGAGCTGGTTTTCATGTTGGAGATGTTTGGAAGAGGGAGCGATAGTAGGATATTAGCATGTATGTATATCTGCCACAATTTTTTTTATTTTTCCATTCTACATATAAGTTGTAAAGTAAATGGAGGCTAGGTTGCAAAAAGGGGGTTTTAATTCATATTCAACAGGGATTTCAAGTCTATTGGTAAACAATATTTGGTGGTCTTATGTATGCACTTTTCTAAGGAGAACATCCATTGCCATTAGTCACATAAATTTTTAGAGTTATTTGTGTGCTTTGTTGTCAAGGGTTTTTTAATTTTGTGTATTTCATGTTCACACTATCTATTTACATGTAATATGAATATTCAAGATAGACAATAGGAAATAGTGCATTAGGGTTTCCTTTTTGTTGTAGACTGAAAATGATCATGTGGTAGAATGTAAATGGCTACTAGATTTTTAAATGTTGCTAATAGTTTTCCCATTTATGCTAACTATATTTTGACCAAGCATATTCAAGGATTTGTGGGGCGCAATATGAAAATTTAGGACACATTAATGAAGGTTGAAACTTGTAAACTAGGGTTTTGTTCTCTATAATTCATACTCTGTAAATAACAAATTTTAATTATATTCATATTGTCTTTAAAATTTTAAGTTGCATAACACATAGTATTTTGCAACCTACAACCCAAATACTATTTTAAAACCCGATACACGTAACAACCCAATTGGTTACTCACCCCTCACCTTAATTTCATTTCTTTGATATTTCCCCTACCTACAACTCCTCTCTGTGCTCTCCACCTTTTACCTTTGAACAAGCAAAATGATATAATTCACAACAGAATTTTTTCCAACCTGCAACTAATTTTTATATTTTTATTTTTAAACACTATCTTATTGAAAAACAATAATTATTAGAATTTATATTGCAAACTCACTAATGTCACCCTCGAACTCTCATAGAATTTGCACACAATCTACACCAAAAATCAATGGTTTCTCATCGAAGGTAATACAAAATACAATGCACTGGTAACTTATATGGATAATAAAATTTAGCACACATTAATGAAGCTTGAAATGAGTAAACTAGGATTTGCTACTTTATAGTAAAATGAGAATAATTCATCTTCTGAGAGCCCTTCCTTAATTGTAACACATATTTTTAATAATATCTCATTGAATATACAAATATGAAATGATGAGAAATGTGAGAATAGATGGCTACAAGTTAACTTGTATTTAAAATAACTTATTCTCACCACTAGCCATACCATGTTTTTTATGTTGCAATTCACAAGGTACCAAAACTAGTGGTTTTCTAATTGTTTATATGTAGGTGTGTGATTAAAATAGAAAAAATACCATTGTGTTGTGAATGGAAAAATTAATACACTTTTGTATATAGTACAGTTTAGAAAGCATGGTTTATTTTGGGTACCTTGTGATGTGCAAGTTACAAAACACATGTTTTTGAAAGTGGAATATCCCATACTCAAACATAGTGTAATCATGTCATTCAATATTATGTGCTACATCTTCATATGACACACAAAGAGAATGGGGTGAACATAATCATCATAAATTTGGAAAACTCTAAAAATGAATTGCAACCAATGTGTTTTGGAAAGAAAATGCAAGATACAGAACACTACATGTTTGGAAATCTATAGTTTATTATATGCAACATGCGGTTGTCAATTGATGTTTTTATTTGAAATGTAGACAAGACATATTTATATAGTTATGGATACACTATAACAAATAGGCCTTATCCAAACATGAAGTTTTTGTTAACATGCACTCTATAAATTGGGGCAACTGTCACACTACATAGTGTTCAAAACACACTATGTATTTTAATGTACAAATCACAACAAGGACAACCTATGTGGTTATAATCTGTGTATACACAAAAAAAAATTGATTCAGAAAGCGATGGCTTGTCGTGGAAGATAACATAGAATACAATATGCTAGTAACCTTTATGGAAATAGAACTCTCACCCACAACATTGACAATATCTAGAAAAAATGTAGGAAATACTTGGTAACGATGCCATTTACTCCACATTTTCATCACCAAAACACTTCATCTGATCAACCAATTCGTCATTTTATCATTGTCTTGGCGGGCCCTAAAGCAACCATGTTGTGTATATTTTTATGTATGTTATAATACATTTTTATATGCTATTATGCCTTTGACATGTGTTTTTGTAGGGAGAATGGTTGCATCTATATCCCAATTAATCTTTAAATGAATGTTGGTATAAAAAATTTCATGTTAGAATACACACTATTTATTTCACATTCCAACCTCATATACAAAATATTTGATGAAATGTAGATTTTTATTGAACAAAAGCTATTCTTCCCACAAAAACACATGTCTTAGACATGATAACATCATGCCTCATCCCCCATATGATGGAATCCCATTGGATAAGATAATACTAATGGATAGATGTTTACCCCTGTGTCATTACCGACTACTGTTAGGTGGCAGTGTGCACACAAAATCATTTAATGATAAGATGGATGTGGCAGCATACGTAGGCCTATTTTCAAAATAAATTATGGATACATTATGACAAATAGGACCATTTCAAACATTCTCTCTTTTTTAACACGCACTTTATATAATGGGCCAACCTTCACACTACACATTGTGCAAAACACATTGTATGTTTTATGTTATCGTTCAGAAAAACACCAACCAATGTGGATATAATCCATGTATATATTCATGTCTACAATTCAAATAGAAACAACATGATTATTTTTGGTACTAGGAAAGTATAAATTATTTATTATTAGATGACGAGTGAAAGTATAGTGTGTTTTTGAAACCTTGTCAAATGTTGGTTATAAAACATGCCATGTTTTGAAACCTACAATTTCTCATACCCAACACATAATTGTCAAATGTTTTTGTCATTTGAAATGTAGACAAGACACACCTATAGTTAAGGATGTATTAGAAAAAATATGACCTTTCCAAACATGCTCATGTTGGTAACATGCAATTTATAGAATGGGGCAACCTTCATATTACACATTGTGCAAAACACACTCCATGTTTCAAGCTAAAGTTCACAGGGATGCCGACATGTGTGCTTATCAACCATGTACATCGAGGTTTGCAATTAAAATAGGAAAAACACTATTACATATAGTATTGGTAAAATACAACACACTTATCCTCAGTTGAGGATGCAAACCACGATGTGTTGTGGAAACCTTGTCAAATGCACATTGTAAAACACACCATGTTTTGAAACCTATAATTTCTTATACCTGAGACATAGTTGTCAAATGTTATTGTCATTTGAAATGTATACAAAGATATCTGTGGATGCAAATAATCTCCCAAAAAACACACATGAAAGTCATCATAGCATACAAAAAGGAAAGAGAACATACATAATATCATAGAAATGGTAGGTGTAGGGCCCACTAAGACAGGCCATGTCACTATAGTCGGTAACACCATGGGACTAAATGTGCAACTGTCATACTCCTCACATCTTATGACTATGTTTGAATGAAGATTTTAGAATGACCAAAATGGCATGATTTTTAGATGGTGGCATATGTTGCCACGTAATTCCACTATGAACTGAAATTCTCAGCATATGGGGCTAGGTGGCAGTAGTTAGTAATGGTATGGGGCTAAACATCTATCTATCAATCTTATCTTGTCACCATTCCATCATATGGGGGGATGGGGCATTAATGTTATCATGTCTAAGATATTTATTTTGGTAGGGAGAATAGCTAGTGCCCATATGTATAATTATGGATTTATTATAACATATACAACCTTTTGAAATAGGTTTCCATTGTTAGCATGCACTTAAATACAATACTCGAGTAAAATTTATGGAAATAAAACTCTTACCCACAATGTTGACTATATTTGGACAAAATGTAGGAAATACTTGGTAATGATGTCATTTACTCCACATTTTTGTCATCAAAATATTTCATCCCATCAGCTAATTTATCATTTTATGGTGGGCCCTACAACTACCATGTTGTGTTTTTTTTTATGTGTGTTATAATCTATTTTTGTATGCTATGATGCCTTTGACATGTGTTTTTGAGGGGAGGATGGTTGCAACGATACCCCAATTAATCTTTAAATGAATATTGGTACAAAAATGTGCATGTTAAAATGCCTCCTTGATCATAGACCTATAAAAATTCTGATAAGCCTTAGATGATATTGTTGTCAAACAGATTGCACCTGAGTGCTTGAATGATTAAATTCAGCAATCTGTTGAAACATGGGAACTATCTTCAGGCTGTGGGTATTCCTATGGTGAAGATAGACCTCCAGATTCTAGGCTGGTTACTATATGATTCTTAATTAAAAACTGAGTAACTTATGTTGGAAAAGGGATAGAAGTATATAAAAATGCACGTAAAACTATAAATTAATGGTGATTCACCTGATTGACAAAGACTTGCAACTATGATTCACAATAAACTTCAGAAAAACTATCCACACAGGTCAATTTTAATAGTTTGACCACAAAAATGATTCTAAGGAAGGCTTGAATAAATCACCTTTGAAGGAAAATAGGGTTTTCTCAGCAAAGAAGAATAGATTATTTTGTTACACAACCCTTAACCTATGATTTTCACTATTTTGAATGCATACAAATACAAATGAGACAAAATTTTAAAGGTTTTGATATTAAACACAATAAAACTCCATCAAATCATTCATAAAAAACAACATAATGACAAGGAAGACTTTTGATTTCACTAAAATCGAAGGAATCTTTGCAAAATGACACACATAAACCTGTAAACCAATTGTTGTATTAATCTGAATATGAAAGTTGAGTTACATGATAATTCACTTTGTAGAATGCAAAGGCTAAAAAACAAGAACTAGCGGAAAAAGATAAACTTTTTCCAATATATACAATAAGATGCAACTTCAAAGTGCATGAAGGTGAAACTGAAAATCAATTTCAGTATGGAAAAATGACAATTCCAAGGAAAAATCCGAGCAAAAATAAATATCCCTGAAAAGAAGGCTCCAACTCATGCAAAAATGAGTGTATGATGATCCAAACTCGAGGTCAACTCATAACTAAACTATAGAGCACTCAAACTGCACTGAAAATCCCTAAAAAAGTGGACCCAAGCATGTGAAAATCATCTTGTTTTTGTCAATCCGCCCATGATAACTAAAATTCCATCCTTGTATTATGCATGATCAATCTTTAGTTGATAATCTAATGTGGAACTGAAGTAAAATGCCAAAAATCTTCATAACTTGCATGAATAACACTTTCTCCAGTTAACTTTACTTGCATTCTGCATGGATCTCCAATTAACTTAACTTCACATAATATTTTTATTTGCATTTTAAGATGCTAAATTAATTAAATGATTTATAGTGTATCATTTAATTAAATGGCTTACATTGAATAATGCAAATAAAAGATAAAGAATAATGTTAAATTAAAAAACTTAACCTCCACCTCACGGCTTCATACACGCACTTAGCATATATTTTGAATATGCATTCACCATTAAATAAATACAGCCAACCATATCTTGGCACAAAAAACATAATGGGAAAATTCGACCACATAATTATACAACATTTGGGAGCCCACGAGGAAATAAGACAATCATTTTGTCTTTCTTTTATTAAAAAGTCTCACCAAAATTACCAAGTCTGTGAATGCTAAAGGAAAAACCATCGAACCCTAATCACTTGCTATCATTTTCTCTTTGACGTTTTGGAGAGAAGCTTCATGAAGAAGTTGGTCGCCGACCTGGTTAGGTTTTCTAAGAATGGAGCTCAAAAATCCACCATACCTTGTTGTTTCTAGGCCAAATCTTATTGATTTTATCAAGGTAAGTTCTTCAGTTACCATTTGGAGGTACCTTGACTCCATTGCATAGCATTTTCTGAGGTTTTTAAGCCACAGCTGTAGGATAACAACTAACGTATTTTATGATTCTATTATTTGTTGTTCTTCAATTGTTCTAGGCTGCCATTGAATTTCTAGCAAGCTCACCATAAATGACAAGGCTTTAAGCTTTTGAGACTCAATCTATAAGAGGAACCCACAACTTTACTTGTATCTTCTGACATAGAAATTGTGGTAAGCTTCAAAATAATTTATCTCTTTTCTGCATGATTCTTTGAGTGCTCTTTATACTTGTATGAGATTGAAGCTCTTGTAGCTAAGATCATATGGATTTATGTCTCTGGTCACAACTATCTCTATGCTTTTTTGTTGTTCTAGCTTTTTATGTGACAAGGGGTGCCATATTATCCTGGTTCAAAACTTTGAAAGAGACAAACAGAATCTCTACATTTTCTTTTATATTCTGAATATGGCTTTAACAATCCTCATCTGGGTACATGTGATTCATTGCATTCTGTATTTCTTAGAGTAAACCCTCATGTGGGTAACAATAAATCTATATTTCTTTCACTAAAACACCATTTTTGAGAAAAGATCATTGTATAAAAGCTAAAAATAGTGACAAACCTATATTTTTAGTTGCATATAAAAAACCCAAGTTGTTCTGGTTATTTATGAAAGAATCATCTTATAAGGTTGCGACCAATCATGCAATTTTTGTACCATGAAATCTGCACACATACATTTATAGCTTTAAATCTTTTTCATGCTCTCTATCTGGCCTTCATAAAACTCGAACCATGCTTACTTTGTCTTCATTATGTATTTACCTCAAAACTCTCATAGGCCTGCCCAAAAATTTCTGTATGTTTTTGCCATTAAAGGATACGAACCTCATGGCATTCTACATATATTATTATGACTTGCAGGATGCAGCTTATTGAGCCAACTCTAGTTGATCCGATTGTAGCTCATCATGTTCATAATGAAGAACCTTAATGTTGTTAATAATTCAATGAATGCTTCTTTTCATCTCTTCTTTAGAAGAGATTTTGATGTTTTAAGAGAATATAAGACTATACTGGGGTCTGCTCTTGTATATCTTAAATAGTGAAGAGCTACAAGGCTGTCCTCTAGCTATGCATTCATGCTTGTAACTACCATCTATCTATTTTTTCTCTTCCTATAAGTGAACACTTTTAAATGCTTTGATTTGACACCTGAAATACATATATGCTCATTCACTTTTATCAGTTTTGTAGCAGTTGTCTTGTTCATGACTGTCCTTGATATAAAGCTCTCATATATATGAATGTTGTTTGCTCACTTATCAAATGTTTGTAATATTCTCCATTTTTGTTTATCAAGTCTCTTACAGACTATGTTTGTACCCAGAGGTTGTTTAAAAAAAATAGTTATGATGACTTGATATCTTGTTCTCCCTTCAGCATAAAGGGCTCAATGCCTCAAAAATGTAAATATGAATGAAAGGAAAAGTTGAAAAAAAGGATAAAAAATGAAATTTATGCTCTCTTAACATGTTCCTTTGATTGTTCTATTGACTTATGAGAAATAAAATGCCTTGCTCAATCTGTTTCCATCATGTTGAAATAGAAACTGCTTATGAAGTTGTTATTCACAGCAGTCTTATTTGGTGACTGTAATTTTAAATATTTGATAACTCTCAACTAATGATGTGAATGAGAGATGTCCTTATGATATGTCGGGCTCAACTCTTCTGGGAGCCCATTTTTCTCCACCTATCTGATGAAAATAATCATGAACATAATGAAAAACCATGTGTAGCAACTGCACTTTATTGAAACACAAACAAAACTCAAATGAAACGTTCCAAATAGGAACTATTGAAACATAACTTAAAACTAAAACCTATTCTACTATGTACAACTAAAAGCTTGATGCTTAATAACATTGTTTCAAGTGAATCTCGTTCACAGGGATTAGCAGTAATTCACCATCCAGCTTTGAAAGTTGAAATGCATTGTGTTCCTTCTTTTCTGTAATAATGTATGGGCCATCCCACATGGTGTCAAACTTTGTATGTTTTCAGGCCTACTTTTGAGCTCATCCCACTTGAAAACTAAATCACCTTCATTGAAGATCCTTGCTGTTGCTTTCTTATCGAATGTCCTCTTCATTTGAGAATGATGAATCTGAAGCTTTCTGTAGGCTTCCTTTCTGGTTTCTTCCAACTCTGTTAATTGAGCAAGCCTAACTTGCATTGGTTGCTCCTCAAGTAACTCAAGCTCTTTTATATAACTCAAAGTTGGCAATTCAATTGAGATAGGCAATTTGGCTTCTTTTGCATAAACCAAAACATATGGTGAAAATCTTGTTGATCGTTTTGGTGTAACTCTATCATCCCACAGGGCTAACTTGAGTTTGTCATGCCATGACCTCTGATTATCTTCAATAATCTTTTGTATGATCTTAATCAGATTCTTATTTTTTGATTCAGCCTGTCCATTACCCTGGGGGTAATAATTGGATGAAGTATTCAGATAAATATTATGTTTTACTGACCAATCTGAAACTCTTAAACCAACAAAGGCCAAAGCATTATCAGAAATAATTGAATCAAGTATACCAAACCTGGAAACTATGTCCTAATAGAAGTTTAAAACTAATGTTTCATTTGCATCTCTTAATGCAATTGCTTCAGTCCACTTCGTAAAGTAGTCTGTGGCAATTAAAATCCATTTGTTCCCAGCACTCGAGGGTGGATTGATTGGCCAATAAAATGAAGTCCCCACTTTCCAAATGGCTGCTCAACCTGAATTGGATTCAGGGGCAAGGCTGCTAACTTTTGTTTTCCTGCAAAAAGTGAACATTTACTGCATCTTCTGACATAAGCATGAGCATCTTTGAAAAGATCTTGCCAATAATATCCAACTCTCATTATTTTTAGAGTTGTAGTACGTGGTGCAAAGTGACCTCCAGCAAGGTCCATCATGGAATTCCTCAAGAATTCTTTCAAGTCTGATTTGGGTAAACACATCCTATGAACACACCATTGAAATCCTTCTTATAAAGAACACCATCAATTTTTGCATATTGAATTGCTTGCAATATGTAATATCTTCATTTAGACTTGTCTAAACCTTATGGACAATCTCTAGTATGCAAGTAATGGATCATTTGATTGATCCAATCAGCTGAACAGGCTGTAACTGCAAGTTCTTCATTATTCAAAATTGTAGCAACCTTTTCGCTGTTGTTTTCTCCATTTTCTACAAGTTGTTCGCATAGGCCTTTGCCTCTAACAAGCTTGGTAACCTTTATGTTGATGTCATACTCCATGACTTTGGTTATCCAGCCTGCTCTCTTGTCATTAATGTCCTTATTCAGCAAAAAATCCTTAACTGTTGGGTGAGCTACCAATAGATGTACCTTATTATTAGAAAGCATATGTCTGAACTTTTTAAGACTTCTCACTACAGTGAGCACATGCTCTTCAACAAATGAATACCTGGTTTCGTAATCATGTAAAACTTGACTAAATAAAGCTATAGGCTGCTCCATACCTTCACTATTTTGCTGATAGAGCATTGCGGAGATGATATCCACTCCTCTGAATGTGTACAATATGAAATCTTTATCAAAGTCTTGATTAATAAGAGTAGGGGCTACTACAAGTGCCTCTTTAATCTGCTCAAAATTGTTCTTTCCTTCTTTTATCTAGCTCAATTGAATGTTTTTCTTCAGCATGGTTGTCAATAGTTGCAATAAAGCTGCAACATTGGGAATAAATCTCCTCACGAAGTTTATTCTGCCTAGAAAGCTCTACAAACCTTTTTTGTGGGCAGGCAGCGGTAAAGCCAATATGGTTGCAATCCTCTTTGAATCTATAGAAATGCCATCTTTAGAAACAATGTAACCTAAAAGTTTACCTTTGTGAATAGCAACGATACTCTTTTTTGGATTTAAAGAAATTCCATATTCTCTGCATCTTTCAAAAATCTGTCTAAGATGCACAAAGTGATCATCAACATTTCATGAGAAAATAGTGATATCGTCTAGGTAAACAAGAACAAACTTGTTTATCAAACCTTGGAGAGCCATATCCATTGCTCTCTTAAAGGTGGCTCCCGTGTTTGAAAATCCAAATGGCATCTTTCTGTAAGCCATAGTACCGCACTTGGTGGTAAAGGTTGTCTTGTACTGGTATTCCTCCCTAACCAAAATCTGGTTATAACCTGAATATCCATCCAGGAATGAGAACCTTTCAGATCCTGAAACAACCTGCAATATTTGCTCCATTGAAGGCAGAGGATAGTGATCTTTGAGTGAAGCTCTATTTAGATCACAAAAATCAATGCACAGCCTTATCTCTCCACTCTTCTTTCTGACAGGCACTAAATTTGATACCCAAGAAGTGTGCTTGATTGAAAATATTCTACTACCTTCGATCAGCTTGTTTAATTTTGTTTTCATCAGATGTTCTAACTTCATATTCAAGGGCCTTTGCTTCTGTCTTACTGATTTTGTGTTAGGCTCTAACTCAATTGTATGTTGAGCCAAGTCAGGGTTAAAACCCTTCAAATCTCCATACTTCCAGGCGAATATGTCATTGAATTCTTGGCAAAGCAAGATAAAGGCTTGGTGTTCTTCCTTTGTACAAACTTTTCCAAGCTTAAGCAGCTTGTCCTTGAATATTTCTATCGATTCATAATGCTCCTGCTTCACTGTGATGCTTCATTTATCTCTTCTAACCTAGTCATTAGTGTTGAAGATGGATTCAAGAGTCACCAAACCCTTTGGCATCTTGTTAGACTTTAGTTGCATGATCTAATCACCATATTGTTGATAAAATTTTCCCTGATTTCCAATAGAAAACTTTGCTTCTTCCATCAGACAATGAATTGTCTATTCATCACTATCAAAAATCTGCCAACTTACATTATTATCAGGTACTGAAGGTCTAACAACTACCTTCACATATTGTTGTACCTCCACATTATGAATTTCAGTCAGAATGTCAAACTATGACCCTAGAGTAGCAAGTTTATCATCTTGCTTATTTTGAGTTATTGGTACTGATTGTAGATTAAATGCATCAAACTCCTCAATTAAGTCCCAAACACGATGCTTATACAATTTCATAAAATCATTATTTGTTAAATTTAGATTCTAACTTGATTTTCTATCAATTTCGAATCACCATACACCTGTAAGCACTTAATCTTTATTTTTCTAGCCCATTCTAAGCCATGTATTAATGCTTCATACTCAGCAACATTATTAGAACAGCTGAAAGCAAATATAAAATTTGAATAATACCATTCTCCTTCAGGCGAATTAAGACAGCTCCTCCACCAGCACCAATTTTACTTTTGGATCCATCAAAATACAGCTTCCAAAGGTGATCAATCAATTGTACTTCCTCCTTGACTAGATTTGGAATAGTTACATCGGGCTCCTGAATCATATAAATGCTCAAACCTACTTCATCTATGGGATTGAACGGATCAACCTCATGATTCTCGACTACCCACTCATCTAGATTTATGTCAGGTATGCCTTCTATAGGTACAATGGAGTCGAGGGTCGTGGATTCATCCTCCTGATCATGGAAAGCTAGGTTTGCATTTATGGGATTTGGAACATAAGGCTCAATATGGTCTTTAGCCTATGATTATGACTTAATCTGATGATAGATAACCACCTAATTTTGTCATGAAATCTCTAGATAGGAAAATGGAAAAATAAGGTGGGAGATCAATGATATATATGTCCTGTGAAATTTGAAAGTTGGGATAGGCATGCAATGTAAGAGGAAAATTTTTAATAACTCCTATAGACTTTATAGTTGTACCATCCAACTAAACTACCCCTTTTGACAATGGTTCATACTCAATTCCTAACTTATCTACCAGTTGTTTAGGCATAAATTAGCTGCTTTCTCCACTATCGATCATGCAATTATGCACTATGTTATCACCAATTATGCACTATGTTATCAACAATCTCTTCGCACTATAAATCATCATGCTCATGTTTCCAACAACCAAATTCTTCAACAATCTCCCCCTTTTTCATTGATGGAAGCATGCTCTCAGTCTTCAAACTAGTCAAAATTCTCCAAAACTACTCCCCCTTTGACTTTAAGGGCAAAGGGCTCATAATATCAAACTTTTAAAACTACTCCTCCTTAACTTATATAAGTATATACACATGAGAGTAACTCCCCCTTAATATACAACACACTTCTCCAGTAATCATTTTTTTAAGAAATATCAAGTGGCTCCCCCTAACAATGTTATCCATAAAAAATGACAAAAAATAATACTGCAACATTATCCACTACTTTTGTAGATGTAAATTGAAATCAGAAATCTATGTAAACAAAATAAAATGTACACCAACTATCAAAGAGTAAAATACCCTTGTTATACACCTTCAATTTTGCAAGGTTTGCCTCCTAGTCCTTCTTCACTATCTCTCAATCCTTCTTAGCAAAGGAAAGTATACTACACTAGCTCTCAAACTGAATAAGGAGATCTTCTCCTTTATCTATGGTACTAGGAACTAGATTATTTTATGTCATCTTATCTACACTTGCTAACACTTTGTTCAAAGATGTAAGCTTCACACTTACCAAATCTCTAAGTTGACTATACTACATAATGATATTGTCTTTCTATTCATGTAGTAGGAAGAACTACGCATGCATATTCTCTATTTTTTCACATGTTGCACCATCTGCGTCATTTATCGGATCATAAGCACCATCCCTAAGAAATTTGTGACTCTATTGAGTCCATTTGGTCCTTTATTATCCTTGTAGAATTAGGTCATTTTAATCAAAATTGAAACAAAAATTTTGCTTCATCCAAGCATTTATAAACATCTCTCAAGTTGCCTTGCAATGTGTCAATTCTAACACTACACTTATCAGATAATTCAATTAGTCTCCTATCATTCAACTTCTATTGCAAGGTGTGCGCCCTTGGTCTCCTTGTGTTGTGCAACATAGTGCTTAGGTTCATTAACTCCAGTGGTTGAATCGAGCATTAATAGGACAATCTTTTGGAGCAACAAAAACCATATGTGCAACAATTGGTATTAGATCCTGGGTCATGGATTTGAAACCCTCACTTGTGCTAGGGGCGATTGTTGCAAGGTATGCACCCTTGGTCTCCTTGTGCTATGCAGCATAGTGCTTGGGTTTATGGCATGGCTTAACCACCTCTCATGGATTCATTAACTTTGGTGGTTGTATTGGGAATTAATATGTCAATCTTTTGGTGTGACAACAACCTTCTTTACAACACCTTATTTTCCATTTATTTTTCTGATTTCTCTTCCAAAACAATAGAATAATCCTTAAAATAATCTATCAATAGCTTCAACTTTTGCTCACCAAACAAGGAATTATCAATGGTTGCACTAGGAATACCTTCTTGCAACACCTTAACAAATTCTTCAATCATTTCTGCACTCTTTTGGTGGGTTTGCAATATCTTTTTCCTTGTAGAGGCATGAAACACATCACCAAGTTGTAGCTTGTTCAGGGAGAGATCTTTCTCATATCAACTTGTCCTTGTTACATGGGTATCTGTAGAAGTTGTGCAGACACCACCGGTTCAAACTACAACTGTATATCCTTTCTCCTTCTCTATGCTATTAGAGAATTCTTCTACATTCTTTTCTTCTTCAGTAGGCTTCTCATTATTTGAATGAGGAAATTTTTCATCCTTTTGTTCCTTAGACTTATTTGGGACTTCTTCTTTCTGCTCATTATCCTTCTCCATATTCAAAGGAGGAAAATTCTAATCATTTTGAGCTTCCTTTTTCCCTGGGACATCTTGTATATCATCTTCCTTCTATTATTCAATAATATTGTCCATAATTGGAGGGGCATTATTAGTAATCATTTCTTCAAGATTACACATTATGTAACTTAGGCACATGCTCATGTTGTGCATTATTAGGCTCATTGCTTTCCAGGATAGATAAATCGTGCTAAATTTGATCTCCACTATCTAGAGGGACTCCCAACCCTTTAGTAAGCTCTTCAACTTTTTGTAGAGTATCATTCTTTAGTGTTTCAATTTCCTCTTTGTCTCTACTCATTAGTGTGTTGACTCTCTTTTTTTTAATTTCCTATTGTACAGTTTAGACAATTTGCATTTGTCTTCATGTGTAAGAGAAGAACCAATCTTCTCCAAGGAAAATACTTTTATCTTCACAACTTCTTCAATAGCTTCTTGCCTTCTTGCAGTTAATTTTTTTTCAAGTTATCAAGCAATTGGTCCTTAATTTTATCTAAACCAGTGTAAAATGTTACCATGTACTTAACAATGGTTGTCTCTTCCAAGAGACCAAATTCTAAAATACTATTAATCAAAGCATCAAACTTCAAGGGGTTATGTTCCCTTATTGGAGGGATATTTTGGGGTTATGTTCCCTTATCAAAGGAATCTTTTCTTTCTTTTTCTCCTTGCCTTTAGCTAATTTTCCTTCTCCTTTTGTCTTATTTTCTCTTTACTTAATAATAAAAGCTTTCTTTTCTTTTTGCATCTCTTCTTCACTCTCAATATCAACAATATCAACTTTAGCTCTTTTGGCACTAGTCTCTTCCATAGTGGCTTGAGACTTCTTTCGAATCAATTGTGGTGATTTTTCTACATCTTCCTCATCTTCACAACTAATGTATCTTTCTCTAGTGGAATTTTATTCTCTTCTCCTCTTAGGAGGCATTTTTTGCATAGATGGGATAGATGCTTCTTTCTTCTTTGAACCTCCTCAGCTTTTGTTCCAAAGGATTTTGGAACAATGGGAGAGGGGGTAGAGGTCCTGACTAACCTTCTTATACTTGGAGTACCCTATAGATAAATAGTAGTATTTTTGTATTTCTTTGTAGAACCCTTAGGTGGGTTCACTATCTCTTCCAACTGAGTTTTCATCTTTTCTACATTCTTCTTAATATCTTTCTTGTTCTTCTCCAAATTCACTTGATTGGATTTCTCTACAAATGTGCCAAATATGTCCACAAATGGATCTCTTGGCTTGCTCAACACAACTTTAGCAAAACCGGTAAGCTCTGCTTCAATCACTCCATATGCAATTTTTGGAACCCAAATAGTTTTGGGTTCAACTGCTTCCATAATACAATGATCTCTACTAACCATAAGTTATATCATTCTCATACTTCTCAACTACACTTTTTAGAATTTTGTACTTTTCTTACATTTTTCCCTAAAAAGTCTTGAAGAAACCCCACAACATAGAATTTTTGGTTTTTGAGTTCCCTAACCTTCTCAAGTGGTCTCTAATTTTAGAACAAGAATATTGTCCAACCAGACAATATTCTTTGTACTAGAAACTTCTCTAAGAAAATAAAACAACAAACATATAATTAGGGTACCATACCAAAAGGGGTACCAAGATTCTTTGGTCTTCTACAGGTTCTCCATAAATTGTTTTAGGAGTTCACACAAATCAATGTCTAGACCTTCTTTCACCATCTGGTGAGCAGTGTGAATAGTGGTAAATCATCTCCTATCAATTCATTTACCCAATATTCTGCAATCTTTGTGTGATCATATTCTTCCATTTTTGTGTAGATATAAATTTGCACATCCTTTGTGTGCATCACACTATATGGAACCCTAAAAATGCTCCTTCAAGGTCTATCTCCATCGAATTATAAGGTTGTTTCTTAAACTTAGGTCTTGGCTGCTCCAAGACATCAATTACTTGTGGAGTAAACATCTTGAATCACTTCAGAAATTAATTTTAAGCACGAAATGATAAATACCTTTGAATTATTTATTGTTAGGGTTTCGCACAACAACTCAAAATCACTTAAAATCACCTCTTCTCTTGTATTCACTTAAATTCACCAATTACAGATGACTTAATCATGTACAAAATCATATATAAACACTTTTCCAATGACCTAAAAATGCATTGATTGCAGTTGATAGTGTTAGGTCAAAAAGTTGGGAAACCTTCATAGCGTTATCACAAGCACCTTCAATCACTCCACAAAATTTTACAAGAAATTTCATACTAGAAATACTATCAACAAATCAACTATGTTGATTTATACATGTACCAGTGTGCTAGATTCATCAACACCACATATTTAAATGGGGGGTTGGAATATTTTCTACTAAAACTCTCCCTAAGCCAAAGCTCTTCATCTAGTTTCTAGAGAAAACATCTGGACCAGGGGTTGGCATAGACTCACTTTTCACTTCACTCTCTTCTTTAATTTTCTAGATCGTGTTCATTTCCTTCTTCATTTCAACTAGATCAATCTTCTTTACTAGATTACTCTTCTTTTGTGAAATAGAGGGTTTCACATTCTTAGATCTACAAAACTTAGCTATGTGTCCCGGTTTATTGCAATAATGACATATGACACCTTTTTTTTTAGAAAAATTACTTCTTTCCATTTTAGATCTATATTCAAAAGTATTATGCCCAAATCCATTGCATGTATAACACTAACCATTGAAAGATTGAAACATCATACCATTAGTGTAACCATTCATCATCTGAATTATGCATTCACTAGCTTTATGAAAAAATCTATTACATGTATAGCACTGACTGGGGAATGATTATCCATTCTAATTCATTCTACTTCTACACTCTACAACTCTATGTCCAAAATTATTGTAGGAATAACAGTGACCATTAAAAGACGAATACCTTTGTGTAGTAGGTTATTTGATAGGAGGCCTTTTGAATTCTTTCTTTTGGTTTTGGACTCATCTGGCATTACTCTTCTTATCATTCTTCCTTATAGAGTTTTTTGAAATTTTATTCTCCTTTGAACTTTCTCCTTTTTCAAACCCTAATCCTTCTTTGTCCTTGGAATCCTTTTTATTTGCAGTCATTTCATCAAGTAGGGTGGAGCTCTTCTTGAATTTGTCATCTTGAATCTTTGTTTTCTCTAGATTTCATCTCAAAGTCACAATCTCTTGTTCAATCTTTGAACATTCTTCATATTTATCATTCAATTTGGCATTTAGGTAGTCTTCAACTCTTTTTCCTTCTTCAACTTGCACTTTCAGACTGGTGATAATATCATTTGATTTCTTGAGACTCTCATTTGTTTCCTTGACTTTCTCTATAGATTTCTTGATTTTCTCTCTCAACTTCTTGTTACACTCATCTGCATCATTAAGATCCTTTTTCACATCTCTATTCTTAGCTTCTGCTTTATCCAAATCATCAAGGGTTGATTTGATTTCTCCTTTGATTTCAACAACATAATCTTCTTCAGTAAACCCTTCAAGGATAATCTCTTCTTAAGGAATAGGATACTTCCTTGTAGCCATGTGTTCAACCTCTAAGATCTACCGCAGTGATCAATCTAATTGAAGGAGCCAAGATTTGATACCAATTGTTGAACACCCAAAATACTGAGAGGGAGGGTGAATCAATATTTATTGAAACTCATTAACTTCATCAATTCAAACGTCCATTTAAAGAATCATATTTAACTTGTAGTAAATGAAAGGAACATAATAGCATGCATCACATAAAAGAACACAAGAACACTAGATTTACATGGAAACCCCTTGAAAGGGAAACCATGGTGAGGATTTGATACCAACTTGTTGGAACACCCAAACTATCGAGAGGGAGGATGAATTAGTATTTGGTTGAAACTCATTAACTTCATCAATTCAAACGTCCATTTAAAGAATCATATTTAACTTGTAGTAAATGAAAGGAACATAATAGCATGCATCACATAAAAGAACACAAGAACACTAGATTTACATGGAAAACCCTTGAAAGGGAAAAACCATGGTGAGGATTA
>VDFB02018296.1:5155792-5203859 GCA_007258455.2 Sequoia sempervirens | reverse complement strand
CATTATGATGATGAGGATAAGTTAGAAGCTTATCTAACAAAACTCCTCCATTTAGAGGAGAAGCAGTGTTGATAATGATAATTTCTCCAAACGCCAAGGTATTTTTAAATGATGCTTTGACCATTGAGCTAAGGTTAAGTCATCATAGGAAAGAAAGGGTGAGAATGGAAAATTTTAAATTCTTGGGGATAATTTACTTATTTTTTTAAAACCCTCATAAAGGAAAATGTCTCACTACCTATTAATGGTTAATATCTTAAGCATTACTTCCAGGCTTAGGCCACTTGTTCACTTGTTACCTTGTATATAGTTAGATTAGGTTTTGGTTTGTTTTTATTCTTGTGGTTCTTGTTTTCTTTTAGAGTATTTCTTTGTAAAATTCATATGACCTTTTTGGGGGATAATTAGGTATATTTATTTGATAAACAATAAGTGAGGCTCATCATAATTGGATGATTTTTCTGCTTAGTACTTAATAGTTTACAATTTGCATTCATGGGAGGTGAACTAATGGTCTGATCCTACTTGATATATTAGAAATTCTATATCTTTCACAAACATTAAGAAATATTGAGGCTATCATGGATTTTATATATCATTGTGTTGAGTGAAAAAACTAAATTTCTTACTTCAATGCCACTGTGATTCCTTGCCCCAACTATAAGCTTTATTTCAAAAAAGATGAAAAGAAATTTGGAAAGAATATAAAAGGACGAGGACCATCATAAATAAATCAAAATAAAATTAAACTATTTGGGGGGATTCAAATATCTTTATCAAGGCTATGGATGGTTTTTCAGGTGTAGAGCTGTATTTGAAGGAATCAAAACAACAAACTTGTCAAGGCTATAGATGTGCCTGACCAACAGTGAGGCAATGTCTAGGTTGATTTTCAAGTAGAACCATTTATGTAGCTTCAAAACTTGAGGCATAGATTCTTATGGTCACTAAAGGATGGAGAATGAAAATATTTGCACACACTTGGATTTCCCATATAGATGGTCAAATCTATTGGTGGTTTAGATTCCTTAATTATATATTCAGTTCATTCAGCTAAGGGGTTTGTGAAACCAAAGATTTTGGGTTCATGAATTTAGTTTACATTTGAAATGCTCTAGATCATTTCCCCAACATAGTCATCATTTTTTTAGCCTTGCACACATGCCCTGTTAAAAATTAGGACCCTCCCCCTTTCTTAGTCCTTAGGTTCTATATTTTAGTGTGATTTAGGTGGTTTTTCTTTCAAATAAATGTGGGATTCAATTTCAAAATTTGTTGATGCTCGAACTTAACCTTTTTCTTGGTTTTATAGAGATTTGAGGGTTATTCTAATGTCCCCTATTTTGCAAGATGTATTTTTCGTATTTGTTGCATAGTTTTGTCCTTTCTTTGTCCAAATATGACTCCCATTTCGACAAGGTTGAGCATGGGCCATTTATCCATAAGGTTGAGCAAAGGTCATTTTCCCACAAGGTTGTTTTGGTTGTTTTTCCATAAAATTTGGTAGGTGTTTTCCACCCTATTAACAATGACACATTTATAACATTTGGTGAAGGGGTTGATATGCATTCCAATGCAATTTTAGAGTTAATTGAGAATATTTTGAGTTATTTTTTGGATGTTAGGTGTTCTAGGTAGTTGGTGTGTTCTTGCATCTATGGATTCAATCCTTTCCAAGTGTTCATTTTTTAGTTTCTTCACATTTCCATGTATTTCTCCATGGTTCCCTCTTGTTTTCCTCAATGTTTAGTGACTATGTTGTTGGTCATGATTTTTTAGGAATCTAGGGCATGCTTGAGAATTATTTATTTTTTCAATTTAATAAATAAGAGATTGGCCCTAGTCAATCCCGATTGGGAATTAGTATAAATTTAGGGTTTGAGTCTTTTTATTTTAGTTTCCTTAGACATTGGAATGATACACTCTGCATTGTGACTTCCATTCTTGTTATAGCCATGTTGACTTTAGTTTTGGGATCCAATTTCTCAAACCTTGTGGGTGTTTATTCCTTTCAAAATAATGATTTTCAACCATAAATCATTAGGGCATTTCATTGGCTAAGAGATAATTGCATTAATATTTTTTGGGTATGTGCAGGATCATGAGGGGTCAAAAAGTGGCAATATTATGGGTATTTGTAGGGTATGTGGCTGACGACTTTTTTTTTACCCAAAATTGATGAAACGAAAAGGGTTTTAGAGGAGATTCTTTCCACCAATATAAATTATTCTTTAATTTGAATTTAATCAATACTCACATATTTATTTTCTATTAGAATTACAACTAAAGTCCTCATCGATAGGCTGATTCAAAACATCTATAACTTCAAAATGGTATCACATTTTTTAAATCCAAAACATACTACATTTTACAAGCCTATATAATATAGGATTAAAAAAAGAAAAATTAAATTTCGTGGAATTTTACCAAGTTAAGGTGGTCGACATAATTCTTTATATTTTAAAAGTTGGGTTGTAATAAAAAGTTCATAATTAATTATTTTATTTGGAAAAAATTACAAAAAAAATATGCATCACATTCGCATTACGAGTCCCTCTACTTATATATAAAAAATCTTATAAAAAATATTATCATTTTATTATGGTTAGGTGGCTCTATTGCACACCTACTTATTTTTCCTTGAAATTTAAGCACTACTGCATTGAAATTCCCCCAAATTTTCACCAAATAGATTTTATTTATTTTAAATAAACCTAGTAGTTTAGAAACTAAATTTAATTTTCTACAGATTCTATTCTTACATATTTTTGAAATAATATAGATAACTTATTCAAATTTTTATGTCAAGTTGCCTACCACTGATTTTTCTGAATTTTTTGCCACTTAAGGGGCTTGTTTTTTCCATGATGATCTTGCACATACCCTTTTGGTGGTCCCTTGGAGTCTTATAACTCAAACCTATGGGGTGTCTTCCTTGCAGGATTCTTTGTATTTTTCACCTTTGGTTTTCAGTGAGGATAAGTTCCTCTATTAGGTATTCTTTGTTGTATAAATTGGACTTTGAAGGGATTGCAAATATTCTTTCATATAAAAATTTTGGTATCACTCATTAGATGTTTTCCCCACTTGGTTTTTTGGAAATACTTTATAAAGAAGTGACATATAGCGTGGAATATTTTTATTGTACTGATTCTAGGGTAGTTTGGATCTATTTGTGACCCCATCCTTTTTCTGCATGGTCCTATTTTAGTTTTTTTCTACAACACATGTCAAAAATAATTATCATTCATTGCTAAAATTTGGTAGTTTTCTTACCATAGTGTATTTAACTGTAGTTAGAGTTTCATATTCCTTTTCTCAAGAGTTTTTATACAGGGAGTTGATCTTGGCTTGAATTTGGGTCTTGTACCCCTCATTTTTTTGTAATTGAGCTAAATGAGTTTTTAAGAGTAAAAGGATGAATTCAATGGGATTGTAATGTTTATTTTTTTATAGGCGTGTGTCTATATATTATTTCTCTATAATGGAGCAGTAAGTGTAAAATTTTTATTTTTATAAGAGAGTTTGTCTAGTTTGTTTAGTGCAATGAGCTAGACATTTATGCAAATTGATAGGAATTCTTGAAATTGTTGAGATGTGCATGATAAGTAATATGATTGGTTCTAAAAATGAAATTATTTCAAGATATTTACTAAGGTTTACTATGTAGAGCTAAATGGCTAGAGTAGAAAATAAGAAGTACAAGTTTAAGGGAGTTTATCTAGAGACCAATATGACTTCAAGTTGGAATTATGTTGGAGACATCAACCTCATGCACATGGATATAGAGGACTTTAAGGAGAGAATGTTTGGGATCAATCCAAGCCCCAATGTTAGGAAGATAGTCCATAATGGTACTGCTCATGTTGTTGGATTCCCTACCTTAGTAAATTCATTTATTTGATCATGGAATCTACAAAGCATTATTATTAGGAATCTAGGAAGATTATAGTAACAAGTGGGAAGGTGTTGGAATATTTGTCAAGTGTTTCTATCACCAAGAATTTTAGTATCCTAGTCTATCCAACCATGTCTTTAACTACCAAAAAGAAATCCCAAACAGTATTTGAAAAAGGAATTTAACAATGTATGAAGACTATGAATGACCGTTGGATGAAGACTCACAAGTTCTTTGCCATAAGATCGACTAAGTATCTATACATGGGTAACTTCATCCCTAAAGTTAATGACTTGTTGACTCTATTGAGTAGAGTTATTGGAATTGACTGAGATTCTACACTTAAAAATTGGATACTATGTAGAAGAGATTCTTAGAGGGATTCAAAAGATCCATTAGCTATAGATTATCAATAAAAATATTCACCATCAATTTATCATGGTGAAAGAAACTAGGATTTTTCATATGAAATATTGTACATTATATATATATATATATATATATATATATATATATATATATATATATATATATATTGGCTGAGAATTTTAGATATAAAGGACTGACATATCTTGGATCAATTGGTAATAGCCCTAATTAATATAAATTTTATGTCTGCTACCCTCATTTGTAAATTTATAATTTTATGAATCATTACAAGAGGGTGAATGATTCTTTCATCATGTTTATTATGAGAACACTACAAGGAGATATCAATAGAAGATCATACTCTTATATTATGGACCTCATTAGGACGTTTGGCTATTGGTTCATTTAGTTTCCCAAATTCACTTACCTCATAATGGAGGGGTTCTTTGGTGCACCACACTAGTTTCTCAAGTATCTAAATGATAAATTTGTGCTTTTGGAAGTAACATTACAATTGTGCTCCTCTAATAAGTTACTCAAAGATATGCATAGGGTTGGAGTACCTTAGATCATGGTTTTTGGAAGGGGAATTTATGCTTATACTTCTCACCAATCATTAGAGGGATCAAATATAGAATTGTAATTCTTTCATTTGAATTTTTATAGCATTATAAGATAGTTTGATCCTTATAGAAAAATCAAGAAGTATGTGGGAAGGAAATACAAACATAAGCATTATCATGTATGGTATTCCTATGAAGCGGAACTATGAACTGGGAGTATTATTTCACACACTTTCAATATTTTTTATTTATTAGAGTACGATGAAGGAGAAATAAAATATGAACAAGTAGAATGGAAATTGAATATGCCAACACCTATTTCAAAGAGGGATGAAATGAAGGAGATATTAGATAGCCATGTGGGAAGAAGCAAAAGAGTAATGTACCCTTTCAAATAAATTAAATTTGGAATAAATTAATATTCTATTACAATTTTTGTAGGCTATGAATAATTTGATAGGGAAAATATTGCATTTAATATTTTAGGTGTTTTTTATAAATTCAAGAGTTAATATTTTATCTTGAAATAATTAAATATTAAATATTAGTATTAATTTTATCAAGCATGGTGGATTATGTATAAGATGTTTTTATAACATCCATTTAAGCTATTTTTGGAAGATTTATGATAAGTAGGAGGTATTTTACACAATGTGTCAAATTGTGATATTGCTATCATGATTCAGCTGTGTAGTTTTACGAGTCAAACTCATCGACCCATGTTTCATGAGTGGTAGTTCATAAGAACCCATCTCTCATGATAATGAATGACCCACTTAGCACACATCAATGAGTTCTAAGTGGGTCATTCATTATGATGAGAGATGGGTTCTTGTGAACCACTACTCATGAAATATGGGTCAATGTGTTTGACTTGTAAAACTACATGGTTGAATCTTGATAGTAATATATCACAAATCTTTATGATAGTTGTGATAGGAATCTATCACAATGTATATGCATGGTGTAATTGCAAGTTGACTACTTTAAGTAATGGTATTTTTTGGTAGGCAAGGTAGAGTGAGAATTAAAATATAATTTTATTTATTGTTTTCCTAACATTTGGGACTTTTCAATTTGGTTCTCAATATATTTTGAGGTTTTAGAAATTTTTGGGATATCCTTTTCATCATATAAAAACTTTACCAAAATTTGTTTGGAAACTTGTGCTCATACAAAAAATTAAATAAATAAAAACCCGTTGGATATTAGAATTAGAGGATATAATTCATTTGGTTCAAAGAGAATTTTGATTCAAATATTGCAATGGATTTTTAAATATTTGTATAATAGTTTAGTTTTCCAGTGTACGTACTTGTTTTGTTGTAGGTTACAGGTAAAGAAGTGTGCAGTTTTGAGTGTGTGATTTGGTTTGAATTGTTTTGGAGTGCACAATTTAATATTAAATTATTTTTATGTTATTATTTTATTTTAGATCATTATAAATCAGTTTTATGGTTTGTGGTTATTCATTTCTAGTTAGAATATTTCCAATATTGTTAGTGTGTGCATGTTCTATTGTAGTTGTGAGGGTTTGTGGAATGATAGTTTTAGATTATTTTAGATATTGGTTTATGCTATTGGGTATGTGCAGGATCATGATGGGCCAAAAAGTGGTGATATGATGGGTTTGTGTAGGGTATGTGGCTAACGACCTTTTTTTTACCCAAAATTGATGAAATGAAAATGGTTTTTAAAGGAGATTCTCATCTTTCCACCAATATAAATTATGCTTTACTTTGAATTTAATAAATTATTATTATTCATTTTCTATTAGAATTATGACTAAAGTCCTAATTGATAGGTTGATTGAAAAACATCTATAGCTTTCAAACGGTATCACATTTTTGAATCAGAAACATGCATCACATTCTATGATTCACATACTATAGGATTAAAAAAAAATGAATTTCATGAAGTTTTGACCAAGTTAAGGTGGTCCTATTATACGAAGTTTTTATATTTTTAAAAAGTTGTAATAAAAAATTCATAATTAATTATTTACTCAGAAAAAAATTACAAAAATATGCATCACATCAGGACATGAGTCCTCTACTTATATCCAAAATCTTATAAAAAAAAATTATAATTTTATTGTGGTTAGGGTGGTCAAGCACAATCTACTTCATATTTTTCTCTGAAATTTAAGTACTCATATTGAAATTTCAAATTTTCACCAAATAGATTTTTAAAAAATAAACCTAGTAGTTTAGAAACTACATTCAATTTGCTAAAAATTCTATTCTTACATATTTTTGAAATAATATAGATAACTTATTCAAATTTTTATGTCAAGTTGCCTAACTCTATTTTTTCTAAATTTTTTGCCACTTAAGGGCTTGTTTTTTCCATGATTATCCTGCACATACCTTATTACTTATTTTATTTTTCTATTCAGGACCATTTATCAAAGCTAAGGATATCCTACTTTTGTTTTTGATGATATTGAAGAGTTTTAGTGTTTTAATTGACAATGTGAGTGATCCCATAGGATGTGAGTTTGACACATACTTTGTTCTATATTTTGGTTGTTGTTTATGATTATTTGTTTGACTATTATAACAACACCCCTTGTTATAAAATAAAAATTAAATCAATAAAAATAATGCAAGTGATGTTGGCACAATTTGGTGTAGTTTTGTTTTTCACTAGCTAGCTAATTTGTGTTACAATTTGGTTAGTTGTATGGAATTTATGAAGTTTGATTGATGAAAGTCCTAAATATGAATATATTATACAAAAATTTAGTTTGGTACATTATAGTGGTATCAAATGAGGATATTACATTGAGTTTTGGAAGGTATAATATTATTGATCTTGATATTCTTGAAACATACTCCTTTCACATATTTTTGTAAATTGGATATGAAACTTCCATGAAGAACTATTTTAGGAACATCCTCACAAGGATCATCAAATATGCAGAAAATAAATGTCTTAGTAGAAGAAAGATGAATAGTTAAAACCAAATCTTCTAGAAGCCACCCAAGGATTTACAACACCTAAATAGTTGTTTCCTAGAAGAAATATTTATTTTGGTATATTTTTCATGGAAAATAAAATATCTTCCCTATGGTAAGTGAAGAGAGGATAAAAATAATAATATTATAGTAAAAAAAGAAATCATCTATTGCAAAGAACCTTGGGAGCCAAGTGGAAAATGTGGGAGAAAAGAAGAGATGAAACTAGAAAAAGAACAAAAAGAGGTGACAGATACATAAAAACCATAAAAGTTCAAGGAAAAAATTAGGGAGAAAGAACTAGAGGAACCCAACAAAAAAATTGAAGGTAAAGATTACTTCATAAGAGAATATGTTTAATTGATTTCTAATTATTGTCTTCATCAGGATGTCAAGAAAGAGATGAGTTTACTTGTTGGGTGTGAGGAGTGAACAAGATAAAGGAACATGCACTATCCTCCATTCTCTCAAATGATGAGTCATTGATTGATTTATCAAGGAGCATCAATTGGATGGACATACTTTTGAAGAAAAAGATTTGAGTTACAAAAATGGTGATGTTGAAGATATCTCAACAAATCCTCTTTTTCTAAAAGAGGTTGAGCATTATGTTGAAACTTGAGGTATGAAAATATTTAATATTTTTTCCTTCCCATGCCACTAAAAAAGAATCATCCTGGAAAGCATACTAAAAGTGGTGATATAGTAATGGATACAACTTGTGAAAAAGGGTCTGTAGACTTTTTGTTTCAAGTTCAAGATTATTTTTGTATATGGGATCATGCTACTTTAACAAAAGAGTCACAAAAAGAAGAAATTAAGAAGCATATATGGGTAAAAGCACAAAGTTGTGTCACACTTTCACCCAACGTATCAACACAACTGAATTTAAGTATTTCTAACTAAAAATCAATTTTGGTCAAACATATGATCTAGTAAGATTCATTCTAGCTAAGTTAGATACTTCCACAACTTTTTCAACTAAAATTGTTGGGTAAAAATATATGGAGCACCACTTTGAGTCCAATTAACCAAAAAATAAAATTATTTGAAAAACTTCAAGTTTCAATAAATCCTACTAATGTAAATAACATTTTTTTTAAATTATAAAAATACCCTTTTGTAGATCCATAAGTGTAGTTTTCAAAAATATATTTATTTTAATAGTTTAATTATTTTTTATATTTTATATTTTATTTTTACTAAAAGTAGGTTATCAGCACAAAATATTAGGTTGATTACTATGCCAAGGAAAAATACTAAAACTTATTAAAAAAATTTGAAAAATATGATGCACTAGATAAAAGAATCTATTTTAAGATGGCATTATTTTTTTTCCATTTTAGATAAATATTTCATATGAAAGTTGACGTCCGATCAAAACAATTGTTTTTTAATTCATGCACATTTTGATATTTATTGAAAAATATATATTTATGAAAATTGGAAAAAAATATATCCATGCACTAAAATTTCAAGTTATAAATACACACAAAAAAATTGAAAGAAAAAAACTAAATTTTACTATAAAAAGTTTGACGTCCGATGCAACTTTATTTTTCAGCATTTTATCAGCAACTAAATTATAGTTTTAATTTATTAAAAACTAGTTTAAAATAATTTTTTAATTTTTTAAAAAAAATACAAATATAAAATATACTAAAAAATACACATTTTACTAGTTTACATCATTTCAAAATTCAAAACATATATGCCACTTTTTAGTGATTCAAGTTTAAAAATTGGATCAGGGTTGGCTGTTTCCTTTATAAAGTGTGACACAGCTTTGTGCTTTTACCCATATATGAATGATGAAATTCTCGATTAGTACAATTCCAAGGTTACATAAGTGTTTTTTGGTTCAAAATACTTGACTTAAAATTTTATTAGAGCAGCATAGGGGAAGCATGATTGTGAATGAACTTCACATTTGGGGTAGCCACCAAGGAAGATAAAAATGGAAAAGTGTTGGCAATTGTTGAGGAAGATAAAAAAAAAATGCAAACAAGCGAAGAGAGTGTATCAAAGTATGAGCATCCATATTGTTGTATGGAAGGATGCAATGATTGTAATCAATTCACAAGTAGCACATATGAAGATCAATACAACAATGATGACGATGAAGATACATGATATGATGACAAGGTGGGTGTGCATGACTTTCGTCCATGGGATGTCCTGGATTGTGAAGAAGTAGAAGAGGTACAAAGTGTCATCCCATGTCATGATTTGATCAATGACAGTGGTGTAAATGCTATTGATATTTTTTCAACAATTAATGACCAAGGTATTGAAAATAAAAGTTCAGGAATTTAGTTTGAGGAATCTGAATGTAGTTTCAGCATTGGTGAGTTTTTCGATGTTGGTAGTTGTGATGACATTGAGTCTGGTCATTCCTTTGTTGATTGCAATTATTCTTATGAATTAGAGAAGGATTCCTTTGCTTCTATTAGGGGATATACTTATAGTTATGGGAATGTATGATTGCTTGAGAATGAACAATTTTATTCATGTGAAGAGTTTTCAGAATGTGATTCAATTACCAATGATGAGGGTGAAGTTGAAAGTTTTTCTATATGCTCTTCAAGTGATTACAATGACTTTGAGTGTAATAATGCTTTGAAGGATTTGGACTTTCATACTAATGAGGTAGAAATTTGTATGAAAACAATGAAATTAAGGAAAATCCCCTTATACATAATGAGCCTCCACCAATACTTGAGGTGAGGAATGGTGACCCTTATTATTGTAGAGACAACCCACTCTTTGTTGAAAACTCTAATGATGCATCTGACACAGGGTTAGAGTGTGGTCATGGCCAAACAAGGAAACACATTGATGAGTTACTTGGGAGCAATGCTTATAAACATTTTACATTTGGAACAAAGGTTGCGGGTAATATTGAGGATCATAATGAGATTGAAGTTTCTTATTGTTTATCTGAAGAATGTAACTGCTCTTATGGGGATAATCCAGAAATACTTTAGTCGTGTGGAGGATGTAATGATGCAGATATTCATGAAATCACCTATTCACAAATGAATGAACAAATTGCATTTTATACATACCTGGAATGTGATTTGGGTTTTTTATCAATTGATCCTAAATACAATGCTATAAATGATGAAAATGTTGATGAGTGTGCTTGTATCCCAACTTCTCATAATTGTTTGTGTGAAGCAGATATGGAAATGTCAGCTAAGCATGGAGAGGATGATGATGTACTCATGGATGAAAGAAGGGTTTCATTATTAAATGATCAGAATGTACATCATGACAAGAACATGGATCTTGAATCAACATTATTACCCATTGATAATGTGAAACAGTTTGATGAATCTTCAAATTGTGTTGGTATTGTAGAACTTCCTAGTCCATGTATAGAGAAGCCAAATGATGCAAACAATGATGGATCCCATGCTACTGTGAAAGTGAAATTGAGTTCTTTGTTGATGTTCCTTATCTTCACAACATGATTATGGATATGTTTTCATCTAATGAGGAAATAATTTTCCTGAAGGAAAACAAAGATGCTTGTTCAATTGCTAATGAAAAAAGTATAGATAATAGTGAGTCTTTGGCACATAGGTCGATATGCTTACCAACTGATTATGCACATGAAGTTACTGATGCATATGAATACCCTTGTGTTGACCCTAATTCTCCTGACTTTTTTGAGCCTACTTTCGAAGAGTTTTGCATTGAACTCAATGAGGGTTTGAAAAATGAATCAGAGTATGCTACTAAACCTGAGATGATTGCATTTACTCAGTTCTGGGATGATGATGGTGAGTATGATGTCCATTTCTTGGATTCCAAGGTATGCTTTGGTGTATCTAAATCAGAGTGCTTAAATGTATGTCCATATCATGATGCCCAATTTAATGAAGCCTGTAAAGATGAAATATTTCCTTTTGATACATTTGGGGGTAGTTTTTATGACATATACAAAAGTATTTACGAAGGTATTCAGTTTGATGTGCAAACTAAATATGATGTCAAAGTTGTTAATGTTAATGATCAAATGGAATATGAATGCTTCACCTTTTCAATTCAATCAGATAAGCTTGTATTGGAGTTGGCTAATGAATAGGGAAATTTTGGAAATATGGCATATGGGGTTGATAGTGTTAATCAGAATGGAGTTGATTGTTTGGAAATTCTTGGTAGAAGTGTTGATTCATTATAGACAGTTGAGGATAAAGTCTTTGAAAGAGGTAAAAATTGGTTCCAAGGTTTTGGGGGCCTTGGGCCACCAATTTGAAGATCAAAGCTAGTGGAATTGCATGAGGTAAGCTTAATGGTCTATACATCAGCAAAGGCCTCTAAAAAGGAAAACAGCATGTATAGTCATGTAAATATTGTATATAGGTTTGGTGTGTTTGCTTTTGGTTGTGTCTACTTGCCCTATCCTAGCGAGCTCCTGGGTTTTTGTGGTTCTTTGTTGGTCTGCTTCAACCATGAGATATGAATTCTCACCATACCCACTAGGGGTATGTGTCCCCGAGCATGAGCCATTGGTAGAGCTCTTAAAATTTTGAGAAATTTGAGTTGGTTCCTTTCTTTTTCATGAATTATTGCCTCTGTGCCCAAGGGAAAGGTTTAGGGTTTTGAGCTATAAGCCCTCATTTCAAATCTTGCAAATCTCAAACCCTTAGGTGTTTTGTTTCTCCATTGACTTTTCATACCTGGTTCTCGGTCATCCAAGTTACAACTTGAGCCTTTTGAATCATGTTTCTACCTGCCCCTTGGCCTAGGTTCATCGGTTACCCTTCTTGAGTCCATCGCTTTAAATTTTCCTATAGTCGGGTGGAAAATATTCCATGGTGAAAGACTTATGTCTTAAGTCTTTATTCCTAATAGTCTAAAACACGTCGACCTGGCATGGCCCCTTTCTAAAAAATCTTATTTACACGTGAGAAATCCCTAGTCACTTAAGTGGTCATCCATCACTAAATTCGTCTTCGCCGGTAGTTATATTTCAACGATGAGTGATGGACCCCATTTTCCCCTTGCATCACTTATCATTGAAGTCTTCCAAACCTCCTATCCCATTTTGGCAACAAGTGATGAACGTTATAATTTTTTCTTTCATACCATCACTAAAATACTCCAAGATCTTTTCTTGTTTCTGCGATGAGCAATGGATGTGAATGGAAGGTAATGGTATGGTAGCCACGTGTCTAAGTTTCCTCACATCGCTAGTTGTGACTCATCACCAAAGATATCCTCAACCTCAAGTTCACTTCAGCAATAGGCAATGGACCCCAATTTCCCTTTGCATCACCCATCATTGAAGTCCTCCAAACTTTCGGTCTCACTTCAGTGACAAGCGATGGATTAGGTTATCTGAACGCATCACCCGAAATTTTCCCTCACTGAAACACTTAAGGAAATTCAACCAACTTCTACGACCAATGATAGAGTGTATATCCGAGAATATTCCTTGCAATGGTATGTTACTGCTTGTCACTAAAGTTTGGAGACGATATAAGGGAATTTCTACGACAACTAGTAACATGCTAATGATATGGTCAGGAGATATGGACAACTATGTGGTGGATTTTTAGGATATTGTTGATGTTTCCAAGTACAGATGAAAAGGCAAGTGGCAATCCTTAATGAGCTTCATTGATCAATTTTTAAATCCAAAATGATCGATGGTCAGTATTAAGCATGGAGCAATTGATTATCTATTGGATCACACAAGCCTGGATGGTCATTAATTGTTACATGCTCCAATAGCTCTACTTAATGAGGTTTTCCTAAAATTCATTCTCACCAGTTACAATTATCAAGTGTTGAAATAATTGTTGTAGTAGTAGAGGAGTAACATGTGAGTGTGGAGAAAATAATCACAGTAGTGTTATTGTTCCCTAGTTATGTAAGTGTGCATATGTTCTTCATTTTGAAGTTATGCATGGCTTAGTTATCTTGTTCTAGTTCCTAGGGTGGTGATGGTTTTATAGCTCATAGATTGTATTTTTTGTTCATTTTGTAATGGGTTGGTTTAGGGGGGTATTGGCTGGTACCTCTTCTGTGAGGTGGTTTGCTAGTCTGTGTCTTGCTCTATGTAAGATGGATGAACCAAGTAAGTTAGTCATGCCAGTTAGAAGGTCTAGAATGCTTAGCATGCGGGAACCTCATGAAGATGTTCATGAAGTTAAACTAGACATATTGGGAATTCCTATAGCACCAAAAGGCAAGAGAAGTGTTTGTGGGAAGAGTAAGAAGGCTATTGTCTAGAGTACCTACAATATGAGGAATAGGACCGTTTCAAAAGAACTGGTCAAGTTTAAATGGAAGAATTCAGTTGAGCTTTAGAAGAAAATGAAGAGGAGTGAGGGTCCTAAGGCTCATCTAGGGAGGCACAATGCTCCTATTGAAGTTTTTGATAGCTCTTCAGGTGATGGAGGAAAAACTAACTCTGAATATGATCATTATCTTATTTCCATGGCACCCTATGATGATTCTAACAAAGATGAGGTAGTAACTACTCCAATTTCAATAAGGACACCAAGTGTGCATACTTACTTTGTTCTTGACAAAGTAGGGTAGTACCTCATTTCCGTTTTGAGCTGGTGCATTATTTTTGGTCCTTTGTGTTGACTCGATTCCTTTTGGTTGGTCTGTTAGTTTATGTCATTGGTGTTGATGATGAATTTTTTGAGTTTGATGTGGACATGCAAGTTTTGATCCTACGACAATGATGCCTTTTGGAAGGCTATCCAATCTCCTTCAGCTGATTACGTGGAGTTTTTATCTTTTTTCTTCCCTCAATCCAAAATGATTAAATATAACTGTACAAGAAGTATCTCTAATTCAATGGAAGTTAGTTTTGAAATGAAATGAAAGTGAAATGTAAATGTATTTCAACCTGATGCTTGTTGCTCCCTTGTTCTATAAAAGGGATATCAAGGCTGATTATAGAGGTTCGAATTCTGAGTCTCAGAATGGTCTAGGTGAATAGCGAAGCTTAGGAAAGAAACATATTGTAAAGATTACTAATGAATAGAGTTGTATGGAGTCTAGGGTTTGATTATGTATGTAAGGATCTTAAAATAGTTTTATAGAAGCTGCAGATATGGAGGAAAATATTTAGTTATAGAATGTATACTCTCCTATGTAATTCTCTTGCAAATTATAAATGAAATTATCAATGGTCCTTTTGTTTATCTTTAGTTTCTTTAATTGATGTGTATTTTCATTTTTTCTTCCATTCAAAGAATTGATTAGATGCTTGAGTGGATTCATAGGTTTGTGAGGAAGAGTATAGTATTTGGTAAGAAGTTATGTTTTAGACACTATGAGTTGTCATACTATAAAGTATTATGATAATAGTCCATCAAGTTCTGAGTAAAATGGTCAATATATTACTGGTTGTTACAAATTTGACTCCATTTTCCCAATAGATGAAGCACCGGTCTACTCATTAGTTTATTTTAAAGATAAATGAGATAGTAATGCACCCAGCTAAGGATTCAGAGTGAGAATCAAAATAATTAAAAATATTTCAATTATGATGTATGAATTTGAAGTATCACCTAATTCCTAGCAAATAGATAGTAATTTTCTCAAAGGTCTACCAAATCTTTAGTGAATTACGTTAATTTATGTTTAAGAGGAATTGATCTATGTATATATGTGTTCTCAATCAGACAAGTATCACTTGAGCATGATAAAGAATACCCTCCTAGGTCTCACAGAGCCTAAAGTGTAGGATTAATGACCTCATAATCCTTTACTCGTTCATTGACCACTAACTTTGAAACTTCTTGAGCATAAGGGTTAGCTACCCTTTAGAGGATTTCAAGGTTCTGCTAGAAAAAAACCAACAAAACATAGCTTTTCACAAAAAATAAAACTCTATGTTCTATACATGTGGAAAAATAGTAGATTATAAAAAAAATGAAAAATATTAGTGCACTAGATATTGATGTCCCTGATCCAACAAAAAAAATTGAATTTTGATATATACAAAAAAAGTTATGTTTTAGTCAATAAATCATGTCTAAATGTTAACTGGTTTGACTTTGAAACTTAATTAAGAAAAAAATATTCAATGAAATTCTATTAAACCAATTCCATGCACTAGATATCATAGTTATGAATGTAAATTCAAAAACATTAGAATTTAATCCTTCATAGAAAAAAAATTATGTGTTAGCTAGTAACGTCACTCTTTAAAAATGGTATTTACTATTAAAAACTAGTTTTTGAAGGAGATGGAAAAAGAAGTGCAATCTGATTCCAAAATTTTTTAAAATATATATATTTAGAATCTATAGACAAAATGTCACAAATCACTAGTTTGTATCATCTTCAAATTCCTCACAGTTTAGCCGCTATAGGTGCCCGAAAGTGAAGATCTAGCTAAAAAAAATTAGTTCAATGTCCATTTTGGAAAAAAATTGTAAACCAGTATTGTGGGATCCCCCATTTATATAAACCACATAATATATAATATGTATATATATTAATACATATATGTATATATATTAATATATATATAATCATGCTTACTCAATTGTTAAACACATCTATTGTCAATTGATATAAGCATATATTAAATAATCATATATACATAAATGTGTGTATTAGTATATATGTATATACATTTCCTCTAATGTACTATATACATACATACATACACACACACAAGCACATATATATATTATATATATCATTATTTTGATCATCAAATTTAAACACATATTCACGTACACATCAATTGACATATATATGTATGAAATGTGTGTATATATATACATGTCACATTTATCCAATCGATACTCCCATACATATGGGTTATATGTTCATGAGAATGTGTAGGTATGTCTACCTACATATAATCATGCACACATATACTCACATCATGTATGAGTTATCGTGGACATGTACATATATACATATATACATTCTATGTATATACTTCATCGATTAACATATAAATGTGAACACACAAAGAACTTATTCTCAAAATAAAAACTCAATCACATACCCATAATCAAATCATTTAAAGAACAAGATCAAAATCAATACAGAACATTCACAAACCCAGATGAAAGGTTACTTACCATTTCCCGAACTATCCTAATCAACTAGACCAAGTAGGAAGTGAGTGTGTGTATGTGAAATTAAGTTCATTAGGTTTACCAGACCAAGTTCTCTTAATTTATACTCCCCCTCTCTTTCAAAGGTTCAATCTAATTATTGCATCCATCTTAGTACATCATAATAGTAGTTAGCTGATAATAATACAATTGTATGTTGTTGGAAACAAGCAACACTGAGAGGGGGGGTGAATCAATGTTCTGTAAAAATTAACTTTATTACTCTAATCATTAACCCACTTAAAAAATTCAACCAAAATTAATACGTAGAAACAGAAAGCAAATAACCACAACACCATAACACGAGGATTTTTACGTGGAAACCCTATTAGGGGGAAAACCATGGTGGATGGCCAATCCACAATAAAATATGAGTATACTCAAAAGAAGTTTACAATATGGGAATGGACTTGCATTCAGGCTCACTTCCTAGAGCTCATTGCTCAAAATAGGAAGGCACACTACCTTACAAAGATTTGGATTAGATCCAAGAAAATGAACTAAAAGAATAGCATCTACAAATGCTTGATTACAGTTCCAGTTAGGCTCATTTTTCGATCTTTTGTCCTTCTAACTGATACTGAACTTCTGCTCTGCTATGCTCTGACTCGCACCACAAAATATTTATGTGCACATGAAACTATGCATAAAATCACTCTAACACTCTTCTGATATTTGAAATACACATCAACACACCACACATTCATATCAAAATGATATAATAGATCATACATATATATCCGCGACTAGCAATTTAATCGCAGTAAGTCAGCTTTAATAAAACTTAAAAATATTAGCAATTGTCGGCTCAAATCTTAAGTTATATTCAATGTGCATCCACAACAGTCGGCCACAACTTAGCTTGGACCCAAAACATAATGATCAATCACAAAAATATTCAAATAAACATTCCTTGAATATTCGCAACACATTTTATCAACTGTGTTGGCCCCAAAATACTGGTAAATAGAAAATTTCCAACCGGATCACCAAACTTACACATGACTTCGTACGAGGTACTAAGATTTCCGGATAACACAAGAAATACACTAATGAACCTTTCATGAGATCCACAACGCAAAATAACAATTGGAAATATGTAAGTGAATTGATGATCACCAAACTGTTGGATGCTTTGTTCTTCATGATCGTCCTCAATCTACATGTCGGTGGGAGAAAATGATGACGCATGAATCAGTCACTGAATAGGGTTACCATCAATGAAAACACCAGAAAGCATTTGCAGTGTATCTTTCCAACAATCTCCCCCTTTGGCATTGATGGCAACACTTAGTGAAAAATGACTAAGTTTCTAATCAAAACCAACATGACTTACACTGCCACATCAAAACTTCAAAAAGAATCTTCAAAAAAGCAACTCCCCCTAAGATAAATACACATTTTTCACTGTGCACTTCTCCCCCTTTGACATCAATGGCAAAAACTGGGGAAGACAAAACAAAATTCCAAAATTCTATAGGCATGAACTTGTAACTTACAAAAGTTTGAAAATATCTGCAAAATCTTGCTTCAGCACTCTTAAATTGTCATCACAAACCTTTTTGAGACTCTCCAAAACTATTATGTGACCACACATTAAGTAAGATTGAGCTTCTATAAAATCAAGATTCTTTGGGTCACTAACTACTACAACAGCTTTAGCTTCCTTCAAAGAACTCATCATTAACTCAATCTTCAGACAAATTAGTCCTCTGAGTTCACTTACTCTCCAACAATCCTGTCAGATTCATTCTTCAAGCATCTTATTTTGTCAAGTAGAGATGTTACTTGACCTTATTGTTGAGCAGCATCACCAGCTAATGGATCAAAAGCATCAGAAATGGTAGCCAATTGATTTTCAAGATCCTTCACCTTTTTCTCATTACCTTTAGTAAACTTGGACAAAACCAAACAAGACTTGTAGGCCTTTGCAGCTTCAAATATACAACCTTTAATGTTCTTCATGTAGGTGGCTAATAGATTCTTATCCTTTGCAATCACTTCCTTCAACCAACTAAGTCTTTTACCATTAAACTCCTTTTGCACTTTATCCTCAGCAGATTTCTCAAGAGACTCGAATTGAGTACTTGGACTTTTTCTTCTTCAGCCTTGGGTTCTTCTAAGAGTGTTTCTAGACTGTCTTTGGGTGCTTCAACCTCTTAATTTTGTACCTCCTTCTCTTCATCTAATACAACCTTAGGAACTTCAGTTTCAATAGGTGTCTCTGTATTTTCCATATTGGGAGGAATTTGAAAATCCTCACCATCTTCATTCACTTCCTCATTTTCTGGAACATTTTCAGTATTCATTTCCTCAACATTAATCTTATTCTTTGACAGAAACTCTTCTAGAATCTCATTGGTTTCACCAAAAACAACATCAGTTTCACCAATCATGAGTTTATTCACCCTTGCCTTGCTCTTAAATTCCTTTTTAGCCTTTTCAAGGAGTGAATTCACCTCCTTAATTCACATTTCTAGACATAAATCTGCAAGAATTCTCTTCCTCATATTCTCTAATTATATTCTAGCACTTAATCTTCTCGACTCCAAAATATCATACAAACTCTTTGGTAAGCTAGACATAATCTCAACAAGAACTTTATTGAAAATGTTCATATGTTTTATTGTGGCTTCTTCGAGAATTCTTTGACCTGATTTATCAAAATTTTCATACAATTCACAGAGGGGCTTAAGATTATTGTCCTTGACAACAACGTTTTCAACTTCCTCAACTAACATACTAGGTTTATCAACTTTCACCTTCTTTGCTTTGTCTTGTTTGTCAGAAGATTTTCTCTTTTTTAACGTGACATCTTGAGTTTCTGTAGGCTTCACTACTCTCAAACCTTCTTTTGATTATGTTTCCTCATCTTCTGGAACAACTTCATATGTTCTTTTGCTTTTATTCTTCTTCCTTTTACCAGAAGGCTTGTCTTGAGTTGGCTTGGCTGTAGGAGTGGATAAGGATGGGGAACTCCTTGTAGATCTAGTGTAGGTAGAAGATGCTCCCAGACTAGCAGACTCTATTTTTTTCTTTCTCTTTTGTTGCTTCTACCTCATCTCTCCTCCTTCTTGCTTCTTTCCTTACTCTCCTTACTATCACCGGCTTTTTCAATTCCTCAGAATCTACATACTTTTCTCTGCATAACTTCCAAACCTCTCTTCTCCCTGATTCAAGGGTGAATTCAGTAGGTGTTTTGCATACATCTTCAAGATGTTCTTGTCTACTTTGTATCTCATAGGCATGATCCATATTGTTCTGGGATCAGCAACTTCCACATGAAATTGCTCAATATCCACCATGAAGCAGATAGTATCTTTGTATTGTTCCACAATTGAAGTGGAAATTATTTCCCTGGCATGCATCATATTCTGGAAATTTTTGAGGTACCCCCAGAGGGTATTATTCCTTACCTAACGATCACCAATTCCACACAACATGTTCCTTATCTGAACAGCTATAGGAACATCATTTTTCCAATGTACTTTTCCAACACCTGGAACCTCACTCATGAAATAGAAAAATAAGTACAATAGAATATTACCATATTTGAAAGTATTCTTCTTATCTTTCTTTATTTTACTCAAATTCTCCATCAACTGACTTCTTAGTAGCTTGCACAAGTCATATTCTACATTTTGTTTTACCATCTCATAAGTTGCATAGATAGTCGTACCAAATACTGAATCATCCCAACTAGAATGGTATATCTTGTAGCCAATAACCATTGTTGCAAATTTTACATCTACTTTAGAAATATCTTCTATTGTCATTTCCCTTCTATCTGATTGCACACCTATTGCCTCAGTAACCTTCTCATTCTTCACAGATTTCATGACTAGAAGTCTACAAGTGGAATTTAGACCTGTGACTGCACATATAGCCTCTTTTGTGATCTTGAAAGGTATATTTAGCCACATGAACTCGGCATGAACATGACTCAAATTGTATCTAATCCATTCACTTTCCTCAAATATGGGAAATCTCGTAAACTGCGTGAACTTCTTCTCTTCTAAGGTTGCAAATTCTAGCTTTACAGTAAGATCCTCTCCAATTATATGATGGGAATATAGATTCATCATTTAAGAACTTCCTAATTCTTCAATATTGGCACATATATAAGCCCTAATATCTTCTAAATGTAATACTATGTATGGCACAGACGAAAATGTATCAAGAGGCTCAGTCTCAGTAGACTTATAAGGGTGCCACTTAAACTTAGGATGGGGTCTATCCTTGACCTCTACTACCAATGGAGTGGCCATTCTTGAAAATTCACAAATTTAGAGGTTTTTTGATAAATACCTTTCCATCGGATCAAGGTTTGATCATAGATTCTTCTTCACGCTTTGAATCTCTCCACAATTCAACAAAGTTCACTCCAGGGCTCTTCAAACTGCTTTCGCAAAGTGACAAATGAAGGATAAAATGACATTTTATCATTCACAAAACTAACCCTTTTGTCGCAATAAATGCTTTTACCCTAGTTCATCCGGTTACTCTGATTTCATGCACTGAGATAGATAATTCTTCTGCAGGTCTTCTATATTGTATAATACCTTCTCCAAATGGCTCAACAACATCTAAATAGCATCTGGCCACTAATTGAACCTATCCACATTCTGGTGTCAGTTATCGGCAGGGGGTTTAAGAGATTTTCTTGATAGCTCCTCCTAAGCCAAAGGCCTAAATCTGATTCCCAGAGGAATTACTAGAAGAATTTTTTGGTGCTGGCACATTTCCTTCAACAGAGGGATTATTTTTCACCCATTTCTTCTGCATTTTCCTCATGATCACATATGTAGTTACTTTCCCTTTTCCTTTTACATCCTATTGTGTATTATGTTTTACTAGACCTCTTCTATTCCAATAGAATCTAGCAATATGGCCAAATTTGTTGCAGTTGTAACACAACATTTCTTTGTTCAGACCAACTGTTCCACTGATTTTTCCTTGATTTTCATTGGTTAGCAATATGCCCAAGTCTATTGCATGCATAACATTTGATATCTCTATGAAATTTTTTCATCACATTTGTGCATTCATTGGACTTATGACCAAACTTATTACAATTAAAGCACTAACCTAAGAATGATGGTCCACTTGGATTCATCCTGCTTCTACATTGAGAAGCCATATGGCCAAATTTATTGCAAGAAAAATAATAACCATTGAATCTTTGAGCATTTGGTTGTCTCAGTGGATTCCTTCTGGCTCCATTTATATGATTTCCTTATCAAAATCTTCCTTTTCTAGAATTCCTTTGTCCAGAGTTCCCTTGTCCAAATCCGAAACTTTCACCTTCCTCATAGCCAATACCTCACTTGTCACCATCGGTCCTCTGACCTTTAATCAGTTCATCAAGCTTGGCTAAGCTTGCTTTGAATTTCTCCTTGTACTCATTTGCAGCAGTGAGTTCATCTCTGAGATTATCAAGCTATTTTTCAAGCATTTCCTCATTGTTTTTAGATTGTTCTAATTCATTGTCCAATCAGCCGCATTCTTCATATTTTTCTTTCAAGGATTGAGCAATATTTTCTTCATTCTTCTTTCTATTTTCAATCTCCTTGGTCATCTTCATCATGATAGATTCCAACTCACACTTTAGGGCAGCATTTTCTTTGTAAAACTTTTCACACTCTTTTATTTTCTCCTTCAAGGCATGACTGAGTTGTTCATCTTCAATGCTTATGTTCTTTTGCTTGAGTTGATCACATAATTCATTTCTTTTCTCTCTTGATTCATTGATTTTGTCTTTTAGTGACTAAATGAATTTTTCTGCACTCTCAAGATTTTCCTACAGTTTCTGGTTCTCAAACTTTGACTGGTCAAGATCATCCAGGGCCACCATAAGTTGTTGTTGAAGACTGCTTGTATCCATTGAAAACACTTTCCAAGATCTTGCCAAGTTGTTAGACTTCTTTCGAGGAACTATCTCTAATACCAATTGTTGGAAAAAAGAAACACTGAGAGGGGGGGTAAATCAGTGTTCTATAAAAATTAACTTTATTACTTTGACATTACCCCACTTAAAAAATTCAACCAAAAGTAATATGCAGAAATAGAAAGAAAATGACCATAACACCATAACACAATTATTTTTACGTGGAAACCCTGTTAGGGGAAAAAACATGGTGGATGGCCAATCCACAATATAATCTGAGTATACTCAAAATAAGTTTACAATATGGTAATGCACTTGCATTCAGGCTCACTGCCTAGAGCTCACTGCTCAAAATAGGAAGGTACACTGCCTTACAAAGATTTGGATTAGATCCAAGAAAATGAACTGAAATAATAGCATCTACAAATGCTTGATTACAGTTCTAGTTAGGCTCATTTGTCGATCTTCTGTCCTTCTGATTGATACTGAACTTCTGCTCTGCTCTACTCTGACTCGCACCACAAAATATTAATGTGTAAGTGAAACTTTGCATAAAATCACTCTAACACTCTTTTGATATTTGCAATACACATCAACACACCACACATTCATATCAAAATGACATAATAGATCATGCATATATATCCGCGACTAGAAATTTAATCACAAGAAGTCAGCTTCAATAAAACTTAAAAATATTAGCAATTGTCAGCTCAAATCTTAAGTTATATTCGATGTGCATCCACAATCATTGGCCACAACTTAGCTTGGACCCAAAACATAATGATCAAACACAAAAATATTCGAATAAATATTCCTTGAATATCCACAACACATTTTATCAACTGTGTCAGCCCCAAAATACTGATATACAAAAAATTTCCAACTGGATCACCAAACTTACACATGACTTGGTACGAGGTACTAAGATTTTTGGATAACACAAAAAATACATTAATGACCCTTTCATGAGATCCACAATGAAAAATAACAACTAGAAATTTGTAAGTGAATTGATGATCACCAAACTACCAGATGCTTTGTTCTTCTTGATTGTCTTCAATCTGCCTGCCGATGGGAGAAAATGATGATGTGTGAATCAGTCACTGACTAGTGTTGCAATCAATGACAACACCAGAAATCATTTGCAGTGTCTCTTTCCAACAATCTCCCCCTTTGGCATTGATGACAACACTTAGTGAAAAATGACTAAGTTTCAGATCAAAACCAACATGAATTACACTGACACTTCAAAACTTCAAAAATAATCTTTAGAAAAGCAACTCCCCCTAATATAAATACACATTTTTCACTGTACACTTCTCCCCCTTTGACATCAATGGAAAAAACTGGTGAAAGCGAAATAAAATTCCAAAATTGTATAGGCATGAACTTGTAAATTACAAAAGTTTGAAAATATCTGCAAAATCTTGCTTCAACACTCTTAAATTGTCATCACAAACCTTTTTGAGACTCTCCAAAATTGTTATGTGACCACACATTAAGTAAGATTGAGCTTCTGCAGAATCAAGATTCTTTGGGTCACTAACTGCTACAACAACTTTAGCTTCCTTCAAAGCACTCACCATTATCTCAATCTTCAGATAAATTAGTCCTCTGAGTTCAATTACTCTCCCAACAATGTTGTCAGTTTTATTCTTCAAGCATCTTATTTTTTCAAGTAGAGATGTTACTTCACCTTCTTGCTAAGCAACATCACCAGCTAATGGATCAAAATCATCGGAAATGGTAGTCAATTGATTTTCAAGATCCTTCACCTTTTTCTCATTACCTTCAGTAAACTTGGACAAAACCAAACAAGAATTGTAGGCCTTTGCAGCTTCAGATATACAACCTTGAATGTTCTTTGTGCAAGTGGCTAGTAGATTCTTATCCTTTGCAATCACTTCCTTCAACCAACTAAGTATTTTACTATTAAACTCTTTTTGCACTTTATCCTCAGTAGATTTCTCAAGAGACTTGAATTGAGTACTTACAACATTTATGAGCTTCTTTAGCTCACCGACAGAGGAACCAAATAGATCCATGTCATGAGTAGGAATTAATTTCTATAGAACTCTAGATGAAAGGCTTAGCAATTCACTATCCTCTATGTGAGACTTCAGAATCTTCTCATTGGCCTTAGCTTGAGAAATTGATGTGACCTTCATCATCTGAATTGGGGACAAAGTGGATAGATTGATTGAGCTTTCATCCTATTCAGGATCAAAAGCTTCTCGTTGCTCCATCAAATATCTCTTCATTGCCTCGGCAGTGTCTCTTGCCTCCACTCTGATTTCCTTAACTTGAACTTTTTCTTCTTTAGCCTTGGGTTCTTTAGAGACTATTTTTGGATTGTATTTGGGCACTTCAACCTCTTCATTTTGAACCCCCTTCTCTTCAACTAATACCACCTTAGGAACTTCAGTTTCCATAGGTGTCTTTGTATTTTCCATATTAGGAGGAATCTAAAAATCCTCAGCATTTGCATTCACTTCCTCATTTTCTAGAACATTTTCAGTATTCATTTCATCAACATTAATCTTATTATTTGATAGAAACTCTTCTAGAATCTCCTTGTTTTCACCAACAATAACATCAATTTCACCAATCATGAGTTTATTCACCCTTTCCTTGCTCTTAAATTCCTTTTTAGCCTTTTCAAGGAGTGAATTCATCTCCTCAATTGACATTTTTGGACATAAATCTGCAAGAATTCTCTTCCTCGGATTCTCTTCTTCTATTCTAGCACTTAATATTCTCAACTCCAAAATAGCCAGACATAATCTCAACAAGAAATTTATTGAAAATTTCCATATGTTTTATTGTGGCTTCTTCAAAAATTCTTTGACCTGATTTATCAAAATTTTCATACAATTCACAGAGGGGATTAATATTACCATCCTTGAAAACAATGTTTTCAACTTCCTCAACTGACATACCAAGTTTACCAACTTTCACCTTCTTTTCTTTGAGTTCTTTTTCAGAATATTTTCTCTTGTTTAACTTGAAAACCTAAGTTTAGGTAGCCTTCACTTCTCTCAAAACTTCTTCTAATTATGTTTCCTCATCTTCGGAAACAACTTCATATGTTCTTGTTCTTTTATTCTTCTTCCTTTTACCGGAATGCTTGTCTTGAGCTGGCTTGGCTGTAGGAGTGGATAAGGATGGGGAACTCCTTGTAGATCTAGTGCAGGAAGAAGATGTTCCCAGACTAGAAGACTTTGTTTTTTCTTTCTCTTTTGTTGCTTCTACCTCATCTCTCCTCCTTCTTGCTTCTCTCAAAGCTTCTACAGGTAATCCCATACTTTCTGCAAAGACTTCTACTTATTTCCTTACTCTCCTGACTATCACCGGCTTTTTTAATTCCTAATGAACCTACATACTTTTCTCTGCATAATTTCCAAACCTCTCTTCTCCCTGATCCAAAGGTGAATTCAGCAGGTGTTCTGCATACATCTTCAAGATATTCTCCTCTACTTTGTATCCCATAGGCATGATCCATATTGTTCTAGGATCAGCAACTTCCATATGACATTGCTCAATATCCGTGATGAAGCAGATATTATCTTTGTACTATTCCACAATTGAAGTTGGACTTCTTTCCCTAGCATGCATCATATTCTGGAAATTTTTGAAGTACCCCCAGAGGGTAGTATTCCTGACCTGACGATCACCAATTCCAAACAACATGTTCCTTATCTGAATAGCTATAGGAACATCATTTTTCCAATTAATTTTCCAACACCTAGAACCTCACTCATGAAATAGAAAAATAAGCACAATAACAGATTACCATATTTGAAAGTATTCTTCTTATCTTTCTTGATTTTACTCAAATTCTCCATCAACTAACTTCTAAGTAGCTTGCACAAGTCATATTATGCATTTTGTTTTACCACCTCATCAACTGCATAGATGGTCGTACCAGATACTAAATTATCTTGGCTAGAATGGTATATCTTGTAGCCAATGACCATTGATGCAAATTTTTCATCTACTTCAACAACATCTTCTATTGTCATTGCCCTTCTATCCCATTGCACACCTATTGCATTAGTAACCTTCTCATTAGATTCACAAATTTCAACACTATAAGTCTACCAATGGAATTGAGACCTATGACTACACATATAGCCTCTTTTGTGATCTTGAAAGGTATATTTAGCCACATGAACTCGGCATGAAAATGGCTCAAAATGTATCTAACCCATTCAATTTCCTCAAATATGGGAAATTTCGCAAACTGTGTGAACTTCTTCTCTTCTAGGGTTGCAAATTCTGGCTTTATAGTAAGATATCTCCAATTATATGATTGGAATATAGATTCATCATTTGAGAACTTCCTAATTCTTCAATATTGGCATGTATATAAGCCCTAATATCTTTTGTATGCAATACTTTGTATTGCACAAACTAAAATGCACTGAGGGGCTCAGTCTCAATAGACTTATAAGGGTACCACTTAGACTTAGGATGGGGTCTATCCTTGACCTCTACTACAATTGGAGTGGCCATTCTTGCAAATTCATAAATTTATAGGCTTTTCAATAAATACCTTTCCATCGGATCAAGGTTTGATCATAGATTCTTCTTCATGCTTTGAATCTCTCCACAATTCAACAAAGTTCACTCCATGGCTCTTCAAACTACTTTCCTCAAAAATGCAAAATGAAAAATGAAGGATAAAATGACATTTTACCATTTGTACAACTAACCCTTTTATCGCAATAAATGTTTTTACCCTAGTTCATCTGGTTACTTTGATTTCATGCGCTGAGACAGATAATTCTTCTACGGATCTTCTATACTACATAATACCTTCTCCAAATGGCTCAACAATATCTAAATAACATCTGGCCACTAGCTAGACCTATCCACATTCCGGTGTTAGTTACTGGTAGGGGGTTTAAGATATTTTCTTGACAGCTCCCCCTAGGCCAAAGGCCTAAATCTAATTCCCGGGGGAATTACCAGAAGCAGATTTTGGTGCTGGCACATTTCCTTCGACAAAGGGATTGATTTTCACCCATTTCTTATGAATTTTCCTCCTGATCACATCTGTAGTGACTTTCCCTTTTCCTTTGACATCTTGCTTTGTATTATGTTTTACCCGACCTCTTCTATTCCAACAGAATCTAGAAATATGGCCAAATTTGTTGCAGTTGTAACACAACATTTCTTTGTTCAAGCCAACTGTTCCACTGATTTTTCCTTGATCTGCATTGGTTAGCAATATTCCCAAGTCTATTGAATGCATAACATCTGATATCTCTATGAAAGTTGTTCATCACATTTCTACATTCATTGGACTTATGACCAAACTTATTACAATTAAAGCATTGACCTCAGAATGATGGTCCACTTGAATTCATCCTGCTTCTACATTGAGAAGCCATATGGCCAAATTTATTACAAAAAAAGAAATAACCATTGAATCTTTGAGCATTTGGTTGTCTCACCAAATTCCTTCTGGCTCCATTTATTTGATTTCCTTGTTGGAATCTTCCTTGTCTAGAATTCCTTTGTCCAGAGTTCCTTTGTCCATATCAAGAATTTTCACCTTCCTCATAGCCAAGACCTCGCTTGTCACCATCAGTCCTCTGACCTTTAATCAGTTCATCAAGCTTGGTTGAGCTTGCTTTGAATTTCTCCTTGTACTCATTTGCAGCAGTGAGTTCATCTCTGAGATCATGAAGTTTTTTTTCAAGCACTTCCTCATTGTTTTTAAATTATTCCAATTCATTGTCCAATTGGCTACATTGTTCAGATTTTTCTTTCAAGGATTGAGCAATATTTTCTTCATTCTTTTTTCTATCTTCAATCTCCTTGGTCATCTTCATCATGATAGATTCCATCTCACGCTTCAGGGAAACATTTTCTTTCGAAAACTTTTCATATTTTTTTGTTTTCTTCTTCAAGGCATGACTGAGTTGTTCATCTTCCATGATTTTGTTCTTCTGCTTGAGTTGATCACATAATTCCTTTCTTTTCTCTCTTGATTCATTGATTTTGTCTTTCAGTGACTGGATGATTTTTTTTGCACTCTCAAGATTTTCCTACAGTTCTCGGTTCTCAGACTTTGATTGGTCAAGATCATCTAGGGCCACCATAAGTCATTGTTGAAGACTGCTTGTATCCATTGAAAACACTTTCCAATATCTCCCTGAGCTATTCGACTTATTTCAAGGAACTAGCTCTAATACCAATTGTTGGAAAAAAGCAACACTGAGAGGGGGGATGAATCAGTATTCTATAAAAATTAATTTTATTACTCTAATCATTAACCCACTTAAAACATTCAACCAAAAGTAATATGCAGAAATAGAAAGAAAATAACCACAACACCATAACACGAGGATTTTTACGTGGAAACCCTATTTGGGGAAAAACCACAGTGGATGGCCAATCCACAATATAATCTGAGTATACTCAAAAGAAGTTTACAATATGGGAATGCACTTGCATTCAAGCTCACTACGTAGAGCTCACTGCTCAAAATAGGAAGGCACACTGCCTTACAGAGATTTGGATTAGATCCAAGAAAATGAACTAAAAGAATAGCATCTACAAAAGCTTGATTACAGTTCCAGTTAGGCTCAGTTGTCGATCTTGTGTCCTTCTAACTGATACTAAACTTTTCCTTTGAATCACACCACAAAATCCTTATGTGCAAGTGAAACTGTGCATAAAATTGCTCTAACACTCTTCTGATATTTGCAATACACATTGACACACAACACATTCATATCAAAATGATATAATAGATCATACATATATCTCCACGACTAGCAATTTAATCGCAACAAGTTAGCTTCAATAAACCTTAAAAATATTAGCAATTGTCAGCTCAAATCTTAAGTTATATTTGATGTGCATCCACAACGGTTAGCCACAACTTAACTTGGACCCAAAACATAATGATCAAACACAAAAATATTTGAATAAACATTCCTTGAATATCCGCAACACATATTATCAACTATGTCGGCCCCAAAATATTGGTAAACAAAAAAGTTCCAACCGGATCACCAAACTTACACATGGCTTGGTACGAGGTACTAATATTTCTAGATAATAGAAGAAATACACTGATGAACCTTTTGTGAGATCCACAACACAAAATAACATCTGGAAATTTGTAAGTGAATCGATTATCACCAAACTATCGGATGCTTTGTTCTTCTTGAATTTCTTCAATTTTCCTGTTGGTGGGAGCAAATGATGATGTGTGAATTAGTCACCGACTAGGGTTGCCATCAATGACAACACCAAAAACATTTTCAATGTATCTTGCCAACATATGCATCATATATTTCATTGTCATAATCATTATAACATATCAAATTGAATTAAATATCCATTCATCAAATTTCCATCAAGAAAACCAATTGAAAGAAAACTATAGTAAATGGTTAGAAATTATTCTCACCCATTAGTTGAATATCATTTGTTGACTATAACACCCACCTAGAACTCCTCCTTGATTATTATGGCCTCCATCTTTGAAAAACAAATGGTGATTCTATTCTACAAAATTTAGGAAACCATAAAATATGCCTAAAATAAAGTAATAATAAAAAATAAACTTTATGCGGGCAAAGGAAATAGTTGTTCACCTTAGAAAACTGCATACCTAAGGCCACCAAGTATCATTTACCAACATATTTGCAAACCCCACTGATTATAAATTAAAACCCCTTTTCACAACCCACCCTCCATTCACTCCTTTATAGTATGTACATGTAAAATGGAAAAAAAAAACAAATTTGTGGTAGATTTACAAACCTGCTAACTGCTCACTATCATTTCCCCTTTTAAATGTCTACAACATAGAAACTAGCTCCACTTCTTCCTCCAAATTCCTACAACTCCCTTGCGAGCTCCCCAAGTTTCAACGAAGCTTTTGTAATGACCAAAATGGTGATATTTTGACTTTTTCAAAATATTTTTCAAAAAAAAAAACTAGCGTATGCCACCACATCCATCTTAGATCATTAAATGATTTTCTGGTACATGTTGCCACCTAATGATAGTCGGTAACAACATGGGGCTAAATATCCATTTATCAGTCTTGTCTCATCATGATGCCATCATATGGGGTGATGGGGCATGATGTTATCATGTCTAGAACATGTGATTTTATGGGGAGAAAAGCTTTTGTTGAACAAAAATACGTATTTCGTCAGACATTTTATATGTGAGGCTAGAATTTGAAATAGAAAATGTGCATTTTAACGTTCATTTTTATACTAGCATTCATTTTTAAAGATTAATTGGGGGATAGATGTGACTATTCTTCCTAAAAAATGCATGTCTGAATGCATCATAGCATACAAAAAACATATTATAACATACATAATAACATACACATCATGATAGAGCATGCTAGTTGTAGGACCCACCAAGACAAAGCATAAAATGACAAATTGGCTAATGGGATAAAATATTTCGGTGACAAAAACATGGAGTACATGTCACCATTACCAAGTATTTCTTGCATTTTTTAGATATCATCAGTGTTGTGGATGGGAGTTTTATTTCCATGAAGGTTACTGACGTATTGTATCATTTCACCTCTATTAGGTCCTAAGGTTTAGATAGGTTGAGGCTCAAGTCTAGTAGAATCTTCAACAAAATCATGATAAAAGGGTCGTTGAAGGTCAAACTAGCTAAGTACTATTACTTCTATTTCTAAAATTTAACTCTTCACCTATGTCTATTTTCCCCATCAACTTTTATTAAATTCATTTATGCAATGATTGATGTCCATATTGTCTTCCCCTTCCACCAAATTATATCAAATAACTTTTTCTATTGTTTGTAATTTACCATGTCTTGTTAATTACATTATATGATGTGTACTATTTCAATTTAAAATTTAAAATAATTAAATATTAAATTTAAATAAAAATAAAAATATTTGATGAAAAATAGAAATAAATAGAACTTAACTATTGTAACAAGCTAAAAAAGAAAGTTGAATTTTTTTTATTCTATATTATTATTAATGATCTATATATTTCTTTTAAAATTTCATCATTGTTTTTATATATAATATATACTAAAATTTCATTATATAAAATATTTGGTATATATAAATTAACAAGGATCCTATGATTTATTATATTGCTAAACAAATGTGACATCCAATAGTATACTAAGATATTTAATATAATCAATACACATTTTATAATCAATTATTTAATATAAAATCTAAAATCAAATTTAAAAATATTTTTATTAAATTATAAATAAAAATACAATAAATTTATAACTAACATACCAAAAAAGGTGCAATAGTTAGCCGATTGTATTTTATATTAATCTGAGTCAAAATAAATAATGTTAAAAATACTAGTTTGTATGAAGTATGTTCCAAATCTTTTTACTTGAAAAAGAATTAATTTTAAAAACAAGTGATTAAAAACATGTACAATAGACTATTATTAGAAATGATCAATTTGTCTTGACCAATTTCAAACAAAGGAAGTGCATTTTTTTTTCCTTTTAGCTACTGTTGTAGTAGATGCAAAGTCCCATAAGAGATGCTAAAAAATATTAATCACAGAATCATCTCTTTCTACTTCCTAAAATTTTACAACCAAAAACCAGCAAAACATACATAAACATAATTAATTAGCCTTTTCCAATGTCTTAAATTATGTCTTCTCCATGGATGAGTGTTCTACTCATTGGAGCTCAAACTACTCACTACTTGGACACCACTCTCTTAGACTTGGACTTGTGTGGAGAGGAGTTTTTGAAGCACACGTTATTGGATAGGTTTTTCCTATGAATTTGTTGATAAAAAATACCATATATGACACTACTTTGCGCCCATAAATGGTTTAGATAAAAAAAAACAGCCATATAAAGAACACAATTGTTTTAGAATGAAACAAAACATGACAAAAAAAATAATCCATGATCTGCAAACAGATTGGGAAAAGAACTCACTGAAACCATGGCGAGTGACTACGAGATTCTACATAAATTATGTTGTGCTATCAATGACATCAATAAGAAAAAATGGGTAGAGTTTACAGGAAAATTTTACAAAACCCTATCTCATCAAAGTTTTTTTAAATGAGATGCACCAAAAACAATCTCCCTGCAGTTGTTGCTTCAATCCATTCATAATAAACCGGGTTTTAGGGCTATTGAAATTCAATTTGATTTAGAGTCAACAAACTCAATATTGTCCACATGCTTGTTGTGGCTTGCCTGACCATTCAAGTACTTCCTACAACCAATTTCTTCTAGGCATTTAAACTCCACATAGAAACTATCACCAAGCTTACGAAAGCCATCAACACTCCTACAACCATTGTACTCACTCTTCTCTACTATGTCATTTATAGCTAGTTAAATGCATGTTAAATCAACATCCAACTTAAGAATGAATTATTTGCTCAATGTAATATAATATACCTTGGATTTGGATGGAGCAAAAAGGAGATCTATGGCGTAGGAGCAGCACTTGAGAAGAAGGCCAATGGTATTGATAGCCATGACAAGAGCTTTATCCCATCTATTACTAATCATAGGAGAGCCATACCAAACATAGGGTAACCCTGACATATCTCCACTTGTCTTGTTCAACATGACTTTCATGAAGGTACATCTACAATCTCAACACAAACACATCTATTCATTATGTTTATTACAAAACATTTATGGCCATTGCACATGAATATTGCTTCATTGGGATACCAATTCATGTTCAAACTGCTATAACTTTTTTTGATTTGGTAAGTGGGGATTTTGAAAGGGACATGACCCTTTTACATCATGAAAGATTTAGAAGTTAGTACAACAAAACATAGAATAGAAACAAGACAAGACAACAACAAGAAACTGCAAATGTAGCTAGCAAAACAACAAAAGAAGGACAGGCAACAATGCTAGTAGAAAAGGCCACCAGGCCAAAACAAAGTTGTAGAACAACAAACAAAACAACAGTCACCGCAAGGGTGAAAAACCTAAACTATCCTCAAGCTTTTACAAGAGAAATAAATGGGACCAAACAACAAAACAGGCCTCCCAGCTAGCAAAACAAGCCTATAGGGACCTAAACTACTATAATTGTTATCACCATGAAAAATGAACATATTTCATTGATGCTTTTGGCCCCACAATCCAAACAAGTTCCTTAGCTTGGCCCATGAACCAGACATATGATGCATTTGAGAAGTGGATTCTAAAATTAGGCATTGTGCAATTTCAGTTATTTATGTTCTTTGAGATCGATCGAGAAATGTTGTCAATTCCCATTGTTATGTTGGCCTACCTCAAAGATCACACAGAAGCTAACTAGCTGAATCATGAGATTTTAATGTAAGTTTTGGTTGGCCACTTTATTTTTTTTTTTGTCTAGGTTTGGGGTGATTTTTCATATATAGTAGTAGTACTTGCATTGGGATTGTCAGTTGAGTGAGAGTGAGGAAAAAAAAAAAATTCTCTTATCCCAAAACTTGAAGATCCTAGCAAGAAAATAGTTGTACTATATTAGAATTAAGCTAGTGTTAGAGGTTGATTTTAGAAGAGAAACAAAGGAAATGGCATTGCATACAAAGAAAGCAACATGCTTTTTGATGAGTGGTATTGCTGTAGTGTCAGTATATTGTTGTAGATTTGTTAGAAATCATCATTTTACCTCGTCCCTGCTCTACAATCTTGGGGTATTGTATGTTACCCCAAGGTGTTTTCATTTTTGGTTTCATCTTCCTATGTTCTTGTCTCAACTACTCTATTGTTGGGAACATTGCTTAGCCTTGGGCAGCCACATATACCTCAAATTGATGATTTGGATGAAGAGGAAGAAGATAATTTAGAAACGTCAAGAAAATCCCTCGAGGATGATGAGGATGAGAAGAAGAAGAGCATTAACATCGTCGAGGAAACAATTGATGATGATCATCAACTACTTCAAAGAATAGATGATCATGACGATGTTAATTATTTTGTAACAAATGTTCATGTCACAAAGGTGTTGAAGCAAAGACTCAAGGAAGGTATAGATGTGTGGACTCAGAAAAAGTACCCCTTTTTTCTTGCTTGATATGGGAATAATTAATGACAAATTGGACTTAATGAGGCCTTGATTTAATGTTGTGAGGTGTTTTACACATCCACATTATGTCTTGGACCCTTGAAAACTAAATAAAAGGCATTTAACGATGTCTTGTGAAGGTGTTGTAAAGTTTTGTAAATGACTTTCACACTTATCTAGACTTAACGAACCCATTTTCCCTTAATTCAACAATGTAAAATATATTTAATGACATTATCACATTAATCCAAAAGGCTTGTAACTTAAACCTTATCTTAATCTAGTGTTGTATTGTGTCTTACACATTTACATTGGATGTTGTGCCTATCTAGGCTATGTGGACCTCATGTTAGTATCGTAAAGTGCATTTAATCACACTTTCACATTGAATTTTGTGTCACAAGCACTAATTACTCTTTACATTATCATTAATAGGCCCCTATGGCCCCATATTGTGTATCCCAAGGCATAATTTGATCAAATACTTGATAAAATCATCATATAAATCTAATTTATGTATTCCCCAGCAATCCAACTAGCAAAAGGACCCCTTTGGGACTAAGTCGCCCATCTAGGTGAATGAGTCCCTACTAGGTTGGACTAAGTCGCCCAGAGTGGTGAATTAGTCCCATTTGGGTTATTTTTTATTTTTGAGCAATAAATTTTGGAATTTAAGTTTTATTTTCCTCCATGTCGACCTTGGGGATCAAATTAATGGGAAAATGAAATGGATTTTAATCATTCCAAGTCATCAAGATAGCATTTTTTAGACATTCAAGGGTAGATTCTTCATATTTTGCTGTAGAAATTCAAGATAAATCATCATGGAAAGGTATTAACTCCATTATTTCATGCTTCATTACAATATTTCTTCATTTTGGTTTAATTACCTAAAAAGAGGTTTGACCAAGGCAAACCCCCATGCCCTAACATTCACCATTTCTTTCTCTTTCATTGTGTTTCTATAGATTTAGGTACTTTGAGGGTTTTAAATTCATTGAATATTAGGTTTAAGACATTTTGAAGACCTCTCCTTGCTTGCAAAGCCCAAAATATCCATTAAAAGTCACTTTCAGGCCAAAAAATCAGAGTTTCAAAAGCGAACACCTGTAAAGAATCAAAGTGTAGGTTGAGGGCTTCTATTTCCCCTTTCAAATTTTTAGAAACATATAAGTGGAATAAGTCACCACTAATGGAAAATTATTCCCACTATACATTCCTTTCAGTGATTTCTATAGATTCAAACACCCATTTGGCTGAAACAGGCTCTACAACAACTTTTCCAGATATGGGACTAAGTCACCTAGATTGGCACAAGTGTCCCAATTGGCATCTGTACTAGATTTTTCATGATTTTAGACCTTAATTTCATCCCTTTCCAATTTCTAGGTGCACACCTTCAGTTTCATAAATTTTTGTTACAATTTATCTTCATTTCTAGGTGTTTTTGCATATCACAATGTGTTTTCAAACACCTTTCATTTCTTAGGTTTTGCATTAATAATAATCTTTCTTTTTTCTATTTATTGCATTTATACATATAATTTAGGTATATTTCATCCATCCATACATTAATTTTGAATGTGTACATTGCATTTTGGCCCATCTTTCTCCTTTTTGGTGAAAAACCCTAGAAGTGCAAGAAACCATTTGGGTGCCAATATCTTTGTTAACATTTTGATGAACCCAACTTTTGAATACTTTCCTTTTTTATTTTGGATTCCATCATCCTAGAATTAGCTTAAATTGCATATTGCATTGGTTAAGTTGCATTCTAGGGTTTAAAATTTTGCATTAGTGAAAGTGCATAGAGGTTGCATTTTTGCATCTTAAATCACTAAAAATTTCTAAAATTTTACATTTGCATCTTAGGTTTACATTATACAGTATAGACACTATCAAAATCCATCAAAAAAATTTGAAAAAATCTGAAAAAAATCCCTACTGGGACTAATTCGTCACCTTGGGTGACTTAGTCCCTATTCAACCCTGAAACTATCATTTACAGCATTGGAAACCATGTTTTTAAGCTTTTGTTTGCTTCCTTTACCCATCTATATCACTTGGCTGAGTTTTTGTAACATACATTTCATTAGATCTAGCTTAAATTAGCTCATTTCATTCATTGTTCAAATTCAATTTTGCATCTACAACATTTCATTTTTCAAATCATTGCATTGTGTAATCAGAAAATCATCTTGCTTGAAAACTAAAAATTGCATTTCATTTTACATTCTTACATTGCATTTCAAGTTTTCATAAATTAATTTTTTTCCAAATGTTAGTTTCAATCTTCTCCAATTTTTTAAAGAACAAGTTAGTAAATAAGCATGGCAGTCTTTCATTTAATGCATTCCCTAGTTATGAAAGTCTCTTAGTGCAAGAGAGTGAAAATGATAATGTTAACCTTAAACTTACACCCCCTATCTCTCCTATTTGTGTGGATGATGTGATAGACATAGATAACCATGATGATCATATTTGTTCTTCTCATGATACCTCTTCTTTTAATGATGAAGGTATCTTGGTGAAAGAAGATACAATCATTGAGAATCATGAGGATCTTGTTTGTCCTTATCCTCATCCCCTTTGGGAAGATAATTTAGCACAAGAGAATGAAATCATAGACACATTCCTAAACATCACCTTGCTTAATTTCCATTCTCCTTTGGCTTGTGAGAATGATTTCGAGGAAGATAAGATTCTAAATGGTGAGGATATGTTGGTCTACAACAACCCTCTTTATGATCCTTCCCCTACAGAGCTCCTATTTTAGAAGACATTAAGGAACAAAGGAATGAAGTCATAATGATCATGATAATCATACTTGTTCTTCTCCTAGTATCTCCCCTAGTTGTAAGGAAGATGCTTTGATGTTAGAAAACACAACCAATGAGAGTCATGAGAATCTTACTTTCCCCCTTTCACCTAAGCAAGATAATTCAACCATTGATCATTCCCCTACTTGTGATGAAGTCATTTTAGAAGAACAAATACATGAATGTCAAGAACATTTGATTCATAGTTCTCCTAAAAACTCTCCTCCTAGGGAGAATATCATGGTGTTAGAAAATGACAACAATAGTCATGTGTCTTCCTTAGGTCATGATAAAAAGGCGATTCTAGATTTCCCTTTATTAGAGATACATCAAACCAAGAGTGCTGAGGTTAAGAATGTACAAGTGTCCATTAGATACCCCTCAATCAATGGACCTCATACATACCCTGTGGGACATCCTAAGAACCCTCTAATTCTCTACCCACCTTCACAAAAGCAACAAACCCAAAACCAACCTGAACTCATCCTTTATCCACCATCACACAAACCTCACATTCACAACAAGCCTAAACTTATCCTTTACCCACCTTAGAATAATGTGTCACAGCAACCGAGTCATAATACCGTTGCTCATACATATAACACTAGAAATAATCTGCAACCACAACAACCAACCCCAACCTCTTTACCTTTTCCTAATTATATACTGCCTAGTCCTCCTCAATTACGGGAGTATGATCTTATTAAACAACTTAAGAGCACTCTCGCAAAGATATCCCTATGGGGTTTACTTCAAAATTCACCTAACTATCACACTATGCTTCAAAAAACCTTACAAAAAATACCTATCCCTTCTAATGCACAACCAAATGACATAGGAGCCATAATTCAAGGATTGAATGCTAACATTGTTTTCCACCAAAGTGAACTCCCCTCTTTGGAAATGCAAAAACAAAATGAAGCTTTCATGATCATTGCTCAATACAATATGACAGGGATAAAGCAAACCTTTATTGACAATGGCTCATCCCTTAATGTGTGTAGTGTAAACCTCTTGGATAGGCTTCGTGTGGATAAATAAAAAATCAACCTGATTCTTTGTCTATTAAGGGCTTTGACAATGAAGAAAATAAATTTTTTGGTGTGATCACTTTACCTATTTGGGTATGTGTAGGATCATCATGGAAAATACAGGCCCTTAAGTGGCAAAAAATTCAGAAAATTAAAAGTTAGGCAACTTGACGTAAAAATTTGAATAAGTTATCTATATTATTTCAAAAATATGTAAGAATAGAATCTGTAGCAAATTGAATGTAGTTTCTAAACTACTAGGCTTTTTTTTTTAAACTCTATGTGATGAAAATTTGAAATTTCAATGTAGAAGTACTTAAATTTTAGGAAAAAATAAGAAGTAGGTGTCTATCTGACCATCAATTGATAATATTTTTTTATAAGATTTTAGATAGTACAGACTCATGTCTCGTGTGATGCATATATTTTTTTAAAGTAAAATAATTAATTATGATTTTTTATTACAAATTTTAAAATATAAAACCGTATAGTTTGACCACCTTAACTTGGTCAAACTTCATGAAATTCATTTTTTAATCTTATATTATGGCATAAATGTGTCGATGTTTCTTCAAAAAATGTGATACCGTTTGAAATCTATAGATGTTTTCAATCAACCTATCAATTCGAGACTTTAGTCATAATTCAAATAGAAAATGAATAATAATTATTTATTAAATTCAAAGTAAAACATAATTTATATTGGTGGAAATTTGAGAATCTCCTTTAAAAACCCTTTTCGTTTTATCAATTTTGGGTAAAAAAAAGGGTCGTCAGCCACATACCCATCATATCACCACTTTTTGGCCCATCATGATCCTGTACATGCCCATTACAATTGGAGAAGTCACATTGAACACACCATTCCAAGTTATGCCTCATGCTCTTTCATATAACCTTCTTCTAGGCAGGTCGTGGATTCATGCAATGAATGGTGTGCTTTCCACTCTTCATTCAAAAATGAAATACATCTACAACAACAAAGTGTGCACACTCAATGCTGATCATGAGCCTTATAGTATCTTGAAACTTGAGAAAAACAAAGAGAACCACTTAAACACATTAAGGGTATGTGCAGGATCATGATGGGCCAAAAAGTGGTGATATGATGGGTATGTGTAGGGTATGTGGTTGACGACTTTTTTTTACCCAAAATTGATGAAACGAAGAGTTTTTAAAGGAGATTCTCAACTTTCCACCAATATAAATTATGCTTTACTTTGAATTTAATAAATAATTATTATTCATTTTCTATTTGAATTATGACTAAAGTCCAAATTGATAGGTTGATTGAAAAACATCTATAGCTTTCAAACGATATCACATTTTTTGAATCTGAAACATGTGTCACATTCTATGCTTTGTATACTATAGGATTATAAAAATTGAATTTCATGAAGTTTTGACCAATGTTCAACATTACGACTTTTTATATTTTTAAAAGTTGTAATAAAAATTCATAATTAATTATTTACTTGGAAAAAAATTACAAAAAATATGCATCACATCGAGACATGAGTCCTCTACTTATATCTAAAATCTTATAAAAAATATTATCATTTTATTGTGGTTAGGGTGGTCAAACAAACACCTACCTCTTATTTTTTCCCTGAAATTTAAGTACTATTGCATTGAAATTTCAAATTTTCACCAAATAGATTTTTTAAATAAACCTAGTATTTAAGAAACTACATTTAATTTGCTATAGATTCTATTTTTACATATTTTTAAAATAATATAGATAAATTATTCAAATTTTTACGTCAAGTTACCTAACTCTGATTTTTCTAAATTTTTCACCACTTAAGGGCCTATTTCTTCCATGATGATCCTGCACATACCCTTAACACCAACCACACAAGTGGAACCTATGCAACAGTACAACAACAAAACAAACAACAACACACGAGGCTATTAGATGATGATTGGGGTTCCTTAGAATTCACACCAACATTCATGGGATCGAGTACAAGATCATAAACAAAGATTCAACTATGGGACACGAAAAAAGCAGTCATGTCAACACACAACTTGGAAGACCCTTCGAACGCATCCACCTCACCCACTCTAGAAAAAAGGACAATAGATTACACAACAAACTTTGACTAACTCAACAATGAACACCCACCTGATCCAAAAGCAATGAAAAATCTTTATGAATGAGGATATGAGCTTATGAAACAACTTGGATATAGTGGAAAAGGATGTGGTGCTAACAAACAAGGTATCTGCAACCCTATAGATCCTATCACACAAAAAAAAACTCACGGTCTTGGTTATTGTCCTTTGGTAGAAGTAATCAAGTCATCAATCAATATCAACACTATCACAAACAATTCATCAAAGCCCACCTTAACCGTAATGTATCCTGAATTGATCGACACTAGTAGTCCTGATCATTCTCCTTTGCACATTATCAAACAAACAAATACACCTTCACTTAATATCAATGTCATCTCGCAAAACACTAATGATTTGAGTTCATTAGATTTTACATCCTCCTACAAAGGAAAGAACAAAATCTTGCAATCTAAATAGTCTTACATAGGTATGACATCTTGTACATATAAGCAAGGGGTATCTTTGTCACAAACTATAGGAACACCTTCTACCATTGATCAAGAGGGTATCTTGTTGAGACTCCTCCAAGATCACTTGATAACCCTTCCTCCAAGAACTCGAAAGAAATGTTATTACAAGACTTCATTTTGTGTCTATCATAGAGTTCATGGTCATTCTAATAATGAATGTAAGGCTTTGAGTAGTAAAATCCAACATCTTAAGGAGTTTGGTGTTCTTCCTTATACGGGGGCACCCCATTCCTCTAATTGATACTGATTTTCGCTCTAGCATGCATTTCATTAATCATTTTTGCTCACATGTATCCTACACTAATTGGGGGCAATGGGGTTAGGTAGCCTTGTCCTCATATTTTTCTTGGGGTTGCCTCTTTTGGCTAGTCGTTAACTTTTCATAAAAATATAAGAGCAAGCTTGGGATGTGGATGACATGCCTTAAATTGGCTCCCACGTGGCATACTACCTTTTTCATGACATGGCTTCTAGGAAACATATGACTTGGCATAGGGATTTCTAAGTAAGCTCTCATGTCTTCCTCTTCTTCTACTTTAAAACAATTTCTCATTGTAATGGTGTTAGCAACCACTTTAAAGTGGGGGCATACATCAACATTCACATTTCATTATGAGGTAAATGCAAGAAGATGAGTCCACGAAACGTGGAAGTTTTTGCCTTAGGCAAAAAAATGAAATCGGCTTGCAAAAAACGGGATCTCATTTTTAAAAAGTGGGATCCCGTTTAGTTTCGGGATTCTAAGCCTAAATTTAAAAAACAAGATCCCGTTCTAAAAAATTTCCATTTTTGGAAAATTTTAAAATGATATCCCATTTTAAAATTTAAAACAAAAATTTCAAAAGGAAAGTTTTCAAAAGGTTCCCCTTTGAAAATTTTCAATTTTGGAAACTTCCAATTATTGAAAATTTTCCATTTTCAGAAAGTTTTCAAAAGGGTTCCCATTTTGAAAACTTTCCATTTTTGGTAATTTTCAAAAGGGTAGATCTTGTTTCATAGAACCATAAAAAAATGTTTTTTATGAAACGGGATCCCGTTTTTTAAAATACAAATTTTTGGTCAGGTTTTTGGCTTTTTTTTTGTTTAGGAAATGGCTTGGGGACCCGAACCTAAGTTTTGGACCTGGTTTGATCTGCAACTTGACGGTCATGTTAATGTCATAGGAAAATAGTGACTTTGGACATATGTCTGAAGACCTATTTTGCATAATTTTTTTACGAAATTAAAACCCATTATAGATGAGACAGTGCATATTCCAAATATGTAATTTTTTTTATAATTTGATTAATTTTTCTATTTTTTAATTAATTTCTAATGAAACTAGTCCATAAACTTGAATTATCAGGGTTTTTTAGTATTTTAATAACTTTTGATCAACATAACATTTTGGCGAACAGATTGCACGAGAATAAACTTCAGACAATTCTTTTAATTTTAAAAAAAATAAAAATGATAAGTTTAGGTCATCTTATGCGTGTCGTACACGACAATTTTTCAAAGCGACAAATATGCCTAATAAAAATTTAACAAAAAAAATAATAATTTAATAAAAAAATACAAAAAAATATCGAAAACAAGCTTCAGTGAGTCACAAATCTTTTTCCAAAAGGATTTATAAAAATATGATAATTTAGGTCAAAATATGGATGTCGTACACGTGTATGGTATGGTAAAAACAAATGACTTTTAAATAGTGGTTTTTAGAAACGCCTATTGAAACTCAATTTGTACAATCTGGGTATTGAAATAAATTACATTTTTGGAAACTAGACTCTGAGTACTACATTTTATTATTAGTTACTTTTTCGAAGATTATATCTCTAAGTGCTTCAAATTTTAAGGTCAAATGTGTCAAATTCTGAAAATCAGGGAAAACACTTCCACTCTTTGGCCAAAAAGTGGACTCAACTTCTTTCCAGCACCTGTGATTTTCTTTTTCTTGCGATTTCCTCTCTTGGAAACATCAAGTAAATTTTTTCCCAAGATGACACCTTGCACTTGTCCTCTCTTGGAAACAAGATGAGATCATTTGCACTTTTCCTCTCTTGGAAACATTAAGTATGATGTTCCCTAAGATGAGACCTTGCACGAACTAAGCAAAATCCCTTTGAACATTCCCAACACTATCTTGCATTTACAATGTCTATGAGTGTCAAGCATATGAATTTTTGCTTACTTCATAAAGTTTGAAGATCATTTTTATGTGGCGCCTTATTAAAGTTATCAAGAGGTATAACTTTGGTATGGTTAAGCGAGAAGCCTATTCTGACGCATGACTTTTCCCCATAGCCACCTGTGTGTGTGTGAGCACATATCAGCTATATGTATCTCACCTTTTCAGACTTCTCACCCAATGGACAACCTAAAGTTCCATCGCCTCAAAGTGAATATGCATTTTTGGACAAACAACCTAGATCTGATCCACAATGTGTTGGACAAACGGTCGAAGCTTCATCCACCTCATTTTCATTTCTCTTCCTTCTAGTTCCTTCCATTGCATGATCATGTATCTTGTTCTTCTACAGATCATGCACCTTGTGTGTGTCCTTTCATGCTTATGTTGGTTTGACTTAGGATCCTAGATCCTGGGGGCTTGACCACCTCCTTTGATCTTTGTCATCCTTTTCCATCTACATTGGTACAATGGGACCCTTCTTGAATGTCTACTTTAGTGTGAGTTTGAAGCAATTTCATCATCTCACTAAAGTGGGGGATAACTATGGACACGGAAAAAGTATCCCTTTTGATTGCTTGATATGGGAATAATTAACAACAAATTAGACTTAATGAGGCCTTGATTTAATGTTGTGAGGTGTTTTACACATCCACATTAGGTCTTGGACCCTTGCAAACTAAATAAAAGTCATTTAATGATGTCTTGTAAAGGTGTTGTAAAGTGTTGTAAATGACTTTCACACTTCTCTAGACTTAATGAACCCATTTTCCCTTAATTCAAAAATGTAAAATGTATTTAATGGTATTATCACATTAATCCATAAGGCTTGTAACTTAAACCTTATCTTAATCTAGTGTTGTAATGTGTCTTACACATTCACATTGGATGTTGTGCCTTTTTAGGATATGTGGACCTCATTTTAGTGTCGCAAAGTGCATTTAATCACACTTTCACATTGAATTTTGTGTCCCAAGCTCTAATTACTCTTTACATCATCATTAATAGGCCCCTATGGCCCCATATTGTGTATCCCAAGGCATAATTTGATCAAATACCCAATAAAATTATCATATAAACCTAATTTATGCATTCCCCAACAATCCATCTAGAAAAAGGACCCCTCTAGGACTAAGTTGCCCATCTAGGAAAATGAGTCCTTTCCAGGTGAGACTAATTCGCCCATAGTGGTGAATTAGACCCATTTGGGAACTTATTTTTGAGTTTTGAGCAGGAAATGTTGGAATTTAAGTTTTATTTTCCTCCATGTCAGCCTTGGGGATCAAATTAACAAGAAAATAAGGTGAATTGCCTATAAATACAAGCCTCTAAACCCTAATTCATAATAATCTTAACTCATCATCATTCATTCATCACCCATCATGTTCTCAAGTCAAGTAAGCTAGGGTTTTATCATTCCAAGTCATCAAGATAGCATTTTTTAGACATTCAAGGGCAGATTCTTCATCTTTTGTTGCAAAAATTCAAGATCAATCATTATGGAAAGTTATTAACACCATTATTTCATGCTTCATTACATTATTTTTTCATTTTGGTTTAATTACCTAAAAAGGGGTTTTACCAAGGCAAACCCCCATGCCCTAACATTCACCATTTATTTCTCTTTCATTGTGTGTTTGTAGAATTAGGTACTTTGAGGGTTTGAAATTTATTGAATATTAGGTTGAATACTTGTTGAAGAACTCTCCTTTCTTGCAAAGCCCAAAATATCTATTAAAAGTCACTTTCAGGCCCGAAAATCAAAGTTTCAAAAGCGGACACTTGTAAAGAATCAAAGTGCAAACCGAGGGTTTTTATTTCCCCTTTCAAATTTTTAGAAATATAGAAGTGGACTAAGTCACCACTAATGGAAAATTAGTCCCACTTTACATTCCTTTCAGTGATTTCTACAAATTCAGACACCCATTTGGCTAAAACAGGCTCTAGAGCAATTTTTCCAGATCTAGGACTAAGTTGCCTAGATTGGCACAAGTGTCCCAGTTGGCTTCTACACTAGATTTTTTAGGATTCTAGACCTTCATTTCATCCCTTTTCAATTTCCAGGTGCACACCTTCAATTTCATAAATTTATGTTACAATTTATCTTCATTTCTAGGTGTTTTTGCATATCATAATGTGTTTTCAAACACCTTTTATTTCTTAGGTTTTGCATTAATAGTCATGTTTTTTTTTTGTTTATTGAATTTATACATAGCATTTAGGCATATTTCATCCATCCATACATTAATTTTGAATGTGTACATTGCATTTTGGCCCATCTTTCTCCTTTTAGTTGAAAAACCCTAGAAGTGAAAGAAAGCATTTCAGTGCCAAAATTTTTGTTAACAAGATGATTTCTCTGCAAGACATTATATTGATTCAGAGACTCTTCTGGGAAGATGGATAGAGTTTTTGGAAATTATTGAAGAAGAGGAAGAGCAATCCAATGTGGAAGACTTCGATAATAGTGATGATCGAATTAGAAATGTTATTCTTCTTGAAAATATGTATTTCACTCCAACCCACAAGAGAGAAGTGGAAGAAGTTGCAACAACTAAAAAAAAAGGAGCAGCAACCATCATTGATGGATTCAATCATATTGTTGAAACGAATTTGGAGAAGGAACCAGAAAATAGGGCCCATAAAGAAGAAATATTAGAGAAAACTGGGGAGGAAGCTACCTTGACAGGTGTAGAAGAGCATTCCATAGAAGGTAATAAAAAGGAAGCACCTAAAAGGGAAGATCTTGCAAAACCAATCTACGCTAGTGATACAAATTCTATGATTGAGAGATCTTTAGAAAAAACTATGAAGGAAATTAAGGAAGAAATACCTCTACTAGGCCATCCAAGCTCTTCAACTCTAGAGATTCATGAAGAGCTGCTCCATCCAACAAAGCTAGACATGGATTTGTCTGAAAGGACCTCAGAATCACAAGGCATCAATGGAAATGTTGAAGCTACAGTTAGGGGTGAGCCATACCAAGCGCTAGGAAAGTAAATTATGCCTTTTCAAAACCCTGGCCTAAAAAAATTGCACAGAAAACCCTACAAAAAATTTCCTTTCATAAAATCTAGGGAAAAAATGCCAAATAAAACCAATGCCTCCATTTAATAGATAACAATAGAATTATTTTAGAATGAAACAAAAAACAGGAAGAAAAATGATATGGTGCATACTATTGTTGATGTTCATAACTATTCATAGAAAATGAAAAGGGGATCTCAAAATATCGACGTTTTAGGGCTATTAGATTGTTTGAGCTCAATACAAGATTTCACGTGTGTGGCAACTCAAATCCGATTTGATTTTTAGGATGACAAGATTTTTGTAGTGTTTTAAACAAAAAAAATTAAGTGTGAAACCAAAATAGAGATTTCTTTTGATTTGAATCTGATTTTTTATTTGATTTGATCTCATCAGATTAAGTGTGAATTAAAATTTGTTTTCGAGCATGAAGATTGTTTTAGGTGCGAGAAATGTGAATCCAATTTTTTTTAGGTGTGAGGGAGTTTCAACCACTAGGAATTTTTTCCGTTCAACTTACAAGCGTGAGACATACTAAATTTCGATGGACTGTACCCACAGCAGATATAGCCTATCGAATAATTATATATTATACTTATCTTTAAAGAAAATTAATTGTGAATATTTTAATAAATTACACCAAAGGCATATCCAATATGAGAGAGACCAAGCTAAAATTTGCAATCAACAGTGCAGTCTCCCTTGGCCGACCATCAAATGAATCTCAGTTGTTCATCATTTTTCATCATTTTTTGCTGCTTTCCCTGTTGCTATCTCAGTCATTCATCATTTTTCACTATATTTTTCTGCTTTCCCCACCACTATCATAGTTGTTCATCATTTTTTGCCATTTTTGCAGCTATTTTTCATCATTTTTGGCTCCTTTCCCTGTTGCTATTGGTTTTCGCTCCTCCAAACTCTTCCTCGCTGGTATTTCTCTTTCACTTCTCTAATTTGGCGGGTTGTAGCCAAAAAATAAGGTTTCAATGAGGGTTTTAGAGTATGATTATTAAAATGAACATTACGGCCAAGATCTTAATAATTAGCACATTTAGTTTTTAACATTATGACATCCTTTACCCTACGATCAATTTGATCATCTCAAGATTGTACCTACGGATTTAAGTATATAGTAGCATAATTAGTAATTATATTTTTAGTTAAGTATATATTAGCATAATAAGTAACTTTTTTCTACTAATTATACTTACTATTATTATATATTATATTTCTTAATTAAAATGAAAATTATGATCAATATTCTAATAATGAGCACATTTAGATTTTAAAATTACAACATCATCTACCCTATGTTGTTAAGTATATATTAGCATAATTAATCTATAATATATATTTTATATAATATAAAATAAATTATAAAAAAATAATTATACTTATTATTATTATATATTATATTTTTTAATAAAACTATTAAATATATATATATAATGATTGTAATTAATAATTAATAATTTTACTACAAAATATAATTAATATATAATATATATTGTATACAATACAAATTAAAGTAAATTTAATATAATTATATTTATTATTATATAAATTATATTATTATTATAT
>VDFB02018296.1:5021311-5153931 GCA_007258455.2 Sequoia sempervirens | reverse complement strand
TGCAACAGTGCGGTGAACGCTATTTTATTATTTCGATCAGCAGAGTAAGTCAGAGGCGGTTGCCAGTTTGAATTATACGGTCGGCATTCCAGGCATTTAATGTGTTGTTAGTACCACAGTCTGAAAGAATCTGTACATGATCATATAACAAAGGCTTTTCAAAGAATCTGTACATGATCATATAACAAAGGCTTTTCAAAGTGGAGCAAATAAGCCTGTGTTATTGTTTATGGATGATGCCCTACATAATAGAAAATTCTGTCTTCCGCACGGTAGCAAAATACTTCTACTTCCAGAATTTTGGGAGTTTTGATGTGCTTGGGAATCGTGGCTTTAGTGCAAGAAGTATCCTGTGAAAACTCTCTCAAGAAGATCATGTGCTCACATTTTAGTGCAAAGACCTTGGTGATTCCGAAGTTTTTGAAAGTGGAGCAAATAAACCTGTGTTATTAGAGAAAATTCTGCCACAAGACTTGGGAGGGCTTGTGGCAGAATTTTCTCCAAGTTACGTTGAGAACATTTTCAACAAATAAAAACACAGGTTTATTTGCTCGACTTTCAAAAACCTTTCAGTGTCTCTCCTATTTTATTATTTCGATCACCAGAGTAAGTCAGTTATTTCGATCAGCGGAGTAAGTCAGAGGCGGTTGCCCGTTTGAATCATACGGTCGGCGTTCAAGGCATTTAATGTGTTGTTAGTACCACAGGGCTTTTAAAAGTGGAGCAAATAAGCCTGTGTTATTGTTTATGTATGATGCCCTACATAATAGAAAATTCTGTCTTCCTCAGGGTAGCAAAATACTTTTACTTCCAGAATTTTGAGAGTTTGATGTGCTTGGGAATCGTGGCTTTAGTGCAAGAAGTATCCTGTGAAAACTCTCTCAAGAAGATCATGAGCTCACATTTTAGTGCAAAGACCTTGGTGATTCCGTTGTTCTGAAAATGGTTGGTCAAATTTATAATCCTAGTTCTAAATTTACAAAAAGAGAGACACTGAAAGAAGAGGGTAAGTATCACATAACGAAAGGTTTTTGAAAGTGGAGCAAATAAACCTGTGTTTTTATGTTTCCACTTTCAAAAGCCTCTGTTATGTGATACCTACACTCTGCATCATCTCTCAATGTACATTTTTTCTTTGCACCCTCATAGCTCGAAAAGACATCTTTCAAAATTTATTGCTGCATTTTTCTTTTTTAGAAATCAAATCTAAATATATTTTGGCATAGTTATAACGGTTTGTATCTACTGAAAACTAATTATTTTGGCATAGTTATAACGGTTTGTATCTACTCAGAAGTGAAGACTAATTATCATCTATCCAAGAAGTGATCTAGCCGTGGCATTGCTTTGTAGTCTGCACTTTGGGAAATCAGCAACGATTATAGTCCAAGTGCCTTTTTGTTTAGGCAAATTGTTTTAAAGGTGGATTTTGTAGCCTGTTCCCAAGCTCCCATTATATCACGTGCAATAGTTGGCTTTCCAATGCCACCTAAGCCTGAAAAGAACGACAACAATTGATGAGAAATCATCCGAATTGTCTAGGTGGAGGAGCTCATTTTACCGCTTAAATTCTCTATTCCAACTGTTGAGAAGAAAGAAAATGTAATAATTAATAGGTTATATGTAGTGTGAACTTTCAGTGGGGAAGTTGTCTCACGTTGGGAAACAATTACTGGGTTGCGTTAAACTACTTTGCAGTTTGTTGAGAACTCACTACCAGAAACTGAAAACAAATTTTAACTCACAACTACTCACACCCAATCTGTTAATGAGGGAAATATATGCAGATTTGAATTACTCTTGCAGAAGACTTTTCTATTAATTCATGAGTTGCTACCGCCTCCTTTGATCACTGCCCAACTTTTAGCTAAATATCAGTGAGTTGTAACCGTTTTTCATCACCTTCTCCAACTCTCTTACACAATACCCAATCCAGGTAGACACAAATTTTCTATTCTTTTAAACTGACAATGAGTTTATATGAGCAAAATTCAAATTTTCTGTTCTTTTAAACTGGCAATGAGTTTTTCGAATGAGTTTAATACGTTCAGTTTCTTACTAATTTGAAGTTTGTTTGGTTTTGAGTTTTTCAATAACTGATATGAGCAAAATCAAATCATATAACTGTTTATGATCTTAATATTTCTGTGTATGTCTAGAAAATAGGAAAATGAAGAGTCAGGTACATTACAAGGTATCTCTGAAAGTGGAAGGAATAAGGTTGAAGATCACTTGCAAATGTATTTATTTATTATTGATTAATGCAGGAAAGCTTATGTGTTTATTTAAATTATTTCTTATATTTTGTGGTGTTACTATTACTTAGTATTTCACATATGATCATAGACACTTTATTATATACTTGCGATAAATACTGATTGCTGAACATGAAGTCTAATATGGTCAAAAATATGTACTGCAGCTACTAGGAAAAAATGAAACGACTGATAATTTGAAGAATAAACTTCTAGAATATGTAATACAATCTTATTTCTGAAATCTGGATTTTTTCATAGCCAGATAATGCCTTCTTCACAAATGGACAGCTACAAATACAATTGATACTATCAAATTGTTCATATAGAATCTTCATTAACGTGGATTAAATAGATTTACAATTATGAGGTTAAGCAGATGCTAACCTCTCTTGAACTAAGCATGCAGACACTGCCTGAGAGACAAAATTAGTGAACTATGCATGCAAACTAATATTCTGTAATTCACTAGGACAACTATAAAAGGTGGAATTTATAATGTGTAGCTATTTTCAAACAGGAATGGATTGTGATATTCTCATCATTTACTACCTGCTTTGTAGATATTGTCTCACCTTCAATGTTGAGGAAGCTTTTTACAAATGCTTTGTTTGTGTTAAGGAAATTGCCTCTGTGACGATCCAATAAATAGTGGTTTGCTTCTTACAGTTGGTGCTAATCTAAACATAGAACAAGATTTCATCAACTCATAGATTGGATCTTTTGAATCAGGTTAGATGGTTTATACACTGAGCTGAATCACACTAATGTTGGACACTTACAAGCTTCCTCTCATCCCACTCACTAGGGGTCATGGGGATCCTCCTCATAAGTCCCCAGATTAGTCAGCTTATAGTAGCTTCTGTAATTTGCAGGCTTCTTCTCGGATGCTTCTTTCAACAATCGCTTATCATGGCGATGGAGAAAGTGGAGGGGAACCATTTTACACTACTATTCCCAAAAAGAAGGTAAGGAAAGCGTACCCTTCTTCATCTCCATTCATCTGTAGCAGATGAAGCCTTTTTGTGCTAATGGATTTCAATTTTCTTTTTTGTTTTTCCTCTTCAAACTGATTTGAGTTGGATTGGAAGGAAATTTATGCAAAGTGTTGGATACACAATCTTGTAGGAATTTTCTGCTTGCTTTCTTAAAGCCAGAAGCTCTGCAAACATTCCTGGGCAGATGGGATTCCGTTATCACTGACCATGTTAAACTTCTCTGGCTTGGGGAATGGAAAATCAAGGCATTTCCCGCTCGAATCACTGCTGGTTTGCTGTGATGATTCAAAACATATTGCAAAAAATAGCTCTGTCAAAGATAATGGACCATCAATTGCCCTTCATTGTTCTCAGAAATGAAACGTGCAGTAGCTCTCCTAAATACATGCAGTTGGCAACCTATACAAAAATTAAAAGTGAACATGTACCCTCGTCTTTCCACATGAAGTCTGAACTAAATAGATGAAGGCTTCTAAAACTTATTTAAAAAATTTGATCTCTGAGATTTGAAGAGTTAGTTTATCATTTTTTTCTTCTAATTTCTTAGAGGCATAGTACCTAAGAATAGTTATTATTTAGCTTAATATATAACTACTAATTATACTGGACATATAGGGGCCCACTTTAATCTCATGTATTATATTTTAATTATAGAATAATACTGATAAATACCTTTTATTGTTGAGAGTTGTTAAGCTAGGTATGTTAGGTACCAAGCATTAGTCTCAGACATTTTGATAATTATGTATATTGCTTCAACTTCCACTATGAAACCACGATGTGGATGAGTTTGGAAGTTGAATTTTGTATCTTTGAATCAAAATTTGTGATTTCATTGTGGCCAGATGCTTTATGCTCCGAACTGTATGATCTTTTCTTTGAAATTGCATTTGGAAGGTTACAATTAGGCCAATGGTCATCACGAACACCTGTACTCTCAAGTACACAACTACGTATGTGTTTGATGAGTTTGCTTAAGGGAGAAGAAAGACATGGTAAATTACAGTTTCCCCTGTAGAGGAATGGTTGTCATGGGTACAACATCAAATTTTTAGTGCATGATGTTATCCTATCATTCAAGCTATTTTGTGCAAATTATGGTATGCCAAATCTCTATGCTATGAATTCAATTGTCTTGATAAAAGTGTTCCGAATTCTCTATGACAATGATCCATCACCACCATCATCATCATACAACAATGTGTGAGAGAATGATAGTTTTGGACAGGAGGATGAGCTAGTCCTCAATTGAGCTATAAGAATTTTCAATCTTCAAGATTAGTTGCTCTTATGTATGCCTTTTGTTGATGATCATAAGTGGGATTAAATTTGTCAACATAACATTTCTTTTTCCTTAATAATTTTTCTCACACTTGTGAAATTCATTTATAATAAAGGTCTTTAATTCTTTGTTATTATTTGGACACACATTTAAGTGAATACCTTACTTGTTTTCTCTCATTCAAACCTTCTCTAATGACAGCCTTAGACAATTTATATCTTAAGTTCAAATCTCGTCGCAAAGGTTATTTAATAATATACTTAGAAAATAGACATGTTTAAAAGACAAGAAGATTCATTATAAAGAAATCAAGCAGATTTATTGTGATTTATGACTTCAATTTGATGAAACCCAGGCTCATATCCTTAGTTTAATGTGTTTGAATCTAGATCTTCTTCCTGCAGAATCTTTAACCCTGGACAATTTACAGCACAACTAGGCATATCAAATTAATAGTCTTAAATTAAATAGGTTTAATATTCACATGTTATGATGTTCTAATGTGACATGTTAAATTGATGCTCCATTATGATATTAGAGGATGGGTTTTGTGGTGGACAATAGTTGTGGTGAGTAAAAACTCGCCTCTTTATAACATCCGGGAAAAGAAGTACAACCTCAATAAGAGGTTGATGGAAAGACTTTCGCCCACTTCAAGAACATGTGGTGTTTCTGATGCTGCATTCTTTAAAGACCATAGTATACCATGACAAATGAATTCAACCCAGAGCCAGGTATTTCCCATTTGATTATCAGAAGATTAAAAACTTTTAAGTTCAAATTTTTAAGATTTTCTGTGGAAGTATGAATGGTGCGCATACATTGGACTGGCTCGCACAATCATTCCGCCATTCAACTAATGCTCAATGCCCGTTTGGTTCCAATTCATTGTCCTGCAGAAGCACACCCACATCCATGAAATCAACAAATAATCTCACAGCAAAAAGATGGAACACAATTACATCTCAGAGCTCAATTGGGTTCAAATTATTGCCTTGCAGAATTCCCACATACCCAAAATCAATGAGTAATTTCACAAGAGGAAAATGAAATTGACTCCCCTTGTCGTTGCAGAGCCCTTAACAAGCTCTTCATCAGAACTGAATACAATTACTGAAAATGGAAATGAGAATATTACAAGCTCAACAAGCCCATGTTGTCAATTAGAATAAACAGTGTTCATTCACGGAGCTTCAAAATTTTAAAAGAAGGTAGAATATGTAAACCGATGGTGAAGTAGTGGACTAACTGATTGTTCTTGTTTTAATGGGGTTGTTTGTACTGTTCGAAATGTTGGGGACAGTTGTACATATGTGGTATTTTGGAGAGTTAAAATCAAATGGCATGTGCCTAATAGGGGGAAATGGAATGTTGTTGTGAGATTCCTGTTTTGGCTTGCTTAAGCCGATTATGTTCTTGTAGTTAAAAGGGGAAACATGAGCACTTACATATGTTTGGAAACACCTTCCAAAAGGAGGCTTATTTTGGAGGAGAGAAACATGCATTCGTTGCACATTGGCTGTAGCCTACAGGGAACATTGTCTCTAGGTTTTTTGAGTTAAAAAGATATATAAAACTATGTTGTCATACTGTAAATCAAATCTTGTGTAACTATTTTGTTTCAATGGATATTTATTGAGAATTTTTGCTTTTATTTTTAACTGAATTAGTTTAACAAGTTGTAGATTAGAGTCAGAGAAGTGTATGCATCAACCTCTTTCTTGGGAACAACCACATTTTATTTATGATAACATCAATCAATAATTCAATTCACTAGAGTATAGTTTGAAGCTTTTAGTTGAAGAACACAAGATACAAGCACATATTTACAAGAAAGAAAAATGAAAACTTTAATAAATAAAATATCCAATTTACACAAGCTTCAACAATAAATTTAACTCTTCTTACAAAATCCTTCAAACACAAAAGTACAAAAAGCTGACACAATCGTGCAATTTGTTTAGTGAAAAGAGGTTTTCTCGTACACTTATGTTGCATCAACCCTTTCTTTTTAGAAGATTCAACACTACATACAAGTACCTCAATTTATGGTTTAGATCTATACAATTCATTATCTGCTTGAAGGTTACACAAGATTAATGAATATAAGAAATTTATTGGCATGGGAGAGCTTGAAATCTAATAAAATACAATGATTTGTATGGTTGTTTATATTCTCCTTTAATGCTCGCATGTCTACTTTTGTGTTTATCCATTAAATGTGTCTCTATTGGAATGCTACTTGTGTGGAGTGCTAATAAAATACAATGATTTGTATGGTCGTTTATATTCTCCTTTGATGTTCACATGTCTACTTTTGTGTTTATCCACTGTAAATGTATCTCCATTGGAATGCTACCTATGTGGAGTGTTGAATGTACCTCTAACTACGTGAAGCATAAATTTTTACATACTTGAGAACACATTTACTTGGTGTGCTCATGTTTTGTTTCTATAGTGTTGGCATAGTTGATCTCCTTTTTTGTTTTGTGTTGTTTTGGGCAAACAAAGAGAAAAGGACATAAAGCACAACTTGATCTATTTTTTATTCATTTTAATCTTCAGTAATGTTGAGTTGTGGATTGAAGAAATTTTCTTCTAAAAACTCAACATAGAGAGTAGAAAATTCTTAAATTAATGGGTACACTGCTTATTTTTTCTTTTATTTGCTCTTTCAATGTTCCATGATAGTAGAAGCTATTCTCGCCACAAAAACACATGTCTTAGACATGATAACATCATGATGAGATAATTCTGACAGAAGGATGTTTAGCCCCATGTTGTTAGCAACTATCGTTAAGTCCCAACGTACATCAAAAAATCATTTAACGAGAAGATGGATGTGGTAGTGTGCGATGACATGTTTTCAAAATAATGTTTTGGAAAGCCCAAAATCTAACCATTTTGGTCATTATGAAAGCTTCGTTGAAACTCGGAGAACTCACAAGGGAGTGGCAGGCATTTAGAGGAAGAAGTAGAACCAGTTTCTGTGTTGTAGACATTTGGAAGGGAGGGCAATAGCGGGTGGTTAGTAGGTATGTATATCTACCATAAATTTTACCGTTTTTTTCATTCTACATATAGATTGTGAAAAAGTGAATGGAGGGTGGGTTACAAAAGAGGTTTTAATTTATATTCAGTGGGGTTTGCAAATTTGTTGGTAAATGACATTCGGAATTTAGAAAAAATGCTTTGAAAAACTAGAAAGCACACCATTTTGGTAATTATGAAGCTTCATTGAAAGTGGGGGAGTTGGCAAGGGAGTTGCAAGCATTTGGAGGAAAAATCAGATTCGTTTTTCATGTTGGAGACGTTTGGAAGGGGTAGTGATAGCGGGCAGTTAGCATGTCTATATATCTACCATAATTTTTTTCCATTTTTCCATTATACATACACAATGTTAAGAAGTGAATGGAGGATGGGTTGTGAAAGGGGGTTTTAATTTATATTTAGGGGGGTTTGTAAGTCTATTGGTAAACAACATTTTGTGGCCTTATGTATGTGGTTTCTAAGGAGAACAACTAGTGTCATTGGTCATGTAATGTTCCAAAGTTTTTTTTGTGCCTTGTTGTCAAGGTTTTTTTAATTTTTTGAATTTCGTGTTCACACCATCTATCTATAAGCGATATGAATATTTAGGACATACGATAGGAAATGGTGTGTGGGGTTTTCCTTTTTGTGGTAGACTACGTTAATGATTGTGTGGTAGAATGTAAATGGCTACTAGATTATTTAAATGTTGTTGATATTTTTTCCATTTATGCTAATTACATGTTGACCTCATATTCTAGGCTATGTGGGGCACAATATGAAAATTTATCACACATTAACGAAGGATAAAACTAATAAATTGGGGTTTTGTGATATGTGGTATAAATTTTTAAGGTGACTTTTACTACTTTCATACTGTGTAAACAACAATAGCTTTTAAAATTACATTCATACTATCTATAAAATTACAAGTTGCATAACACAATGTTTTGCAACCTGCAACCCACATACTATTTTAAAACCCCATACACATAACAACCCAATTGGTTACTCACCCCTCACCTCAATTTCATTTCTTTGATGTTTCCCCCACCTGCAACTCCTCTTTGTGCTCTCCACCTTTTACCTTTGAACAAGTAGAATGATATAATTCACAGCACACAGTGTTTTCCAACTTACAATGAATTTGTGTATTTTCATTTTTAAACATTATCTTATTGAAAAACAATATTATTAGAATTTAGATTTTAAATTTACTAACTTCACCCTCCAACTCTCATGGAATTTGCACACAAGCTACACTAGAAAGCAATGGATTCTCACCAAAGACAATACAAAATACAACACGCTAGTGACTTATATGGATAATAAAATTTAGCACACATTAATGAAGGCTAAAATTCCTAAATTGGGGTTTACTGCTCTACAATAAAAATGTGAATAATTCAGCTTTTGAAAGCCCTTCCTTAATTGTAATTCATAGTTTTACCAAGATCCCATTGAATATGCAGAGATGAAAGAATGGGAAATATGAGAATAGATGGCTACAAGCTAACTTGTATTTAAAATAACTTATTCTCACCACTAGCCACACCATGTTTTTTAAGTTGCAATTCACAAGGTATCAAAACTAGAGGTTTCTTAACTATGTATATGTAGGTGTGTAATTGAAATAGAAAAAACACCATTGTTGTTGTTAATGGGAAAAAGGAATACACTTTTGTATAGTACATGTTAGAAAGCGTGATTTATTTTGGGTACCTTGTGAAGTGCAACTTGCAAAACATGTGTTTTTGAAAGTAGAATATCTCATACTCAAACACAACGTAATAATGTCATCAATATTATGTGCTACATCTTCATATGTTCCAAAAAGAGAATGAGGTGAATATAATTATTGTAAATTTGAAAAAATCTAAAAATGAATTACAACCAATGTGTTGTGGAAACCCTATTGAATGCAAGATACAAAACACCACATGTTTGGAAATTTGTAGTTTATCATACACAACACATAGTTATCAATTGATGTTTTTATTTGAAATGTAGACAAGACATACATATAGTTATGGATGCATTATAAAAAATAGGCCTTATCCAAACATGAAGGCTTTCTTAACATGCGCTCTATTTAATGGAGCAACCTTCACACTACACAGTGTGCAAAACACACCATTTGTTTTACATTGTAGATCACAACAAGGTCAACCTGTGTGGTTATAATTTGTGTATATACAAGAAAATTTCCATCCAAAAAGTGATGGCTTGTTATGGAAGACAACACATAATATACAATATGTCGGTAACCTTTATGGAAATAAAACTCCCACCCACAATGTTAATGGTACCTAGACAAAACACGAGAAAGACTTGGTAACAACGTCATTTACTCCAAATTTTCATCACTGAAACATTTCATCCCATCAACCATTTTGTCATGTTATTCTCGTCTTGGTGAGCCCTACAACTACCATGTTGTGTATGTTTTTATATATGTTATAAAGTGTTTTTTGTATGTTATGATGTCTTTGGCATGCATTTTTTGTGGGGAGAATAGCCATGTCTATCCCCCAATTAATCTTTAAATGAATGTTGGTATACAAAAATGCACGTTAAAATGCCATGTTTTTATGTATGTTATAAAGAAATCAAGCAAATTTATTGTGATTTATAACTTTGATTTGATGAAACCCAAGCTCAAATCCTTAGTTTAATGTGTTTGAATCTAGATTTTCTTCCTACAGATCCTTTAACCCCAAAAAATTTACACAACAACTAGGCATATCAAATTAATAGTCTTAAATTAAATAGGTTTAATATTCACGTGTTATGATGTTTTAATGTGACATGCTGAATTTCCATATGATGCTCCATTATTATATTAGAGGATGGGTTTGTGGTGGACAATAGTTGTGGTGAGTAAAAACTTGCCTCTTTGTAACATCCAAGAAAAGAAGTACAAACCTTAATAAGAGGTTGATGGAAAGACTTTCACCCACTTCAATAACATGTGGTGTTTCTGATGCTGCATTCTTTAGAGACCATAGTATACCATGACAAATGAATTCAACCTAGAGCCAGGTATTTTTCATTTGATTATCAGAAGATTAAAAACTTAAGTTCAAATTTCTAATATTTTATATGGAAGTATAAATGGTTCACATACATTGGATTGGCTTGCACAATCATTTTACCATTCAACTAATGCACAATGCTCATTTGGGTCCAATTCATTGTCTTGTAGAAGCACACCCACATCCATGAAATCAACAAATAACCTCACAAAAAAAAGATGGAACACAATTACATCTCAGAGCTCAATTGGGTCCAAATTATTGCTTTGCAAATCACCCACATACCCAAAATCAATGAGTAATTTTGAAAGAGGAAAATGAAATTGACTCCCATTGTCATTGCAGAGCCCTTAACAAGCTCTTCATCAAAGCTAAATATGATTACTGAAAAATGAAGATGATGTTGATTTTTCGTAGCTTGAAAGTTGGAGTGTGGAGTTGCTTTAAAGCAACTCAAGTTGGATTTTCAGCAACAACAGATTTTTTGTTTTAATAGAATGTTTCCAAGTTTGTGAGGTTGAGATAAGACTGAGAGTGATTTTATGTGTGAGTTAGCCAGGTAATGTAAGGAAAATTTGTTTTCTTGCGTGTTGATGTAAATTAGCAGGGCTCTATATATGTAAGATTGTTGTAGAAAACTAGTATTATATTTTCAAAAGAAAATTTTGTTGTTAGGCTAAATAGAAGATCCAAAATTTGTAGGTTTTTTCCCACATTGGGGTTTCCTGGGTATATCTATGTAATTGTCTATTTGTGATTGGCTTCTTATTATTTTTGCTTCCATTGTTATTAGTTATTAATTAACCCAGTGTATTAATTGTTATAAATCAGATTTCTTTTCTATGATTTTATTGTGCAATTAATTTGTTGCTGGGTTATAAGAAATTAACATGGTATTAGAGCTCTAAACTCTTAATACGAAACCAAGATTTGTGACATATATGTCAAGAAAAAAAATAAGAATTTCATCTCTAGTTTCTTCTGTGACTATGGAAACGAGTGTTTGATATGAAGACAGGCTTGAGGATGCATCTAACTTCTTGCAATGGAAGGTTCGAAATCTTACATCCATTCTCAAGGAGAATAGGTTATGGATTTATGCTAGTACAGAGGTGATACAACCAATAAATTATCCTATTTCCCTAGATTCGCATGAAGTTAAGGAGGCCAAGGCTCAGATGATTATTCTTGATGGGGCAAGAGATCATCTAATTCCTCATCTATCGAGGAAAGACACCACCAAGGAGATGTGAGATACACTCACAAAACTTTATCAAAGCAACTATGAGAGTCGTAAGATGATGCTCAAGGACAAATTTCATAACACCAAGATTTCCAAAGGCGAGAGTGTGACTTCTTACTTTTCCAAGCTAACACAAGTCAGAGATGAGCTGACTTTTATTGGAGAGATTATTGTTGAAGATGATTTGGTGTGTATAGCCTTGAATGGTTTCTCAAAGCACTAGGAAATTTTTGTAAAGTGTGTTGTCGGTAGAGATTGCCTACTCGACTGGGTGAGGCTTTGGGATGATTTTGTTCAAGAGGAGATATGTGAAGGTGCTCATCAAGGAGATCAGATGAAGAAGGGTCAAGAAAAAGAAAATATTGCTCTTGCAAGCAAGGGTAAGAAGAAGTCCAATAAAGAGCAAACAGAAGTTTCTTCTTCCAAGAGTGGGATGAGTTTGCATCATGATTTGAGAATTTTTTTTCTCTCATTGCATGTTTCTCAAGTTCAATTTCCAACAAGGTATGGTATATTAATATTGGGGCTTCTTTCCACATGATGGGAGTCAAAGAATGTTTCACCAAGTTGGAGGAGAAGAATTTGGATTTCTATATTGAGCTCAAAGACAATGCCAAGTACCATGCAACTAGTGTTGGCACAGTCAAGTTTTAGAGGGAGTCTAGCAAACCTCTATTGGTGGAGGACATGTTGTATGTCCCTGGCATGACAAAGAATTTAATCTTCATTTCTACTTTGGAAGAAAAGGGTTACATCATGAGCTTTGAGAGGGGAAAAGTCTATATTCATCCCAAGGATTCCAAGGTTGCAAAATCGATTGGCTTCGGGCATGGAAGCTTGTTTCAGTTACAGTTTGAGCCATTACATGTGTTGGTAAGTAGCTATAGAGGGCTAGGAGAATTGTGGCATAGGAGGATGGCTCACCTTCACCATGGAGCACTTAATATTCTCAAGGAAATACTAACAAGGATGCCTGAGATGAAGAAAAAAAAGCATGAGGTGTGTAAAGGTTGTGCACTTGGGGAATATGCCATGACCAATTTTCCAAGTAGCGACACTAGATCCAAAGGGATTTTGGATCTTGTACACTCAGATGTGTGTGGGCCCATGAAAATAGTATCCTTGAAAGGGTATGACTATTATGTTACTTTCATTGATGACTTCTTCAAGAAGACATGGATATAATTTTTGAAAAATAAATATGAGGTCTTCAGTAGGTTCAAAGAGTTTAAGGCTCTTGTGGAGAACCAAACTAGGAGGAAGATCAAGATACTTAGGTATGATAATGGATGAGAGTATACCTCAAATTCCTTCAAATATTTCTACACTTAGGAAGGTATCAAGAAAGAATTGACAATTTTGTACAACCCTCAGCAGAATGAGGTTGTTGAATGAAAAAACATGGCTATAGTTGGAGCAGCCAAGGCCATACTTCATGATCAGGATCTGATTTGGTTCTTATGGGAAAAATCTTGCAATATAGTTGTATATTTGCAGAATAGGAGCCATCACAATTTTTTGGGAAAATTGACTCTAGAAGAGGCATTCAGAGTAAGAAACTAGATTTGGGGAACATTTCCATCTTTGGATGCCCTGTGTATTATCACATACCTATGGAGAAGAGAACCAAGTTGGGTATAGTGAAACTTCTAAGGCCTATCGGGTTTACATTCCTACCCTTAGGAAAAAAATTGCTTACAAAGATGTGAAGTTTGAGGAAGAGAGGGATCTTCAGAAGTCTAGCAACTTGATGAATGAGGAGGAGCAATCACCCATGGTTGAGGCAGCAAAAATTCTTCAAACTTTAGTCACACAAGCTAGAGAGCAGAGCAAGCAGGTTGAGTAGGCTGGTCAGAAGGAGGAACAAATAATTCCTCAACCTCATATTCCTATTACCGAGAAGAAGAGAAACATGATGGCTGAGCAAACTCTTAGAGAGGCCCAAGAATATGTTGGTGATCCACATGATTTAGTCAGATAGAGAAAGGCTCCCAGATGTTATTTTGAATATGTGGCACTTATGAGTGAAATAATTGAAGTAGATCCTTCCAACTTTCAGGAGGCGTCCTAGCACCAAGTATGGAGGGATGCCATGGTGGAAGAGTATTCTTCCTTCATGAGGAATAGTGTGTGATAGGTAGTACCACGACCAAAAGGTGAGTCTGTAGTGGGCTTGAGATGGTTGTATAAGATTAAGCACGCTGAAGCTAGTAGTGTGGAAAAATTCAAAGCCCGGTTTGTTGCTAAGGGGTTTTCTCAGAAAGAAGGGATCGACTATGATGAGACTTTCACTCTAGTAGCCAAGTATTCATCCATAAGAGCTATCATTTTTGTAGCAGCACAGATGGGTTGGAGGATTCACCAAATGGATGTAAAGACAACCTTTCTCAATGGAGTCATTGAGGAAGAGATTTACATAGAACAACTAGAAGGATTTGAAGCACATGGGAGGGATTCTCATGTATGTAGGTTGAAAAGAGCACTATATGGGCTCAAGCAGGTTCTTAGGGTGTGGTATTCATGTATTGATGGTTACTTGCAAAGCGTGGGCTTCATCAAGAGTTAGGTAGATCTAAACCTGCACCATGTTTAGGTGAAGGGCGAACTTCTTATATTGGTGTTGTATGTTGATGACCTATTTCTCATAGGTTCATAGGATCTCATATCACACTGTAAGAGGGATCTTGTAGGAGAGTTTGAGATGAAGGACTTTGGGTTGATGCACTAATTTCTAGGATTGGATTTGTGGAAGAAAGAGGGAGAGATCTTTCTTGGACAAGGGAAGTACTTACTCGATATCCTAAAGTGATTCAGGATGGAGAACTATAAGCTCGTGTCCATACCACTTGTGACCAACTAGGAGAAGATTGATGCTTCTAGATTAGATGAAGTGGACTCAACTTTATATAGATAGTTGATACGATCTCTTATCTATCTGGTCAACACCAGGCCAAACATTTGTTTTACAGTGAACTCAGTCAGTTTATGGTGGAACCTAAATGTGTGCATTGGATAGCTGTGAAGTATGTTTTGAGGTAACTCCAAGGCACAATTGATTATGGGTTGAAGTATGTTTAGTAGGACGAAGTGAAGATGGAGGGGTTTACTGATGTAGATTGCGAAGGCAGTACATCTAATCAAAAGAGCACTTCAGGGCGTTTTTCAATGTGGGATCAGGAGAAGTCTCTTGGTACAACAAGAAATAGAAGTCAGTTGCACTAAATTCTGTAGAGGCAAAGTATATGGCTACATGTGAGGCTATCTAGCTTTGAAAACTTCTAGCTAGGCTCTTTGATAAGGAGTTAGATCCTACAATCATTTATTATGATAATTAGAGTTGTATCAAACTCTCTAAGAATCTAGTGTTTCATGACAAGTCAAAGCACATTGAGATCAAGTACCACTTCATCAAAGATTGTGTGGAGAAGGGGACAGTAAAGCTCCAATACATTCCTATGAATGAAAAGATAGTAGATATCCTAACCAAGGCCTTGATGAAGAATAAGTTTTTTTTTCTTAGGGATAAGTTGGGTGTTGTGCAAAACACCTTCCTCACTAAGAGGGAGTGTTGATTTTTTTGTAGCTTGAAAGATGGAGTGTGGACTTTCTTTAAAGAAACTCGAGTTGGATTTTTATAAATAACAAGTCTTTTATTTTAATAGAAATTTTTTTAGTTTGTGAGGTTGAGATAAGATCAAGAGTGATTTTATGTGTGATTTAGCCAACTAATGTAAGGAAAGTTTCTTTTCTTGCACGTTGATGTATATCAGCAAGGCTCTATATATGTAAGATTGTTGTAACAAACTAGTATTGTATTTTTGAAAGAAAAGTTTGTTGTTAGGCTGAATAGAAGATCCAACATTTGCAGGTTTTTCCCCACACTAGGGTTTCCTTGATATATCTATGTTATTGTCTATTTGTGATTGGCTTCTTTTTTTTTTCTCTAGCTATTATTAGTTGTTAATTAACCCAGTGCATTAATTGTTATAAATCATATTTTTTTTCTATGATTTTATTATGCAATTAGTTTGTTGTTGGGTTATAAGAAATTAATAGATGAGAATATTACAATCCCAACAATCCCATGCTGTCAATTAGAATAAATAGTGTTTAATCATAGAGCTTAAAAATTTTAAAAGGAGGTAGAATGATGTAAACTAATTCTAGTGAAGTAGTGGACTAATTGGTTATTCTTTTTTTAATGGGGTTGTTTGTATTGTTCCAAATGTTGGGAAAAGTTATAAATATGTGTTATTTTGGAGAGTTAAAATCAAATGGCATGTGCTTAATAGGGGAAAAGGAATATTGTTATGAGAGCCCTGTTTTGGCTTGCTTAAGCTAATTATGTTCTTGTAGTTAAATGGGGAAACATGAGCACTTACATATGGTTGGAAACACCTTCCAAAAGGAGGCTTATTTTGGGGGAGAGAAACATGCATTCATTGTACATTGGTTGTAGCCTACAGGGAACATTGTCTCTAGGTATTTTAGGTTGAGATATATAAAACTATGTTGTCATACTATAAATCAAATCTTGTGTAACTATTTTGTTTCAATAAATATTTATTGAGAACTTTTGCATTTTTTTTTATCTAAATTAGTTTAACAATTTGTACATTATTCTATGCATCAACCTCTTTTTTGGGAACGACATCTTACACATGGAACATCAATTAATAGCTCACTTCACTAGAGTATAGTTTGAAGCTTTTAACTAAAAAATGTAGGATACTAGCACATATTTGCAAGATAGAAAAATGGAAATTTTTATAAATAAAATATTTGAAGTACAAAAGCTTCAACATTAAATTTAACTCTTCTTACAAAATCCTTCAAACACAAAATTAGAAAAAGCTAACACGATAACAATTTGTTTGATGAAAACAGGTATTCTCATACACTTGTGTTGCATCAACACTTTCTTTTCAGAAGATTCAACACTACATACAAGTACCTCAATTTATGGTTTATATCTATACAATTCATTATCTACTTGAAGGTTACACAAGATTAACGAGTATAGGAAATTTCTTGGCCTAGTAGGGCTTGAAACTAGTAAAATACAATGATTTGCGTGGTTGTTTATACTCTCATTTGATGCTCACAGATCTACTTTTTTTTTTATTTGTTGTAAATGTGTCTCCATTGTAATGCTACTTGTGTGGAGTGTTGAATGTGCCTCTAGCTACATGAAGCATAAATTTTTGCATACTTGAGAACACATTTACTTGGTGTATTCTTATGTTTTTTTCTATAGTGTTGGCATAGTTGATCTCCTTTCTTGTTTTGTGTTGTTTAGGGTAAACAAAGAGAAAAGGAAAAAAACCATAATTTAATCTATTTTTATTCATTTTAATCTTCATCAATGTTGAGTTGTGCATTGAAGAAATTTTCGTCTTCAAACTCAACATATAGAGTAGAAAATTCTTAAATTAATTGGTACATTGTTTATTTTCTCTTTTATTTGCTCTTTCAATGTTCCATGATGGTAGAAGCTATTCTCCCCATAAAAATGCATGTCTCAAACATGATAACATCATGCCCCATCCACTCATATTATGGCATCATTGTGAGATAATACTAATGGACTGATGTTTAGCCTCATGTCGTTAGTGACTATCATTAGGTGGCAACATATGCCAAAAAATCATTTAACGAGAAGATGGATGTGGCGAAATATGACATGTTTTCAAAATAATGTTTTGAAAATCACAAAATCTCACCATTTTTTTCATTATGAAAGCTTTGTTGAAACCCGAGGAATTTGAAAGGGAGTGGAAAGCATTTGGAGGAAGAAGCACAACTAGTTTTCGTGAACTACAAACATTTGGAAGGGGGGGTGATAGAGAGTAGTTAGCAGGTATGTATATTTCCCACAATATTTTTTGTTTTACCATTTTACATACAAACTATGAAGAAATGAATGGAGGGTGGGTTGTGAAAAGAGGTTTTAATTTATATTCAATGGGGTTTACAATTTTGTTGATAAACAACATTTGAAATTTAGAAAAAAAATATTTTGAAAATCCAAAAAGCACACAATTTTGGTAATTAGGAAAGCTTCATTGAAAGTGGGCAAGCTAGCAAGGGAGTTGTAGGAATTTGGATGAAGAATCGGAGCTGGTTTTCATGTTGGAGATGTTTGGAAGAGGGAGCGATAGTAGGATATTAGCATGTATGTATATCTGCCACAATTTTTTTTATTTTTCCATTCTACATATAAGTTGTAAAGTAAATGGAGGCTAGGTTGCAAAAAGGGGGTTTTAATTCATATTCAACAGGGATTTCAAGTCTATTGGTAAACAATATTTGGTGGTCTTATGTATGCACTTTTCTAAGGAGAACATCCATTGCCATTAGTCACATAAATTTTTAGAGTTATTTGTGTGCTTTGTTGTCAAGGGTTTTTTAATTTTGTGTATTTCATGTTCACACTATCTATTTACATGTAATATGAATATTCAAGATAGACAATAGGAAATAGTGCATTAGGGTTTCCTTTTTGTTGTAGACTGAAAATGATCATGTGGTAGAATGTAAATGGCTACTAGATTTTTAAATGTTGCTAATAGTTTTCCCATTTATGCTAACTATATTTTGACCAAGCATATTCAAGGATTTGTGGGGCGCAATATGAAAATTTAGGACACATTAATGAAGGTTGAAACTTGTAAACTAGGGTTTTGTTCTCTATAATTCATACTCTGTAAATAACAAATTTTAATTATATTCATATTGTCTTTAAAATTTTAAGTTGCATAACACATAGTATTTTGCAACCTACAACCCAAATACTATTTTAAAACCCGATACACGTAACAACCCAATTGGTTACTCACCCCTCACCTTAATTTCATTTCTTTGATATTTCCCCTACCTACAACTCCTCTCTGTGCTCTCCACCTTTTACCTTTGAACAAGCAAAATGATATAATTCACAACAGAATTTTTTCCAACCTGCAACTAATTTTTATATTTTTATTTTTAAACACTATCTTATTGAAAAACAATAATTATTAGAATTTATATTGCAAACTCACTAATGTCACCCTCGAACTCTCATAGAATTTGCACACAATCTACACCAAAAATCAATGGTTTCTCATCGAAGGTAATACAAAATACAATGCACTGGTAACTTATATGGATAATAAAATTTAGCACACATTAATGAAGCTTGAAATGAGTAAACTAGGATTTGCTACTTTATAGTAAAATGAGAATAATTCATCTTCTGAGAGCCCTTCCTTAATTGTAACACATATTTTTAATAATATCTCATTGAATATACAAATATGAAATGATGAGAAATGTGAGAATAGATGGCTACAAGTTAACTTGTATTTAAAATAACTTATTCTCACCACTAGCCATACCATGTTTTTTATGTTGCAATTCACAAGGTACCAAAACTAGTGGTTTTCTAATTGTTTATATGTAGGTGTGTGATTAAAATAGAAAAAATACCATTGTGTTGTGAATGGAAAAATTAATACACTTTTGTATATAGTACAGTTTAGAAAGCATGGTTTATTTTGGGTACCTTGTGATGTGCAAGTTACAAAACACATGTTTTTGAAAGTGGAATATCCCATACTCAAACATAGTGTAATCATGTCATTCAATATTATGTGCTACATCTTCATATGACACACAAAGAGAATGGGGTGAACATAATCATCATAAATTTGGAAAACTCTAAAAATGAATTGCAACCAATGTGTTTTGGAAAGAAAATGCAAGATACAGAACACTACATGTTTGGAAATCTATAGTTTATTATATGCAACATGCGGTTGTCAATTGATGTTTTTATTTGAAATGTAGACAAGACATATTTATATAGTTATGGATACACTATAACAAATAGGCCTTATCCAAACATGAAGTTTTTGTTAACATGCACTCTATAAATTGGGGCAACTGTCACACTACATAGTGTTCAAAACACACTATGTATTTTAATGTACAAATCACAACAAGGACAACCTATGTGGTTATAATCTGTGTATACAAAAAAAAAAAATTGATTCAGAAAGCGATGGCTTGTCGTGGAAGATAACATAGAATACAATATGCTAGTAACCTTTATGGAAATAGAACTCTCACCCACAACATTGACAATATCTAGAAAAAATGTAGGAAATACTTGGTAACGATGCCATTTACTCCACATTTTCATCACCAAAACACTTCATCTGATCAACCAATTCGTCATTTTATCATTGTCTTGGCGGGCCCTAAAGCAACCATGTTGTGTATATTTTTATGTATGTTATAATACATTTTTATATGCTATTATGCCTTTGACATGTGTTTTTGTAGGGAGAATGGTTGCATCTATATCCCAATTAATCTTTAAATGAATGTTGGTATAAAAAATTTCATGTTAGAATACACACTATTTATTTCACATTCCAACCTCATATACAAAATATTTGATGAAATGTAGATTTTTATTGAACAAAAGCTATTCTTCCCACAAAAACACATGTCTTAGACATGATAACATCATGCCTCATCCCCCATATGATGGAATCCCATTGGATAAGATAATACTAATGGATAGATGTTTACCCCTGTGTCATTACCGACTACTGTTAGGTGGCAGTGTGCACACAAAATCATTTAATGATAAGATGGATGTGGCAGCATACGTAGGCCTATTTTCAAAATAAATTATGGATACATTATGACAAATAGGACCATTTCAAACATTCTCTCTTTTTTAACACGCACTTTATATAATGGGCCAACCTTCACACTACACATTGTGCAAAACACATTGTATGTTTTATGTTATCGTTCAGAAAAACACCAACCAATGTGGATATAATCCATGTATATATTCATGTCTACAATTCAAATAGAAACAACATGATTATTTTTGGTACTAGGAAAGTATAAATTATTTATTATTAGATGACGAGTGAAAGTATAGTGTGTTTTTGAAACCTTGTCAAATGTTGGTTATAAAACATGCCATGTTTTGAAACCTACAATTTCTCATACCCAACACATAATTGTCAAATGTTTTTGTCATTTGAAATGTAGACAAGACACACCTATAGTTAAGGATGTATTAGAAAAAATATGACCTTTCCAAACATGCTCATGTTGGTAACATGCAATTTATAGAATGGGGCAACCTTCATATTACACATTGTGCAAAACACACTCCATGTTTCAAGCTAAAGTTCACAGGGATGCCGACATGTGTGCTTATCAACCATGTACATCGAGGTTTGCAATTAAAATAGGAAAAACACTATTACATATAGTATTGGTAAAATACAACACACTTATCCTCAGTTGAGGATGCAAACCACGATGTGTTGTGGAAACCTTGTCAAATGCACATTGTAAAACACACCATGTTTTGAAACCTATAATTTCTTATACCTGAGACATAGTTGTCAAATGTTATTGTCATTTGAAATGTATACAAAGATATCTGTGGATGCAAATAATCTCCCAAAAAACACACATGAAAGTCATCATAGCATACAAAAAGGAAAGAGAACATACATAATATCATAGAAATGGTAGGTGTAGGGCCCACTAAGACAGGCCATGTCACTATAGTCGGTAACACCATGGGACTAAATGTGCAACTGTCATACTCCTCACATCTTATGACTATGTTTGAATGAAGATTTTAGAATGACCAAAATGGCATGATTTTTAGATGGTGGCATATGTTGCCACGTAATTCCACTATGAACTGAAATTCTCAGCATATGGGGCTAGGTGGCAGTAGTTAGTAATGGTATGGGGCTAAACATCTATCTATCAATCTTATCTTGTCACCATTCCATCATATGGGGGGATGGGGCATTAATGTTATCATGTCTAAGATATTTATTTTGGTAGGGAGAATAGCTAGTGCCCATATGTATAATTATGGATTTATTATAACATATACAACCTTTTGAAATAGGTTTCCATTGTTAGCATGCACTTAAATACAATACTCGAGTAAAATTTATGGAAATAAAACTCTTACCCACAATGTTGACTATATTTGGACAAAATGTAGGAAATACTTGGTAATGATGTCATTTACTCCACATTTTTGTCATCAAAATATTTCATCCCATCAGCTAATTTATCATTTTATGGTGGGCCCTACAACTACCATGTTGTGTTTTTTTTTATGTGTGTTATAATCTATTTTTGTATGCTATGATGCCTTTGACATGTGTTTTTGAGGGGAGGATGGTTGCAACGATACCCCAATTAATCTTTAAATGAATATTGGTACAAAAATGTGCATGTTAAAATGCCTCCTTGATCATAGACCTATAAAAATTCTGATAAGCCTTAGATGATATTGTTGTCAAACAGATTGCACCTGAGTGCTTGAATGATTAAATTCAGCAATCTGTTGAAACATGGGAACTATCTTCAGGCTGTGGGTATTCCTATGGTGAAGATAGACCTCCAGATTCTAGGCTGGTTACTATATGATTCTTAATTAAAAACTGAGTAACTTATGTTGGAAAAGGGATAGAAGTATATAAAAATGCACGTAAAACTATAAATTAATGGTGATTCACCTGATTGACAAAGACTTGCAACTATGATTCACAATAAACTTCAGAAAAACTATCCACACAGGTCAATTTTAATAGTTTGACCACAAAAATGATTCTAAGGAAGGCTTGAATAAATCACCTTTGAAGGAAAATAGGGTTTTCTCAGCAAAGAAGAATAGATTATTTTGTTACACAACCCTTAACCTATGATTTTCACTATTTTGAATGCATACAAATACAAATGAGACAAAATTTTAAAGGTTTTGATATTAAACACAATAAAACTCCATCAAATCATTCATAAAAAACAACATAATGACAAGGAAGACTTTTGATTTCACTAAAATCGAAGGAATCTTTGCAAAATGACACACATAAACCTGTAAACCAATTGTTGTATTAATCTGAATATGAAAGTTGAGTTACATGATAATTCACTTTGTAGAATGCAAAGGCTAAAAAACAAGAACTAGCGGAAAAAGATAAACTTTTTCCAATATATACAATAAGATGCAACTTCAAAGTGCATGAAGGTGAAACTGAAAATCAATTTCAGTATGGAAAAATGACAATTCCAAGGAAAAATCCGAGCAAAAATAAATATCCCTGAAAAGAAGGCTCCAACTCATGCAAAAATGAGTGTATGATGATCCAAACTCGAGGTCAACTCATAACTAAACTATAGAGCACTCAAACTGCACTGAAAATCCCTAAAAAAGTGGACCCAAGCATGTGAAAATCATCTTGTTTTTGTCAATCCGCCCATGATAACTAAAATTCCATCCTTGTATTATGCATGATCAATCTTTAGTTGATAATCTAATGTGGAACTGAAGTAAAATGCCAAAAATCTTCATAACTTGCATGAATAACACTTTCTCCAGTTAACTTTACTTGCATTCTGCATGGATCTCCAATTAACTTAACTTCACATAATATTTTTATTTGCATTTTAAGATGCTAAATTAATTAAATGATTTATAGTGTATCATTTAATTAAATGGCTTACATTGAATAATGCAAATAAAAGATAAAGAATAATGTTAAATTAAAAAACTTAACCTCCACCTCACGGCTTCATACACGCACTTAGCATATATTTTGAATATGCATTCACCATTAAATAAATACAGCCAACCATATCTTGGCACAAAAACATAATGGGAAAATTCGACCACATAATTATACAACATTTGGGAGCCCACGAGGAAATAAGACAATCATTTTGTCTTTCTTTTATTAAAAAGTCTCACCAAAATTACCAAGTCTGTGAATGCTAAAGGAAAAACCATCGAACCCTAATCACTTGCTATCATTTTCTCTTTGACGTTTTGGAGAGAAGCTTCATGAAGAAGTTGGTCGCCGACCTGGTTAGGTTTTCTAAGAATGGAGCTCAAAAATCCACCATACCTTGTTGTTTCTAGGCCAAATCTTATTGATTTTATCAAGGTAAGTTCTTCAGTTACCATTTGGAGGTACCTTGACTCCATTGCATAGCATTTTCTGAGGTTTTTAAGCCACAGCTGTAGGATAACAACTAACGTATTTTATGATTCTATTATTTGTTGTTCTTCAATTGTTCTAGGATGCCATTGAATTTCTAGCAAGCTCACCATAAATGACAAGGCTTTAAGCTTTTGAGACTCAATCTATAAGAGGAACCCACAACTTTACTTGTATCTTCTGACATAGAAATTGTGGTAAGCTTCAAAATAATTTATCTCTTTTCTGCATGATTCTTTGAGTGCTCTTTATACTTGTATGAGATTGAAGCTCTTGTAGCTAAGATCATATGGATTTATGTCTCTGGTCACAACTATCTCTATGCTTTTTTGTTGTTCTAGCTTTTTATGTGACAAGGGGTGCCATATTATCCTGGTTCAAAACTTTGAAAGAGACAAACAGAATCTCTACATTTTCTTTTATATTCTGAATATGGCTTTAACAATCCTCATCTGGGTACATGTGATTCATTGCATTCTGTATTTCTTAGAGTAAACCCTCATGTGGGTAACAATAAATCTATATTTCTTTCACTAAAACACCATTTTTGAGAAAAGATCATTGTATAAAAGCTAAAAATAGTGACAAACCTATATTTTTAGTTGCATATAAAAAACCCAAGTTGTTCTGGTTATTTATGAAAGAATCATCTTATAAGGTTGCGACCAATCATGCAATTTTTGTACCATGAAATCTGCACACATACATTTATAGCTTTAAATCTTTTTCATGCTCTCTATCTGGCCTTCATAAAACTCGAACCATGCTTACTTTGTCTTCATTATGTATTTACCTCAAAACTCTCATAGGCCTGCCCAAAAATTTCTGTATGTTTTTGCCATTAAAGGATACGAACCTCATGGCATTCTACATATATTATTATGACTTGCAGGATGCAGCTTATTGAGCCAACTCTAGTTGATCCGATTGTAGCTCATCATGTTCATAATGAAGAACCTTAATGTTGTTAATAATTCAATGAATGCTTCTTTTCATCTCTTCTTTAGAAGAGATTTTGATGTTTTAAGAGAATATAAGACTATACTGGGGTCTGCTCTTGTATATCTTAAATAGTGAAGAGCTACAAGGCTGTCCTCTAGCTATGCATTCATGCTTGTAACTACCATCTATCTATTTTTTCTCTTCCTATAAGTGAACACTTTTAAATGCTTTGATTTGACACCTGAAATACATATATGCTCATTCACTTTTATCAGTTTTGTAGCAGTTGTCTTGTTCATGACTGTCCTTGATATAAAGCTCTCATATATATGAATGTTGTTTGCTCACTTATCAAATGTTTGTAATATTCTCCATTTTTGTTTATCAAGTCTCTTACAGACTATGTTTGTACCCAGAGGTTGTTTAAAAAAAATAGTTATGATGACTTGATATCTTGTTCTCCCTTCAGCATAAAGGGCTCAATGCCTCAAAAATGTAAATATGAATGAAAGGAAAAGTTGAAAAAAAGGATAAAAAATGAAATTTATGCTCTCTTAACATGTTCCTTTGATTGTTCTATTGACTTATGAGAAATAAAATGCCTTGCTCAATCTGTTTCCATCATGTTGAAATAGAAACTGCTTATGAAGTTGTTATTCACAGCAGTCTTATTTGGTGACTGTAATTTTAAATATTTGATAACTCTCAACTAATGATGTGAATGAGAGATGTCCTTATGATATGTCGGGCTCAACTCTTCTGGGAGCCCATTTTTCTCCACCTATCTGATGAAAATAATCATGAACATAATGAACATGTTCTTGCACATTGAAACAAACAAGTTAGTAAAAATAATCGAAGCTGAAAGCTTCCATTGAATTATGTTTTCCTTTAAACAATGAAATCATTTGATGGATTACTGATTGAATGCATATTATATTCCTTTTGGTAGCGTAGAAATGAAGTAGAATTTAATTTATCATTGCTTAGAGTAAATCTCTAACATCATTCTTCTTAAAATCTTGCAGGTTCATGGAGCGTAGAATCGAGATTGTTGCAGCTTGGATACGCAACAACTGAAGACATCGAGCAAAAGTAGTTCATCATCACAGGAGATGATGAATTGCTTTCCTCCTTTATGGTTACATTATCTTCAGTAGTGTAGTATTCCATCCCATCTTGTATTCATTATTTGATTAAGACAATCAAATCCAGTTACTCCTGCGGCTTGTGCGGGATTTCACTTTTTTCAAAATGAATAAAAAGCATTATTATGCAAATGTCCAATTTTATGTTTCAAATACTTGCATAATAAAACTATAATAAAAAATTTAATCTGATCTTTATGATGAACAATGAATACTTAGCAGCAAAAACTTGAAATTTTATGTACCTCTCAATGATTTTATCATTTCAGCTCTCCCTGTTTGAGCTGGTAGTGAAAAATAGGTAACAAATTGGCAACCTCTGCGGAGTGTTTTCCTGCTAAACACAATAGACCAGTATATAGCTTATCCATTGGGCATGGGGTCCATTTTTTGCTTTGTTTTAACTCAGAAAAATGTAACTCAACTTCAAACCACACAAACTAAAAGAAACTACTGCAAACTCTGTTGAAGACAAAGCTTGAAAAACCATGTGCAGCAACTGCACTTTATTGAAAACACAAAAAAACTCAAATGAAACATTCCAATAGGAATTTATTGAAAGCATAACTGAAACTAAAACCTATTCTACTATGTACAACTAAAAGCTTGATGCTTAATAACATTGTTTCAAGTGAATCTCGTTCACAGGGATTAGCAGTACTTCACCATCCAGCTTTGAAAGTTGAAATGCATTGTGTTCCTTCTTTTCTGTAATAATGTGCGAGCCATCCCACATGGTGTCAAACTTTGTATGTTTTTCAGGCCTGCTTTTGAGCTCATCCCACTTGAAAACTAAATCACCTTCACTGAAGATCCTTGCTATTGCTTTCTTATCGAATGCCCTCTTCATTTGAGAATGATGAATCTAAAGCTTTTTGTAGGCTTCCTTTTTGGTTTCTTCCAACTCTATTAATTGAGCAAGCCTGAATTACATTGGTTGCTCCTCAAGTAACTCAAGCTCTTTTATATAACTCAAAGTTGGCAATTCAATTGAGATAGGCAATTTGGCTTATTTTCCATAAACCAAAACATATGGTGAAAATCATGTTGATAGTTTTGGTGTAACTCTATCATCCCATAGGGCTAACTTGAGTTTGTCATGCCATGACCTCTGATTATCTTCAATAATCTTCTATATGATCTTAATCAGATTATTATTTTTTGATTCAGCATGTCCATTACCCTGGGGGTAATAATTGGATGAAGTATTCAGATAAATATTATGTTTTACTAACCAATCTAAAACTCTTAAACCAACAAAGGCCAAAGCATTATCAGAAATAATTGAATCAAGTATACCAAACCTGGAAACTATGTCCTAATAGAAGTTTAAAACTAATGTTTCATTTGCATCTCTTAATGCAATTGCTTCAGTCCACTTCTTAAAGTAGTCTATGGCAATTAAAATCCATTTGTACCCAGCACTCGAGGGTGGATTGATTGGACCAATAAAATCAAGTCCCCACTTTCCAAATGGCTGCTCAACCTGAATTGGATTCAGGGACAAGGCTGCTAACTTTTGTTTTCCTACAAAAAGTGAACATTTACTACATCTTCTGACATAAGCTTGAGCATCTTTGAAAAGATCTTGCCAATAATATCCAGCTCTCATTATTTTTAGAGTTGTAGTATGTGGTGCAAAGTGACCTCCAATAGGTCCATCATGGAATTCCTCAAGAATTGTTTCAGTCTGATTTGGGTAAACACATCCTTGGAACACACCATTAAAATCCTTCCTATAAAGAACACCATCAATTTTTGCATATGGAATTGCTTGCAATCTGTAATATCTTCGTTTAGACTTGTCTAAACCTTCTGGACAATCTCTAGTATGTAAGTAATGGATCATTTGATTGATCCAATCAGCTAAATAGGCTGTAATAACGGGTTTTTCTTCATTATTTAGAACTGTAGCAACTTTTTCACTATTGTTTTCTTTGTTTTCTGTGAGTTGTTCGCATAGGCCTTTTCCTCTAACAAGCTTGGTAACCTTTATGATGATTTCATACTCCATGACTTTGGTTATCCAGCCTTCTCTCTTGTCATTAATGTCCTTATTCAGCAGAAACTCCTTGACTATTGGGTGAGCTACCAATAGATGTATCTTATTATTAGACAGCATATGTCTGAACTCTTTCAGACTTCTCACTACAATGAACACATACTTTTCAACGAATGAATACCTAGTTTCATAATCATGTAAAACTTGACTAAAGAAAGCTATAGGCTGCTCCATACCTTCACTATTTTGTTGATAGAGCATTGTGGAGATGGTATCCACTCCTCTAAATGCATACAGTATGAAATCTTTATCAAAGTTTGGATTAATAAGAGTAGGGATTGCTACAAGTGCCTCTTTAATCTACTCAAAAATGTTCTTTCCTTTTTTTGTCCAGTTGAATTGAATTTTTTTCTTCAGCATGGTTGTCAATGGATACAATAAATCTATAGCATTAGGAATAAATCTCCTCATGAAGTTTATTCTTCCTAGAAAGCTCTGCAAACCCTTTTTGTGAGCAGGCAGCGGTAAAGCCAATATGGTTGCAATCCTCTCTGGATCTATAGAAATTCCATCTTTAGAAACAATGTAACCCAAAAGTTTACCTTCATGAACAGCAAAGATACTCTTTTTTGGATTTAAAGAAATTCCATATTCTCTACATCTTTCAAAAATCTATTTAAGATGCACAAAGTGATCATCAGTATTTCATGAGAAAATAGTGATATCATCTAAGTAAACAAGAACAAACTTGTTTATCAAACCTTGGGGAGCCATATCCATTGCTCTCTGAAAGGTGGCTCCCGCATTTGACAATCCAAATGGCATCTTTTTGTAAGCCATAGTACCCCACTTGGTGGTAAAAGTTGTCTTGTATTGGCCTTCCTCCCTAACCAAAATCTAGTTATAACCTGAATATCCATCCAGCAATGAGAACCTTTCAGATCCTAAAACAACCTGCAATATTTGCTCCATTGAAGGCAGCGGGTAGTGATCTTTGAGTGAAGCTCTGTTTAGATCACGAAAATCAATGTACAGCCTTATCTCTCCACTCTTCTTTCTGACAGGCACTAAATTTGATACTCAAGAAGTGTGCTTGATTGGAAATATTATACTACCTTCGATCAGCTTGTATAATTTTGTTTTCATTAGATGTTCTAACTTTGGATCCAAGGGCCTTTGCTTTTGTCTTACCAGTTTTGTGTTAGGCTCTAACTCAATTGTATGTTGAGCCAACTTAGGGTTAAAACCCTTCAAATCTCCATACTGCCAGGCGAATATGTCACTGGATTCTTGGCAAAGCAAGATAAAGGCTTGTTGATCTTCCTTTGTATAGACTTTTCCAAGCTTAAGCAACTTGTCCTTGAATATTTCTATTGATTCATAATGCTCCTACTTCATTACGATGCTTAATTTATCTCTTCTAACCTAGTCATTAGTGTTGAAGATGGATTCAAGGGTCACCAAACCATTTGGAAGCTTGTTAGACTTTAGTTGCATGATTTGATCACCATATTGTTGATCAAATTTTTGCTGATTTCTAGCAGAAAACTCTGCTTCTTCCAACAGAAAATGAATTATCTGTTCATCACTATCAAAAATCTGCCAACTTACATTATTATCAAGTACTAAAGGTCTGACAACTACATTCACATATTTTCGTACCTCCACATTATGAATTTCAGTCGAAATGTCAAATTGTGACCCTAGAGCAACAAGTTTATCAGCTTGCTTATTCTAAATTCTTGGTACTGATTGCAGATTAAATGCATCAAACTCCTCAATTAAATCCCAAACATGATGCTTATACAATTTCAGCAAATCATTCTTTGTTAAATTCAGATTCCTAACTTGATTTTCTATCAATTTTGAATCACTATACACCTGTAAGCACTTAATCTTTCTTTTCCTGGCCCATTCTAAGCCATGTATTAATGCTTCATACTCAGCAACATTATTAGAATAGTTGAAAGCAAATCTAAAAGTTGAATAATACCATTCTCCTTCAAGAGAAATTAAAATAGCTCCTCTACTAGCACCAATTTTACTTATGGATCCATCAAAATACAACTTCCAAAGCTGATCAATCTGTTGTACTTCCTCCTTGACTAGATTTGGAATAGTTGCAACGGTCTCCTAAATCATATAAATTCCAAAACCTACTTCGTCTATGAGATTGAACAGATCAACCTCGTGATTCTCGGCTGCCCACTCATCTAGATTTGTGTTAGGTATTCCTTCTATAGGTACAGTGGGGTTGAGGGTCATGGATTGATCCTCCTGATCATGGAAAGCTAGGTTTGCATTTATGGGATTTGGAACATAAGGCTCAATATGGTCTTTAGCCTATGATTCTAACTTAAGTGTGACTCTAGTACCATATCTGGTTCTAAAAAGCATGTGTGACCAGTCTGATGATAGATAATCACCTAATTTTGTGGTGAAATATCTAGATAGGCAAATGGAAAAATAAGGTGGGAGATCAATGATATATATGTCCTGTGAAATTTGAAAGTTGGGATAGGCATGCAATGTAAGAGGAAAATTTTTAATAACTCCTATAGACTTTACAATTGTACTATCCAACTAAACTACCCCTTTTGACAATGTTTCATACTCAAGTCCTAACTTATCTACCAGTTGTTTACGCATAATTGAGTTGCTTGCTCCACTATCGATCATGCAATTATGCACTATCTTATCACCAATTATGCACTATTCTATCAACAATCTCGTCACACTATACATCATCATGTTCATGTTTCCAACAACCAAAGTCTTCAACAATCCCCCCTTTTTCATTGATGGAAACATGCTCTCACTCTTCAAAACTAGTCAAAATTCTCTGAAACTACTCTCCCCCTTTGACATCAAGGGAAAATGGCTCATAATATCAAACTTTTAAAACTACTCCTCCTTAACTTATATAAGTATATATGATGAGGGCGCAACCCGAGACATAGTAAATAACCCACAAACAAGAGAATAATTTTATTATTCAGAGAATGGAGCTTTTTACATGCAGAGGATCTCAAATCCCCAAGTTCTACAACACATGCAAGCTACAGAAAGCTACAGAATAACCCTTTTGCAATATGCGAGCTTGTCCCCTAAAAAGTTACCCCAAAAATTAGAAAAAAACCTGCCCATAAATAGAGCTCCTCATTAGTTTGGAGCCAAAACAACATTCAATTTTGAGTTTAGGTGTTTTGGCGCCAAAAATTTACAACATGAAGTTCAAATTTTAAAAGAGTATTTGCAATTGTATCTTCTAGAAAGTGCGCCAACTTCCCAGGGCCATAACTTTTGATCCAGGACTCCGATTTGCGAACTGTTTGAACCATTGGAAAGGTCTCAAAGTCAAGAACGCACTCAAAATTTTCTACACCAATTTTGACAAGTTTCGAGGCCATTTCAGAAGCTCTAAGTGCCTCAAATCCAACTCAGAAGATTTTCAGGTGCAAATCTGGGAAACTAAAACTACAATATCTTTCAACCCAGGAATAGAAAATAAAAACCATAAATTGGGAATTTCATTATGACGAAAAGGGTATCCAATATAAAAACATCTGAAAAATGATAAACTTGAAATTTAACTATTTTTTTTGGGTGATGCAAGATTTCCCTTTCACCACTGGACGCTCCTGCATCAGACACCCAGGGTAATTTGAGAAGTGACCCCATCACGTCTCAGATGGTTGAGGAAAACCCAACCGGTGAACCACTGCCTTAGATAGCCAGGAGGAATCTTCCACAGGCCTTCCTCTCCATTTCACCAGATATTCTTCATACTGCTTGTTTCTGGTACTCCTTCCCACACGACTATCTAAGATTTCCTCAATCTCCTCCTTTTCTGAAGTAGGTGTTGGAATCCCACACTGTTCCATCATCGGTACTTCCTCTGCACCACCTTCATGATACTCTGTCAAATCTGAAATGTTGAACACAGGGGAAATGTTGAATCCATCCGGCAACTCTACCTCATATGCATTCCTTGAATCGTGCTTCTTTAAAATTTTATAGGGACCGAACTTCTTCATCTTCAATTTTTTATATGTTCCCACTGGAAACCTTTCTTTCCTCAAGTGGACCATCACTTCATCACCAATCTGAAACTCCTTATACCTCTGCTTCTGATCTGCCTTAGCCTTATACTGCATATTCATCTTGTTAATATGTTCTCTTACCTTCTCATGTATATCCTTAATGTGTTTTGCAAAATATTCGGCTTCAACACTTATTTTCTTCTCTTGGTCCATCTTACTCAATTCTGGAGCTATTCTGGGGCTACCTCCATACACAATCTGGAATGGTGACCTACCAGTGCTTCTATTGACAGAATTGTTGTAAGAAAATTCTGCCTGGGGTAAGATCAAGTCTCATCCCTTGGGTTTATCTCCTACCAAACATCTCAGTAGGTTACCCAGACTCCTGTTAACAACCTTTGTCTGCCCATCTGTTTGTGGATGGTGTGTAGAACTGAACTTCAGCTCTATCTTCAGCTTCTTCCACAAGGTCCTCTAAAAGTAGCCCACAAATTTGGTCTCACGATCTGAAAAAATACTCTTTGGCAGGCCATGTAGCTGCACCACCTCTTTGAAGAACAAGTCAGCAATGTGGACTACATCATGGGTCTTCTGACATGGGATGAAATGTGCCATCTTCGAACACCTATCAACCACCACAAAGACTGAATCATTCCCTCGTTGTGTCCTTGGCAAACCAAGAACAAAGTCCATACTTATATCCTCCCATGGCCTCTCTGGTATAGGTAAGGGCTGATATAAGCTTGTATTTTGGCTCACTCCTTTAGCCATCTGACATACTCTACAAATTTGTACAAACTTCTTCACATCCTATGACAACTGAGGCCAATAATAATGCTCATTGATAATGGCAATGGTCTTATCCCAACCAAAATTTCCTACCATTCCTCCACTATGCTTCTCCTTTATCAGGTTCTCCCTCATGGAACTCCTCGAGATACACAATTGACTTCCCTTAAATAACATGCCATCCTAGATTATGAAATCCATCCACCTTGTCCTGTCCACTGTAACAGTTCCTTGCAAGCTTTCAAAGCCTTTGCAAATCAGGATCTTCTGCATATAGTTCTTGAGTTCATTGAACCCAACCACTTCAATTTGCATCTTTGTCATCAATGTATGCCTCCCACTTAAGGCATTTGCAACCCTATTTGACTTCCCACTCCTATGTTTCAAAAAGGTAAACTCTTGCCAAAAACTCTACCCATTTCATATGCCTCCTGATTTAATTTTCACGACTATTTAGAGTCTGCAAGGCACGATGATCGGTATATAGAACAAATTCCTTTGGCAACAAATAATGTCTCCATTTCTTTATTGCTTGAACTATTGCATAAAATTCTGATCATATCAGAATACTTTCTCTTGGCATCATTTAACTTTTCACTGAAATAGAAATGGGCTTACCTTCTTGGCTCAACACTGCTCCAATGGAACAACCACTGGCATCACAATCCACCTGAAACACCTTGTTGAAATCTAGGAGGGCTAGAAAGGTTGCTCTGTCACCTTCTGCTTCAATAGTTTAAAACTTTTTGCCGCTCCAGTGCTCACTTGAATTCTTTTCTATCCCCTCTCATTGTTTCAGTCAGGGGTCCACAAATACTACTGTTTTAATGAACTTTCTATAAAACTAGCCAAACCATGGAAGATCTCACCTCGGTAGAGTTCTTGGGGTAGGCCATTCCAAAATAGCCTTCACCTTCTCGGGTCCATCTTGAGACCTTCTGCTGAGACAACAAACCCCAAGTACACTAACTCCCTCTTCACAAAACTACACTTCTGGATTAATCACAGTTTATCTTCTCTTAACTTCTCAAAGGCTCTGTATATGCATCAGATGCTCATCCAATGTCTTACTAAAATCAAAATATCATATAAATACACAATAACAAAACTTCCTTGAAATTATTTTAGTACCTCGTTCATAAGCCGCATGAATGTGCTCGGTGCATTGGTTAGCCCAAAAGGCATGACTAACCACTCGTACATGCCCTCTTTGGTCTTGAAGGAGTCTTCCATTCATCTCCCTCTCGAATCCCGGATCTAGTGATATCCACTCTTCAGATCAATCTTTGTGAAGTCTGAGCTCCACTTAAATAGTCTATCACATCATCCATCCTTGGAAATTTGTACTTGATTGTTATCTTGTTTATGGCTCGAAATGTACACATCCTCCACTCCCCATCCTTCTTTGGTGCTAGTACTGCAGGTACTGCACATGGACTCAAACTCTCTGTCAAACCCTTTCTCAACAACTCTTGAACTTGTCTATTCAACTCCTCATTTTCTGTTGGAGTCATTCTATGAGCTACCTCATTTGGAAAAATAACTCCAGGAATCAAGTCAATCGATGGTGATCTTCCTTATTAGCGGTAAAGCCTTAGGTACATTATCAGAAACAATATCCTGAAACTCATCCAACATCCCAAAAACTTCTTCTGGAACCTTCTCACTATCCTCATTACTCATTCTAAGAATCAATGCATAACACACACGCTCATGCTTCATACCTTCTAAAAATTTTCTTCCATCTACATAACAAATTCTAGCACTACTGCATACCTTTTCTTTGGTCTCCTTCAGGGGTTTCAACTTGTGACGAACCCCATCCTTTGTCAAGGAATAAGTGTTTGCATGGCCATCATGTATAGCTCGCCTATCGAACTGCCACGGCCTCCCCAACAACATGTGACATGTATCCATGGGGATGATATCACAGATACCTCATCATGGTAGCTCCCGATCTTGAACTTTACTAGGCGCGCTCATTGACCAAACTTTGTGGTCTTTCTGCAAGAGGCAATCCGATATGGATGTGGGTGCCTTTCCTCTTTAGCTTCAATTTGTGACCATCTCCTCTAACCAGATTATCGGTGCTACCGTCAATAATGACATCATAAAATTTTCCTTCACACTTGCACCTTGTGTGAAACAGATTCTTCCTCTGTTCTAGTTCCTTTTCTTCAGTCACTAGAGCTCTCCTAATCACTAGGGTTGCTCCCCTTTCAGCATCATCTAAATGTTCAGATTGGGCCTCCTCATCTACATGTGCAACCCTTCCATGACCTTCTGGCCTTTTTCTGCCCTTCCTTGGTGTTGTGACATTCATAGGCTCAATCCCTCCTTCTTCACTTTGGAAACATTCCTCGAGCAACCTCTTCTAGATCATTGTCCATATATCCCTCGTCCTCTACCTCTTTGATCACCATTGTTTTGATCACGAGGCCGGTAGAAGTTGTCATTCCTTTGGCTTTGGCCGGTACCCACATCTTCACTTTTCTTTTCATCATCATTTTGCTTCCTGAAGGTCTTCCATTGCCCCTTCCACTTTGACCTCCTCATCCTTTTTGCTTGCCATCAATCTTTTGTTTAACTTCTCTTCCACCTTTAGAGCAAACTGATACACATCCTCAATGGTGGTCATTCTGACTAGGCTTAACTCCTCATGAATGCTTGGTCCAACCCATTAAGATGTCGGCTACACCTTCTCCTTATTGGCCTCTATGTGACCCGTTCGATGATTATCTTGTGAAAATCTTCAGTATATTCTTTCATAGATTTGCTTCCTTGCTTCAACCCTTGCAATTTCTTCAATAGATCTAACTTCGTAGTCCACTGGTATGAACTGCTTCTTCAGTTTTTCTACCATGCGATCCCATCTGGTGATCTTTCCTTTTCCTCTTGATTTCTTTCCATTTGGACCTCTTTCCACCAAATCTTGGCATGGCCTTCAGCTTCATTTTTGCAAACTTAACCCGATCTGGGTCTTCTATTTCCTCATACTCAAAATATTCTTCTAGCTCATTGATCCAATCGATCAACTCTTACAGGTTCGGACTTCCTAATAGCGAGGATTTCTACTGAGTCTTTTTCCGATCTTGAAATGGCCCTTATTGCCACATTTGGTCTTGATCAATTGCTTCTTCTTCCTCTTCTACATCTGAACCTTCTTCCTCTCCTTCTTCCTCACTTTCCTCCCTCAGGTTTAACCCTCTTCTCAACTGCTCTTGTAACGCATCAATCTGTCTCTGGAGGGCTGCCAGTGCATCTCTTCCACCAACATCTCTGCCACCTCGACCACCTCTAGCACCACCACGTCTACCAGGCATCACTCTTGGAGGCATCTTTCTTGACCTCGACACAACCACAGTCTGGTGCGAACTGCCTCATGATCGGCGATCTATCCACGCTCAAAAAAAAACACCTCTGTACCACTTGATGGGGCAACCCCCAAGACATAAATAACCCATAAACAAGAATAATTTTATTATTGAGGAATGGAAATTTCTTACATGCAGAGGATCTCAAATCCCCAAGTTCTACAACACATGCAAGCTACAAAAGCTACAGAATAACCCTTTCGCAATATGCGAGCTTGTCCCCAAAAAGTTACCCCAAAAATTAGAAAAATGCCCGCCCATAAATAGAGCTCCTCATTAGTTTGGAGCCAAAACAACATTCAAGTTAGAGTTTAGGCAGTTTGGCGCCAAAAATTTACAACATGTAGTTCAAATTTTAAAAGAGTATTTGCAATTGTATCTTCTAGAAAGTGCGCCAACTTCTCAGGGCCATAACTTTTGATCCGAGACTCTATTCTGCGAACCGTTTGAAACTGTTGGAAAGGTCTTGAAGTCAAAACGCACTCAAAATTTTCTATGCTGATTTTGGAAAGTGTCGGGACCATTCCAGAAGCTCTAAGTGCCTCAAATCCAACTCGAAAGATTTTCAGGTGTAAATCTGGGAAACTAAAACTGCAATATCTTTCAACCCATGAATAGAAAATAAAAACAATAAATTGGGAATTTCATTATGATGAAAAGGGTATCCAAAAATATAAAAATATCTGAAAAATGATAAACTTAAAATTTAACTATTTTTTTGGGTGATGCAAGATTGCCCTTTCACCACTGGATGCTCCTGCATCAATATACACATGAGAGTAACTCCCCCTTAATATACAACACACTTCTCTAGTAATCATTTTTTTAAGAAATATCAAGTGACTCCCCCTAACAATGTTATCCATTAAAAACAACAAAAAATAATACTGCAACATTATCCACTACTTCTGCATATGTACATTGAAATTAGAAATCTACATAAATAAAATAAAATGTACACCAACTAGCAAAGAGTAAAATACCCTTGTTATACACCTTCAATTTTGCAAGGTGTGCCTCCCAGTCCTTCGTCACTATCTCCCAATCCTTCTTAGCAAAGGAAAGTATATTGCACTAGCTCTCAAACTGAATAAGGAGAACTTCTCCTTCATCTGTGGTACTAGGAACTAGATTATTTTATGTCATCTTATCTACACTTGCTAACACTTTGTTCAAATATGTAAGCTTCACACTTACCAAATCTCTAAGGTGACTATACTGCATAATGATATTTTCTTTCTATTCATGTAGTAGGAAGAACTATGCATGCATATTCTCTATTTTTGCACTTGTTGCACCATCTGCATCATTTATCAGATCATAAGAACCATGTCCCTAAGAAATTTGTGACTCTATTGATTCCATTTGATCCTTTATTCTCCTTGTAGAATCGGGTCATTTTAATCAAAATTGAAACAAAAATTTTGCTTCATCCTCGCATTTTTAAACATCTCTCAAGTTGCCTTGCAATGTGTCAAGTCTAACACTACACTTATCAGATACTTCGATTATTCTCCTATCATTCAACTTATATTGCAAGGTGTGCGCCCTTGTCTCCTTGTGTTGTACAACATAGTGCTTAGGTTCATTAACTCCAGTGGTTGAATAGAGCATTAATAGGCCAATCTTTTGGAGAAACAAAAACCATATGTGCAACAATTGGTATTAGAGCCTGGGTCATGGGTTTGAAACCCTCACTTGTGCTAGGGATGATTGTTGCAAGGTATGCACCCTTGGTCTCCTTGTGCGATGCAGCATAGTGCTCGGGTTTATGACATGGCTTAACCATCTCTCATGGATTCATTAACTTTGGTGGTTGTATTGGGAATTAATATGTCAATCTTTTGGTGTGACAACAACCTTCTTTACAACACCTTATTTTCCATTTTTTTTTTAATTTCTCTTCCAAAACAATAGAATAATCCTTAAAATAATCTATCAATAGCTTCAACTTTTGCTAACCGAACAAGGAATTATCAATGGTTGCACTAGGAATACCTTCTTGCAACACCTTAAAAAATTCTTCAATAATTTTTGCACTCTTTTGGTGGGTTTGCAATATCTTTTTCCTTGTAGAGGCATGAAACACGTCACCAAGTTGTAGCTTGTTCAGGGAGAGATCTTTCTCATATCAACTTGTCCTTGTTATATGGGTATTTGTAGAAGTTGTGCAGACACCATTGGTTCAAACTATAACTGCATATCCTTTCTCCTTCTCTATGATATTAGAGAATTCTTCTACATTCTTTTCTTATTTAGTAGGCTTCTCATTATTTGAATGAGGCAATTTTTCATCCTTTTGTTCCTTAGACTTATTTGGGACTTCTTCTTTTTGCTCATTATCCTTCTCCATATTCAAAGGAGGAAAATTCTAATCATTTTGAGCTTCCTCTTTCTCTGGGATATCCTGCATATCATCTTCCTTCTATTATTCAATAATATTTTCCATAATTGGAGGGGCATTATTAGTAATCATTTCTTCAAGATTACACATTTTGTAACTCAGGCACATGCTCATGTTGTGCATTATTAGGCTCATTGTTTTCCAAGATAGATAAATCATGCTAAATTTGATCTCCACTATCTAGAGGGACTCCCAACCCTTTAGCAGGCTCTTCAACCTTTTGCAGAGTATCATTCTTTAGTGTTTCAATGTCCTCTTTGTCTCTACTCATTAGTGTGTTGACTCTCTCTTTTTTAATTTCCTATTGTACAGTTTAGACAATTTGCATTTGTCTTCATGTGTAAGAGAAGAACTAATCTTCTCCAAGGAAAATACTTTTATCTTCACAACTTCTTCAATAGCTTCTTGCCTTCTTGCAATTAATTTTTTTTCAAGTTATCAAGCAATTGGTCCTTAATTTTATCTAAACCAGCATAAAATGTTACCATGTACTTAACGATGGTTGTCTTTTCCAAAAGACCAAAATCTAAAATACTATTAAACAAAGCATCAAACTTCAAGGGGTTATGTTCCCTTATTGGAGGAATCTGTTGGGGTTATGTTCCCTTATCGAAGGAATCTTTTCTTTCTTTTTCTCCTTTCCTTTAGCTAATTTTACTTCTCCTTATGTCTTCTTTTCTCTTTACTTAATAATAAAAGCTTTCTTTTCTTTTTGCATCTCTTCTTCACTCTCAATATCAACAATATCAACTTTAGCTCTTTTGGCACTAGTCTCTTCCATAGTGGCTTGAGACTTCTTTCGGATCAATTGTGGTGCTTTTTCTACATCATCCTCATCTTCACAACTGATTTATCTTTCTCTAGTGGCATTTTCTTCTCTTCTCCTCTTAGGAGGCATTTGTTGCATAGATGGGATAGATGTTTCTTTCTTCTTTGAACTTCCTACAGCTTTTATTCCAAAGGATTTTGGAACAATGGGGGAGGGGGTAGAAGTCCTGACTGACCTTCTTATACTTGGAGTACCCTATAGATAAATAGTAGTAGTTTTGTATTTCTTTGTGGAACCCTTAGGTGGGTTCACTATCTCTTCCAACTAAGTTTTCCTATTTTCTACATTCTTCTTAATATCTTTCTTTTTCTTCTCCAAATTCACTTGATTGGATTTCTCTACAAATGTGCCAAATATGTCCACAGATGGATCTCTTGGCTTGCTCAACACAACTTTAGCAAAACTGGTAAGCTCTACTTCAATCACTCCATATGCAATTTTTGGAACCCAAATACTTTTGGGTTCAACTGCTTCCACAATACAATGATCTCTACTAACCAGAAGTTATATCATTTTTATACTTTTCAACTAGACTTTTTAGAATGTTGTACCTTTCTTACATTTTTTCATAAAAAAGTCTTGAAGAAACCCCACAACATAGAATTTTGGGTTTTTGAGTTCCCTAACCTTCTCAAGTGGTCTCTAATTTGAGAACAAGAATATTGTCCAACCAAACAATATTCTTTGTACTAGAAACTTCTCTAAGAAAATAAATCAACAAAAATATAATTAGGGTACCATACCAGAAGGGGTACCAAGATTCTTTGGTCTTCTACAGGTTCTCCATCAATTATTTTAGGAGTTCACACAAATCAATGTCCAGACCTTCTTTCACCATCTGGTGAGCAGTGTGAATAGTGGTAAATCATCTCCTATCAATTCATTTACCCAATATTCTGCAATCTTTGTTGATCATATTCTTCCATTTTTGTGAAGATATAAATTTGCACATCCTTTGTGTGCATCACACTATATGGAACCCTAAAAATGCTCCTTCAAGGTCTATCTCCATGGAATTATAAGGGTGTTTCTTAAACTTTGTTCTTTTTTGCTCCAAGACATCAATTACTTGTGAAGTAAACATCTTGAATCACTTCTAAAACTAATTTTAAGCATGAAATGATAAATACCTTTGAATTATTTACTGTTAGGGTTTCACACAACAACTCAAAATCACTTAAATTCACCAATTACAAATAGCTTAATCATGTGTAAAATCATATATAAACACTTTTCCAATGACCTAAAAATGCATTGATTGTAGTTGATAGTGTTAGGTCAAAATTTTGGGAAACCTTCATAGTGTTATCACAAGCACCTTCAATCACTCCACAAAATTTTACAAGAAATTTCATACTAGAAATACTATCAACAAATCAACTATGTCAATTTACACATGTACCAGTGTGCTAGATTCATCAACACCACATATTTAAATGGGGGGGTTGGAATATTTTCTACTAAAACTCTCCCTGAGCCAAAGCTCTTCATCTAGTTTTTGGAGAAAACATCTGGACCAGGGGTTGGCATAGACTCACTTTTCACTTCACTCTCTTCTTTATTTTTCTAGATTGTGTTCATTTCCTTCTTCATTTCAACTAGATCAATCTTCTTTATTGGATTACTCTTCTTTTTTGAAATAGAGGGTTTCACATTCTTAGATCTACAAAACCTAGCTATGTGTCCTGGTTTATTGCAATAATGACATATGACACCTTTTTTTTTAGAAAAATTACTTCTTTCCATTTTAGATCTACATTCAAAAGTATTATGTCCAAATCCATTGCATGTATAACACTAACCATTGAAAGATTGAAACATCATACCATTAGTGTAACCATTCATCATCTGACTTATGCATTCACTAGCTTTATGAAAAAATCTATTACATGTATAGCACTGACTGGGGAATGATTATCCATTCTAATTCATTCTACTTCTACACTCTACAACTCTATGTCCAAACTTATTATACGAATAACAGTAACCATTAAAAGATGAATACCTTTGTGTAGTAGGTTATTTGATAGGAGGCCTTTTGAATTCTTTCTTCCAGTTTTGGACTCATCTGGGATTACTCTTCTTATCATTCTTCCTTTAGAGTTGTTTGAAGTTTGATTCTCCTTTGAACTTTCTCCTTTTTCAAACCCTAATCCTTCTTTGTCCTTGGAAGCCTTTTTATTTGTAGTCATTTCATCAAGCAAGGTGGAGCTCTTCTTGAATTTTTCATCTTGAATCTTTTTTTCTCTAGATTTCATCTCAAAGTCATAATATCTTGTTCAATCTTTGAACATTTTTCATATTTATCATTCAATTTGGCATTTAGGTAGTCTTCAACTCTTTTTCCTTCTTCAACTTGCACTTTCAGACTAGTGATAATATCATTTGATTTCTTGAGATTATCATTTGTTTCCTTGAATTTCTCTATATATTTCTTGATTTTCTCTCTCAACTTCTTGTTACACTCATCTGCATCAAGATCCTTTTTCGCATCTCTATTCTCAGCTTCTACTTTATCCAAATCATAAAGGGTTGATTTGATTTCTCCTTTCATGTCAACTACATAATCTTCTTCAGTAAACCCTTCAAGGATAATCTCTTCTTAAGGAATGGGATACTTCCTTGTAGCCATGTGTTCAACCTCTAAGATCTACCACAGTGATCAAGCTAATTGAAGGAACCAAGATTTGATACCAATTGTTGAACACCCAAAATACTGAGAGGGAGGGTGAATCAATATTTATTGAAACTCATTAACTTCATCAATTCAAACATCCATTTAAATAATCATATTTAACTTGTAGTAAATGAAAGGAACATAATAGCATGCACCACATAAAATAACACAAGAACACTAGATTTACATGGAAAACCCTTGAAATGGAAAAACCATGGTGAGGATTATCTTACAATATATTATAACCGGTTACAATGTTTGATACAAAAATGTGGAATCACTGTCTAAAAAAGAGAATGGCTCACTATCGGTGGATCACTACCCAAAATAGAGAAGATAGAAGTGTAGACACTCTAAATTTTTCCTCACAATCATCCTATTTTTCATCTATTAATTAAATGGATATTATTTTATGTTTAAATAATTCATTTAAATACTTTCTTCTATTCATTCATCAATGCATTTATAAGAATTTATCCACATTATAAGAATTTATTTATAAGGATTTATCCATCCACATAGTCAATCATTTATCCATTTATCCATTGGCATAATTGGTCACTTATCCATTTCATATTATTCCATTTTGCATTAATCATCAAAATATTCATACATGATCCATTTATGTATTTCATTAAATAATTTAAATGCATAATTTATTATTTAATCATTTAATCCATTTTCAGTAATTCATTCATCCATTAATTCAAAAATGCAATTTATTCTAATCTTCTAAACATGTATTATGTCATAAATTATCTCACTCATTTATCTCTCATTTTAATCAATTTTAATATGCATTTCTCCATCTCACTTTTTTATCCCACATCTCTCTCGTAACTTGGATTCACCCCATGAATTCATTTATAAAAATCTCAAAAGGTTCCCCATTCATAATAACATAAAAAGAGGAAGAGGTAACACAACTCATAGTCCAATTGGCCCATTATGGGCTAAACCCAAAGCCTAAGAGAATTCTCTACAAAAAACTTCACTTAACTCTATCATAAGCTTTGGTCATATCCAACTTGATGAATATAAATTTCTCCTTAGAAATCACCATAGAGTGAATGACTTCAGAGGAAATCACCACCCCATCCAGGATCTATCTAGCAGCCACAAAACGCCCTACTCCTTAGAGATCACATAAGGAATACAAACTTTGAGCCTCTTAGTAATCAATTTAGTAATAATTTTGTACACCACATTATAAAGAGAAATAGGTCTAAAGAATTAAAGTTGATTAGCACCCTCCTTTTTAGGAATGAGAACCATAAAATTAGATTTCAAGGATCGAAGCATCTACCTACTATGAAGAGATTCTTGGGAAACCTCCAACAAATCTAAACTTATAATATCCCAAAATTCCTAAAAAAAAATCAATAGGAAAACCATCTGGACCTGGATCTTTACCTTTATTCATTCCAAAAACAACCTCTTCCAATTTAGGATAAGAAATTGGGCGAATGAGGAAATCATTTATCTCCTTGGAGATCAAGGAGGGAATGCAAGCAAGAATCAAATTCTCCTCATCTTCTGCAGGGGGTTAGTCCTCAGAAAAAAGAGTCAAATAAAACTATCTAGCCTCACAAGACAAAGCTGGAAAAGAAGATATGTGGATCCCATCCGTGTTGACCAAAGAGAAGATAGAAATTATATTGCAATGAGCCTGCATAGAATGATGGAAGAAAGAAATATTGTTGTCCCCTTTCTGAAGCCAATCACTTTGGGCCTTTTGCTTCTAGAAAATCTCCTCCCAGAGCTCCCACTCCACTACTCTCACAGCCTAGGATTCCGCTTGCCCTAAAGCCTCTAAGAAGCCAAAATATTGAATTTGGCAAGTAATCACATCAAGGTGCACCTAAGTGTTCCTCTTCATAACCTTAAGGTTTCCAAAACTCATCCTATTCCATCTCTTAAGGTGAAATTTGACATACTAAAGTTTCTTGAAAAAGGTGTACATATTTGTACCATAAGTAGGGCTTCCCTCACACCACCATTGGGCCATAAGATCATGCAAAAAGGACTCTCAAAGCCACATCAACTAAAACTTAAAGGATGATTCTTGGGAACTATAAAAGAGGTTACTAAAAGTTTAATTGGCCAATGATCATAACCCCTCCAATCAAGAATCTCAGAATTAGTAACCAATCTAGCTCCCACCCAATAACAAGATACAGGAAATCTATCCAACGTTTTAGAGATTGCTTCCTCTCCACTCCATCTATTATTCCAAGTGAAGACTCCATTGGAAGGCTTGACATCAATTAAAGCAAGAAAATCCACATTCTCCTAAAAAAGTTTAGAGGTGGGCCCAAGCCAAGGCAACCGTCCTCTTTTCTCCTCCAAGCTCAACATAGAATTAAAATCACCAAGATCCAAGGAATATATGGAGCACATGATCTAACATACCTTATATGAGCCCAAAGCCATATTTTTCCATGAATATCAGTTGAGGCATAAACATTAGTAACCAAAATGGTCTCACCTATTACCAAAGTAGAGGCAACTGTGGAAATAGTAGAATCACTAGAAATCCACCAAAGTAGAGCAATCTTTCTTAGGTCCCAAAACATATCCAAACCTAGAGCTCCCCTAAGAATCGATGCACTAACACTGACCAAAATACCAGATACAAGAAGCATACTAAAGCATGAAATCAACTGATGGTTTAGTCTCCTAAACATAAAATATGTCCAAATAATGGACAATGAAAATCATGAATAGCCTTTTGACGGGAGGTGCTATTCAACTCCCTTACATTCCATGAGAGAAAAATCATGGAGGAGACAGAGAAGAGTGAGCATCAATGGGTTTATCAAGCCCATATTCCACCAATAAATCTCTTGTATGTTTAATCTTCTCAAGATCCCTCTTGTGGCCAATTTTAGAAGAGTTCTCATATGATCCCTTCATAAGTGTGTGTTGTTGCACCCCCAAGGCTAGAGATGATCCCTTTCTCTTGCTAGAAACTATCCCCTCCTTTGCTAAATCTACCAAAACAATATCATCATCATCCTACATAAGATCATTAAGAGACACCAGATGATCTTTCCCACCTAGTGAGAAAGGAAGATCATGACTAGATGCTTGTCCCTTCCCCATATCACAACCCATATCAACAACACCAAAAGGCACATTCGGTGGGATTCCTTCCTCCAAGATGGAATTTTCCAATACCTCAAACTGATTAAAATCCTCTTTATTCTTCCTTTCCTTCAATGATCTCTTTTGACAATGACCCTTAGCCCAAAGCTTAATAGGCACAAAGCCATTTTTATTTGGTACATTCTCCATCATGGAAGCTTTCCCTTTATCCTCCTGAACAACTTTTGGAGCCAAAGATGAAGGGGAGGAATTAGGAGGAGATTCATTAAGCCTAGGACATTGCTTCTAAACATTTCCATACTCATCAAAAATCTGACAACGAAAAGGAAGGGATTGATAATCAAGTTGTTGAACCCAAGACAAAGAACCAAGAAATTTTTTTAGAGAATCTAGTAAGGGATTGTTCAAATCTATCTCCACACAAATCTAAGTGAAAGAAATCACCTTTTTTTCAAGGGTTTATTGAGCAAATACAGCAGGATTTCCAAGAAGAGTAGCAATCCATTGTAAAATATCTTCTCTCTAGAACTCCAAGGGAAGTTGCAATAGATGAGCCCAAACAAGAACCTTTGACGATAGTTCTTTAGCTAAATTAAAACCCATATGTCAAGGTTTGATAAATAATCTAACATAATTATAAAAGTAGGGTCCTCCCTCAAAAACTCGGTTCCTATCATCCATGTTGGAAAAAACAACCACAAATAAACTATTTATAGCCACCATAAGCTCCATGTCTCCCTCCACCTTCCATGAATGCCTAATCCAAGCTTCCAAAGTAGAAAAAGGTATACGAATCCTGAGAAATTTTTAGATAAGAGCATGTATGCTCATATAAGAGACATCATTAGAAATAGATTCAGGAGAAATAACCAAAATCGGTCTATCCTGTCTTCTATGCAAACAACCATTCACTTTCTTCAATTTGGGGCCCTCCTCCACATAAAACGACTCTGACTACGAAGCTTTCAAATATGAAGAGGATCCATTAAGAGATACACCACCTCCAGCCACCACAAAACTTTTAGAAATATGGTTCTTCACCATAATCTGACTACCACACAAAATCACTGAACCCACAACCATAAGCCAAACACTAGGTGGGCAGAAGAGGAAAAATCCAGACCCATATACCTCCCCCACAACTACACTAAGCAACACTGAACAATAGTATAAATAAAGAGAAGCAATAGCTATTACTAGAACCAACAAAAGAGAGCTCTCCTACAAAAGAAAGACATCCCCACCATACCACCTCCTCACGCCAAAGTCAAGGAAATAGCAAACAGAAAAAGAATACCCGTTGTAGCACTTCAAAACCCGCCCACAAAGAAATTCCACCAAGAAAAATATTTTGCAATCCAAAAGGATGACATGCAATGAGGGATGACCATCATGCAAGCCACACAGCAGCCTGTAGCCAAGCCAGAGTGTGTAATGCCATTTACCATATGTGCATAGGATTGATTGCACCTACCCCTCTTTTAATATCAAAATATTCATACATGATCCATTTACATATTTCATTAAATAATTTAAATGCATAAAATCATTTAATCATTTAATCCATTTTTCAGTAAATCATTCATCCATTAATTCAAAAATGCACTTTATTCTAAGCTTCTAAACATATATTGTGTCATAAATCATCTCACTCATTTATCTCTCATTTCAATCAATTTCAATATGCATTTCTCCATCTCACTTTTTTATCCTGCATCTCTCCCATATCTTGGATTCACCCCATGAATTCATCTATAAAAATCCCCTTCTTCTCACCAAAAATCATACACATTTGATTTCGAGATTCGATTTCAATCAACTAATTCTCAATTCCATTCTACATAGCCTCTTGTGCATTTGTTGTAAAAATCTGAGAGCAAATACAAGATCTTGTAGACAGGATAACAATGGAGTGATTTTCCTTCTGAATGCATTTTCTTTGATTTCTTAGAAATTAGTATTTCATTTTTGCATTTTGTCTTCATTTTGGAAAAGCTCTATTGGAATCATGTTGAATACAGGTTGATTCTCATTTGTGGATTCAAGACTTTCATTTTCAGCATCATACAAATGGTGAACCCGATGTGAACAATACAGCTGCATTTTTCATAGATTAGATTATATTATCATTTTCATAGCTACAGTTTATCATTTTTGTAGCTGCATTTTCACAAATCAATCAAAAAAAAAACAAGCAGAATAAATATTATAGCTGCATTTTTCATAGATTGGATTATATTATCATTTTTGTAGTTGTAATTTATCATTTTCGTAGCTGCATTTTCATAAATCAATCAAAAAAAAGAAAAAAATAAATAGGATAAACATCATAGCTGCATATTCATAAATCAATCATATTTCATCCAGATGACAAAAAATAAATGAATAAATAAAAATCATTCAACAAAAAATTAACTTTAGAAATTTATAATGCCCACAACACAAATAACTCTTTTGGCTTATATATTTTGATTTGTTAGATTGTGAGGCTTAGAAAATATGAAAACTTGGAAAATAAATGCATATGTTTTCCCTTCGTACATTCATTCATGTTTCCAGTATTTGATTCCAATGAACTTTCATCTAATCTTTCATGTCTTCCTTGATCTACACTTGGAAAAAACTTTCCAATGCCTTGAATAGTTATTGGAAGAATTTTTGATAAGGAGTTCTTCCTTCCAATAATAGTCATAGCATTTCTACTTTCAATGCATCCTGCAATCAGAGCATTTCCATCTTCAACATATCCTGCAGCTAAGGCATTTTTCAGAATATTTCATTCATGTCAATTTATCTTGCTAGTTATCCTGCAATCACTATCATTTCATTTTGCAATCAACATATGCTTTCACATTTTACATGAAGTTTCCTTTTAGTTTAGATCCAATTTTAGAATTAATTTTAATTTAGTTTTTTACTTTTAATTTATCTTTTTAACTTTTAATTTAGCTTTTAAATTTTAATATAGATTTAAATTTTAATTTCAATTTAGATTTATTTTTAATTTCAATTTAGATTTAGTTTTAATTTTGAGCTAATTTTAATTTAGATTTAATTTTATAGTTTATAATTTAGATTTAATTTTAGATTAACTTTTAATTTTAGATTAATTCTAATTTAGATTAGTTTTTAATTTAGATTAATGTCTTTTTCCTTCATAGCTTAATTGTTGATTTTGTGGCTAATCGTTGGTTTTTCTATTATAGATTTGCATGTCAGAGATTTGAAAGGTGGAAACATAAACACACGTTTGTCGAAGATTGAAAATCAAAAACCTACTAATGACATTTGGTGCAGGACGTTTCTTGAAGATTTGAATGTTTTTTAAATTAATTATTTTTTAGTATAACAAACACTTCAATTAGTGCTTAAAAAATAACAACTATCTTATTTCACATAGATTTAACTAGGGGGTTAATAAACCATTATTTTTCATGCTTGTAAGATGGTAGGTGTATGCTCTCACCTTGTGAAAACTCAATGATCAGAAGCCAAACCCATCTCTTTATGTTTTTAATCACTTAAAAGGCCCTGTCACCCCTCTTCGAAAGGTGGGAATGACCCAAGCAGTAACAAGTTAAATCCAATCTCTTTCGAACCGCTATATAAATGTGTGGTTACAATGAAAGTTGTGATCAACAAGAAACAATACGTGATAGCTTTCCCCTAGTATATTTATGATAAGAAAAACCCTTGTTCTAAGGGTTGGGAAACCTCTCAAGGGAGTTTATCATAGCATCCCATGAACCAAATCCACTTACTAGAAAAATTTGTGTAGAAATCCAAAATCCTTCTATTTGCTGGTGCAAGAGGTCAAACCTCTGAAGTCGTCCCACACTTTCACGATTCAAAGTGGAGATAGAAAATTCCTCTTTGGGGAATTCAAAGTTTGGTGTACCTGAGAAGTGAGTGTCATGTAAGGGGGAGCCAGTGTCACCAAAATCCTAAGCTATTTGCTCTAAATAGGCGCAGCTAGAGAAATTCAAGTGGGAACCCAACAAATATTGTCTCTGCCATCCTAGGACTTGTGCTTGTATTGCAACAATCAAACAAAATTAAAAAACAAAAAAAAACTCAAAAACATTTTGTCTATTGCGTCTTATGTGTGTGTTCAAAACAAATCTCAAAAAAACACCACACCTGAAACTTACAACATTCAAACCTTGACGAAAACTAGGCCAAAACATCCAAAACAAGCTTGACATTTAAATCTATTTAGACCAAGGACTTGCTCACTTCATTCATCCATGACATCATCTTTTTGCATTGGGCATTCTCCATAGGTCTAAACCTTACGTCATCCTTGTAGCTTACATAAAACTCTTGCATAAACCTCTTGATTAGGAAGCCCATCAAACTTAGACTAGACTATAGCTTTGAATCTGTATTCACTTGACCTTATCTTTTAGACAACATTCATCCTAGTCCTCATCATTTAGGTTGGTTCCTTAGCTCATCAGTCCAGTTTGAGACCACCTTGTCAACATATCCTATCAATCTTTGTTATACCCAAGGTCATTGATAATTAGATTAGTTTCTATGCCCATCTTAGTTTGATTAGCAACCATATCTTAGGTTTTATCCTTCATACTAGGTCATACTATTCCATCCCCTCATTCCACACTTTTCATACCTTAGTCATACACTATCATCACCTTGAATCTTAATCTAGGTATCGTTATTAGGAATCCCTACATATTCAAAAATAAATAAATAAATGTCATTTAGGTTGTATACCTTAGGCTTAAGTCATACCTTTGCATCATCATACCTTAGACATCATATCACATACCTTACTTGTACTCCACCTTTCGGCATACCATCACATTTGCATCATAGTGGCATTACCTCACTACCATGTCTTTAATTCACCTCGATATGCTTGCTAGTCAAGTTGAATACCAATTAATCTACAATGGTCAAGCCCAACAAGCCATAGAATTCAAGAGACAATGGAATAATTCTCTATCCCAATCACCCTTAACTCATGGTCAACCACCCATCTATTCCTCTTACCAACAACTCATAAACCCTAGTCCTCCATCCATCTACCCTCACTATCAAGAGTCCCTTAACACAATCCATGTCATTAATTCACAACAAATGTTCACTTATCACCCTTATCCTAACCTTGACAAGGGAAACCAACTTTCCACTAATCCCTTCTAAGCCTCCATGTCCAATTCTATTTCATTATTCACAAATACATTTTGAGATTCCACAGCCTATCCTAACCAACCTTCCACTAATCCATTCCAAGCCCCTACACCTAATCTTAACTAGTCATCCACTAGTCCATTCCAATCCACTACATACCAATCTACTATACTATCCATTAAGACCACAACAATTAATGCTCTCCAAGGATTACTAGCAAGGAAACATGTTCAACTCTGAAATGAAAAGAAAGTTAGACAATCCAGTCAAATTGCTACTCATGCACTGTCTAGCCATCTATCACAATCATGTCTACCATTGCCCACCAATCCCAAAAAGGATCTCGCCATTGAAACTCCATCATTTCCATATCCAAATATTGAGTCTATTGAAGAAAATCATATTATTCCATTGCCTAGATCATTAGGCATATGTTAAGAGCATGATCCAAAGCATGACGAAATAAACCTCAAAAAAAATCAAGATCAAGTTATCTATAATAGTCCAATCGTAGATCAAAATATTAATCCTTTTCATGACATCCACATTTCATCCACCTCCACCATTGTTGATGAGATAATTTCTCCCATAGGACACATAGATGATATTCCTCTAGAACAAGAGTCTCCTACTCTAGACATATTTGAAAATGATCAAGTTATAGCTGAATTCACTGGACTCTATGATAATGACCATAAAGAAGGTTTCTACATCGACTTGGAAGCACTAATATCTTTTGAAGAACCATCAGGATCCAATGTTTCACAAAATCATACCAAAGATATCCAACATGTCAATGAAGCAATGACATTTTATCAACTAGGATCATCTAACTTTGTTAGAGTAGGCTTTCTTGCAGATGAGAAGATTCCAAGACAATGATGGTTTGGCATCTTGTTTTCAAAACTAAAAATACCCCATTGCAAACAGAATCTGTCAGAGCATGCAATATCAAAGAAAAGGACTAGGTCAACATGAGCAAGGAATTCTAGAACCAGTATAGTTTCAGGAAAATTATGTACATCAAGGTCTTGGCTATTCTTCAATCAGAAAATTTAATGATGTTAGTGGTACCTCCTTGATATTAGAAGCAACTTTATCAGATACAAACATCAAAATGGGGGCCATGAGTAGTTCTTACCATAAGATTGTTGCCAACACTCCTTCCATCCATACCATAAACCAGCATTCCCAATATCTTAAATCTTCCATTTGGAACCAACAAAAAGAAAATTATTACAAATCCGAAGTTCAAAATCAAATTTCAAAGGCCATTGAATCAAACAAAAAGCTAAGTGGACAAATAAAGTTGAAATGGATCCCAAAGAAAAATGGATCAAGCAAAGAAAATATTCCAAATCCAAAATTCAAGCAAAATGTGGAGCCACAAGAAAAGAGGACTCCCACATATAATAAATGGTTATCAAAAAAGGCATATAAAAGTGTTGGTTCCAAATGATATCCTAATCAAAATTCCAAACTCTTCCATCCAACATCCCAAGTTTGGAAAATAAAAAGTGATTCATCCAAATGTCCAAACAATCCCTCCACCTCTACCATCATCCATCATTATCCTACATCGTTCCTAAAGCCTAAAATACATACCTCATGAATCTATCACATCTTGACAACAACTCTTTATTGTAAGGATTCTCATGGCACTCTATCGTGATGTGCATATTTTGATAAGGCCAACTCTAGTATCAGAAAGGGTCACAAGGACATCAATCAGTTGTATGAAAGCATTATGATCCTAACAAGGAAACTACTTTATAAAGGTAATTATTGGAATATCATGGTGCTAGTCTCTACATCAACACCATCAATGGATTCAGAACATTCAGTGATCAGCTAAAATAGCAAGGCCATCCAAAAATATCAAAATACAAAAAAAATTGAAAAATAAAAAAAATATCACCTTGATGAAAACCTAGCAAATAGGTGTCTTGGCGACACCAAAAAATAAAAAATAAAGAGAAAAATTGTGTCCAATAGTGAAAATCATTTTTATGGTGCTTTGGATAAGTACCATGGTGAAAACCTAGCAAATAGGCGTCATGTATAAAATAAATTATCTATGTGAACCATTACACTTGGGGGAAAGTTGTCTCATCTCCCATACCCTTCGCATGACATTTCTTATGAAATTTCCATTTATCCATCTAAGCCCTATCATTTCCATCCATTTTCCCACCTATTTTGATCTTGATAAACACTATTATACAAACATAAATCAAGAAGAAAGGGTGGCTCACTTCCAAAATGAACTACTAATAATGCATCTCCAACATGTTGAAGATATAGTTCCAATTAAGCTCTGAAAATTGACTTAACACACATCATACTTCACCACAATTATAATTCACACTTTTCTCTACACCAAATATTGCACACACACATCTTCACACAAGGAATTAACCTTGTATATATATTGCAACTATCCAAAACATCAATTAGGTCAACCTAATTAGATGTTCCATGCACCACATACGTTGTTAGCTCAAAACACTAACACACATGCCTTATGAAAAGAATCAAAACATGTATAACATCAAAATAGGTTGGAATGACCCATAATCACTCCCATAAATCTACTCCTTACATACTTCAACTCTACACGGCCCCAAAACCTTTAAGTTGGCACCATATAACAAAACTAGTGAAGTCATAACTAAATGAATCAACTGTTCATTCACAACTCGATATGAGAACCACCAAAAAACTTGCCACTTGGAGCACACATACTTCTAGCACTTGTAAACACTTCCTTGAAACTGCATAGTAAAATATTCATCCACAATGGAATGTGGAGCATTCCAACATACACTTTGTAACCAACATAGTACCCCTTTTTCACGCTTAGTCTGGGAAAAATTAATTAATGATAAAATATACTTAATTGTGCCTTATTTAGGGTTTTGTAAAGTGTTTTCTTATTCTTTCACACTAATGTAGAGCTTTATTAATTAATTGAGGTTAATTAGAGCTTAATTGGCCCCTTAAATTCAAATCCAAGCCTTATTTATTGCATTTTTGAGGGATGAATCCTGACAATCATTAATAATGTTGCATAACACTTAATTTGGCAAGGTTTGATTCTGAGGGTAGTGACCTAGGACTCATTCACCACCTTGGGCAAATGGGTCCCCACTATGTCGTAGGACCCTCTTTTACATATTAATTCATCTCCCTGAAACTTGGTCCTAGAAAACTATGCTAGAACCCATTCGCCCAAGGTGGTGAATGGGTCCTCCTTACTAAGGACACCCCATTTTAAACTTATTTGTGACAGGATTCTAATGATTGTGAATCCTAGATCTAATGTTAGCTTGTGTTATTTTAATTTAAGGATTAAATCTTAAGTTTAGTATAAATATAAGGTTAATTCACATAGTTTCACCCAAGAAGCATAACAAGATTTTCAAGGGAGCATCATAATACTTCACAAGAGAAATTTAGAGCATTCAAGATGACAAAAATTGTAACATACTTCAACTCTACACGACCCCAAAACCTTTAAGGAAAAATTATTGAATTTTAATTGTAGCACTTGAATATCATATCATCATGTCAAATATTTAGTGCATCATACATGTAGTTGAGCTTATGTGTTGATGTAGCATTGAAGATCCAAGTCAAGCATTGTTTCACATCCTTATTAAAGATCAAGATCTACATTCTACATGGACACTTCAAGTTAGATTGTTGATTTCCATTCCAAGACTCTATCCAAGGTATCATTATTTCATGTTTCATGGTCATGTTTCATTGTTTCACCATAAGGTTTAATTACCTAAATGGGGTTTGACCAAGGAAAACCCCTATTCCCTAAAAATAAACAAGCTTTTCTCCTCTTTGATGTGTGATTTCATTTTTTAGGTTGATGATCAAGTGGAGAACAAGATTGAAGCAAAGTTGTCAAAGTTGAAAAGTTGCAAAGTTTTCATCTACATTGCAAGATCACAAAAATTTGTCTACATAATTTGTTTCATACTTTCAGAAGCTAATCACCTGGGAGCTAGAAGTGTAGACACTAAAGAATAGAACCAAAAAATAAGTTTTTAGAAACCCTAACAAGGACCCATTTGCCACTTTGGGTGAATGAGTCCTCAATGACCTCAAAACAACACTTTTTTAGCAAGGTACACATTGTTTCAACCTCTTAAAATCTCCATTATTGTTGTCATAACAATTAGGAGTGTTTTTTGGTTGTTATTTATATCATATCATACACACAATTGTATTTTTCATAGAAAAAATTAGTGGTTCATCATCTTGTTGATTCATTTTGGTGAACCCTATTTTTCTTTGAAACACTATACTACCAATAACAATTAAAATTGTGTGACCATATTATTCATAACAAAGTAATGTGGACCATAAAATTGGTTCACTGAACACTAAAAATTGTACACTGAGACTTAGGAAAATCTAAAAAACATGTAGTTTTCTTTGAACAACACTATTGTAACACTACCATGGCTTTCCATCAATGACAAAATTATACACTGTCATGCTCATCAATCTTCAACAATCTCTCCATTCAACAATCTCCCCACACTATACATCATCATCCTCATGTTTCCAACAACCCAAGTCTCCAACATGAATCACTTCAAATATACATTAGGTAACTTAGCTTCATTTATAATTTTTCTTGTCATTCCTTGAATAGTCATATTCTTTCTTTCAACTACTCCATTCTACTGAGGAGTTCTAGTAATAGAATAATGTCTTCTTATCCCATGCTCCTAACATAATTCTGCAAATTCACTTGATGTAAACTCACCACATCTATCACATCTTAGACACTTAATTCTAGCATTCATTTCATTATCAACCATGGATATAAAGATCTTAAATCTACTAAAAGGTTATGATTTTTCCTTCAAGAATGTAACACATGTCATTCTAGAGAAATCATCAGAGTAACATGAAATACCTTTCACCTTGAAGACTCTTTTTTTTGGTTGGTCTACATAGATTAGCATGAATCAGCTCCAAAGATCTAGTAGTAAAATACTCTTTGGTTTTGAATCTTATTCTTGTTTTCTTCCCAATCTAACATTCTCTACATATGGTGCTTGTAGGCTTGACAATCCTTGGCATGTCTCTTACAACATGCATGGAGCTGATCTTTACAAGATTATCAAATTTGATGTGTCTCATCCTCTTATGCCACAACCAACATTAGTTTTCTTGTCCACAAAGATAGCTTCTTCCATTCACACCCTTGAGGTTGTATAAGTTTCCTTCAATCCTTGAGCCTTTTTCCACCAATATTCCAAAATTTTATTTCATAATTTCACATCTATACTCATTGAATAAAATAATATATCCTTTACTACATATCTGACTTACACTGAGAAGATTGTACTTGAGAACTTCAACATAGAAAACATATTTAGTTTTAGATTTTCCATCAATACTCACATGCTTTTACCACAAATATTTGTTGATGGATTATCTCCAAAATTTATTGAACCAACAATGCACTTAACCAAATTGAAATTTCTTTTGTCACCAATCATGTGACTTGAACATCCACTATCAATTATCTAGATATTTGACTATCTCTAAGCATGAAATATTTTTTGCACAACCATTGAATTTTCTTTTCTTTTTTTCTTGACTTGATCAGCATCAACTATTTTTTGAATTTTTGACTTTGTAAAATCACTTTTACAAAAATTTGTTATATGCCCAACATTATTACAAATCTGACATGTCACATTGACATCTACCAAAGAAGCAAGAGATTTTTTTCTGAAAATTTTTATTTCACTCATTCTAGATTGGCACTCTATAGCTTTATGGCCATACTTATTGCAAATGAAACAATAACCAAAAATACATGATTAAACCTATTTTTGGAGGGTCTATTTGCACGATGTGATCTTTCTTTAGGTCTAATAGTATTTCATGAATTCCAAAAAAATCCTTTATATGTTCCTTTTTGAGTGACCTAATCTCCTTTTCAATCTTTTTGTACTCTCTCATTTTCACTTAAATCAAGGCCTTCTACATTTTGTTCTTTTTTATTGCACAATCAAGATCTTCTAGGGAAAAAAAAAGTTCACCTTAAAAATCAAATTCACCTTCTTCAATCAAATATTTTCTTGAACTTCCAAGCATCATAGAGGTCATGAATAGGGATTCATCTATATCATATTTTGATTCATAGTGGTCTCCTTCATTTGAGGAGTAGTATTCTTCTCTAGAGAGAAGATTCCTCTTGAAAAAATTTCTCTTGAATTCCTTGCTACTAATTTCATTCTCTTTAAATGGACATTTAGAAGCATAGTGACCATTTTTTCCATAATTAAATCATTTGAATGATAATTTACCTTTGTATTTTCCTAATCCTTTCTTCACCTTTCTCACAAAGCTTGCTTCTTCTTTAGATCAGAATCACTAGGTGATTCAAGAGCCTCCTCTTTCTTTACAACTTTGAATGCAGCTTCCTTTTTCTGTCTACTTTGAACTCCATTTCTCATTTCATAGGCTACGATAGATCCATACAATTCTTTCATGGTAATCTTTGTCATATCCTTGGCTTCTTCAATTGTAGACACTTTTGGATCAAACCTTTGAGGGAGTGTTCTTAGAATTTTCTTCACCATAATAGAGTTGGTTATGTCTGCTCCATGAATTCTAATTCCATTCACAACTTCATCTACCCAAATCAAATAGTTGGCTATATTCTTTTCTTCCTTCATCTTCAAATTCATAAATAGTGTCCGATAAGATTGTAGTTTGCTTGTTTGACACTATTCTTGAGCACCCAAAATATTGAGAAGGGGGGTGAATTAGTATTCCTTTAAACCATTTGATCATAATCCATCCAATTAATAAAACATATCTAACTACAAAAATGAATAAAAGCATGAAACAATCACAAGATCGCATAACACAAGAGCACTAGGATTTTTATGTGGAAAACCAAAAAAGGAAAAAACAACAATGAGGATTAGCTCACAATATATTATAACCAGTTATAAGATATTATAGAGGCTCACTGCCAAGACACACTATCCAATAGGGATCAAAACCACAAAAAGATACAAAACAGAAATGGCTACATAGCCAGGATGTGAACTGATACAAAATGCACCTTCCTTGTGCTGAATTCAATTCCTTTGAAGATTTGAATACAAAACACTTCTCTACTTTAAGTCGCTCAACATTAACAAAAAAATTTCCATAGATATGATCATGTACTTACAAAATTTTCATATTTGCATTACCTCACATAACATCTCTCTTCTACCATCTCAAAAATGTCTTACATATATACCCAATACATTTGCATACATCAATTAGGTTAGTCTAATTATATGTAGCCTTATATTAAATCAAAATTTTCTTTTCAAACCCCACTTGAATCAAAAACATCTTCACGCTCAAACCAAATGTGCAATACTTAATCTAGGTCATCATGGACCTAAAATAGATCTCATTAACATGTCATAATACATATTTATTCTCCACAACATTATCAAGCATTAAGTCAACTAGGAATTAGACCTAATTACAAAATAAGCTAACTGATTCAACACCAATGATCCATTTGATCACATAATCACGTGCCATCAGGAATATATAATGTATTGACACCTATAAAAAGGCTCCTAAAATTGTAAATTCTAACTCTTAACACTGGAGGAATGCGGACCGGATTACTCATACCCATTTACATTGTATAAAGCAAAAACTACATGTCGAACTACAGCCACTTGTGAATTTCAAAATTTTCATCCAAAACAACTAATATTTTGAATGTATATGCACATTATATTTAGGAATAGCATATTATAACTGCATAAGAATATCTTTTCATATGAGTGAATGTGGACCAAAATACCGGATTACGATATCTCCATTTTGTTCATCAGATTAGAATAAATATCAACAAACAATGTTGACATCAATGACAACACATTAAAGGGTTCCTTCTTCATTTTTTCAACAATCTCTCCCTTTGTCATTGATGGTGACATGTGCCAAAAATGAGTCCAAAAACTTCAAGCATAGACCATAGACCATACACCATCTCTAATCATCTAAGTCATCAAACTTTTCCAAAAACATCTCCCATCACCTAGCTCCTAAATTCTCCCACTTTTACATCAATGAAAAAGGGTGTGCTAGTAACACATATGATGTATATGTATAGGTGAACAATAAAATAACTCCCCCTTAGGCAGTTATCCCAAAAAATTGATCCATTTGTATGTACAATGAAAAATTGAAAAGCAATTGAAACAATGAAAGAATATACAAGTGAAAAGGTATTTAATCAGAGAAGGAGGCACCTTCAAGTTCCTTAAGAATTTCTTGCCAAGAAAACTTCCCTTCATTCCAAGTCTTTTTGGTTGTTACAATCAATTTGTACAATGATTCTAGTTCAACTATGTTCTCTCCCTCTTCTAAAGTGCTTGGATTTGAATTTATCTTTGTAAGCCTCTATCCATCAGCTAGGCCACATGACACTAGTATATGCCTGGTCTTCACCAAGTCCCCAAGTTAACCAAACCACCTTATGATGTCTTCTTTCTACCTTTGTAGAGTGAAAAATATATTATGTAGATCAGTATAGTAGTCCAAGTGGTATGATCTCTATCTTGCATTGGGTCATAGGCTCTAGAGACATTAGTTATTTTTAACTTGATAGAGTCCATTAAGTCCTTAATGCCTTGAGTGGCATTTGGCCAACTCATATAGTACAAAAAACAAATTTTTGGCTTGATCTTCACATTCTTGCACTTCCTTCAAACATTTTTCCACTTTCCCATGTGTAGATGCACATATATCTTGTAGCTCAAGTAACCTTTTCTCAAAAAACCTTGATTCAACATATTTTTTAGTTTTCTCCTTTAGAGCAGAGGCACACTCCTTGAGTGAATCTACTAAAAATTTGAGATTTTCTAGAGGATTTATCAATTATTGCACCCAAAGTAGCATCTTGTAGAGACTTGATAGCTTCAATTATCAATTATATCCCCTTCTAATGTGCCTCTATTATCTCTTTTCTACTAGAGGCATGAAAGACATCTTCGAGCTCCAACTTTTGAATTAGTGAGATATTTTCAAGATCCACACTACCTTGTACATCAGGAGCTATAACAACTAGGGTGGAATTTTCAATTGGAATCTTATCTATTTGGACAAAAGACCCTTGAGTTGATTACCAGAAGATTCTCTAGATGAATTAGGTAGCTCCCATGGTATTTTGTGAATCTTCTTCATTCTTTTCAACCTTAGACTCTTCTTCATTCTCTACTTTCTCCTCTTCACCCGATGGATTTTCCTTTTGATTCTCTTTATCTTTATCCTCCTTATCCTAATCATCTTTCTTATTGTTATGTTCTTTATCTCCTTGTTCTTCTTTTCCATCCTCATTTTTATTATCTTTATTTTCATTTCCAACATCTTCATTTTCTTTGTCAGAATGGTCCTCTATACCATTTGCATTATTCTTTTCTTGTTCTTGTCTTGCTCATCATTAACACCAATAGACTTGTCAGCATCTTCTAGAGGAGAAGAAGTCTTTGGGGAAGCATGTGTTTCTTCTACAGTATGATCATCTACTTATTTGTCTTCCAAGACTTCTTTGAAAAATAGTAAATTTGTAACTGGAGGAATATTTTCCTTTGCATCAATGACCTTTTCTTCAATATGCTCTTTTTTTGAGCAATACTAGATTACGAAGCAGTTATCATCCCAAAATTCTCTGCTAAATCTTTGACAATCTTGATTGTTTCTTATTTCAATTTGTCTACTTGTTCCTTTTCTCTCCCCATAAGAATAGTGACTCTTTGTTTGACTTTGAAAATTATTGTGTATACACTTCAATCAATGTAGCTTTGTCATCCTCGGATAAGGAGAATCCAATTTCCTCCAAGTCATCAAATTTTATTTTTTCCTCAGCTTCAATTGCTTGATTCCTTCTTTCCACTAAGGCATCCCACACAACTCTAGGGGCCTTCTTCATAATGTTACTCATATCTGCTTCTAAAACAATAATATACTAAATAATTTCTTCAATGATTTTTTTCCTATCTTCTTCATATAACTTTGAAGTTGTTTTTAGCAAATCATTATATTGTTACATATTACTAACCAAAACATTTAACTTCATCGAAGCACAAGCTCTTACTAAAGGAGTTTTTTTCTTCTTTTTCTTTTGCTCTTAAGAGCCTTCCTATGACTTCTTATCCTTCTTCTTTTTAGGCTTCTTATGGATATGTACAGTGAAAGCCTCTTTTTCTCTTTCTATTTCTTCCTCTTCGAAAGTGTTAACAATGTCAACTTTTTTCTTTTTAGCTCTGGTTCTTGCTTCTTATGAAGCACCTTCACCGCTTGTAGTAGCACTGCTTCTTCTTTTCCTTGTTAGCTGCTCTTCATGTTCCAGCGCAAGCTCAATTTCTTCTTCAACCACATCCCTTAGATTTTTCCCCTTAATGCTTTTTGCTTCTTTCTTCTTCTAGAGGTAGAAAGGGTTGTTTTCAGAGGCACATTCTTTCTCTTTCTAGTCCTTGTGTTGGGTCTGGAGGTAGTAGTGACTTCTTCAATTACTGGAGCACTATTCCCCACCTTCTTTCCTTTTGCAACAATTGATCTGAAGGACTTAGGTAACACAGACCTATAGGGGTTGAAGTTTTTCTTCATGATCCCCTTGGTTTGGAGGATTCACTAGCCATGTTGGCTTCTCTTGCTTTGGCCTCCTTGATTTCTTCTTCTATATAGCCTTCTCTTCTAGCCAACTCTTCCACAGCTTTCCTTGTATTCCTCTTAATTTTTGGTTTCTTCAATTCTAAGTGCACCTCTAATGATTTTTCTTCATATGTTCCATGTCTTGGTTGAGAGGGGTACTTAGGACTCTTAAGCAACAAATCAACATATCCTTCAACATCATTCTCAGAAACTTCATATCCATGAGGCTCAATCCACACTCTTCTAGGTTCAACAGCCTCAATTATACATTCATCAGTTGTCACAAGGAAAGTAATTTCCTTAGCATATTTCTCTACAAGGTTGTGGGGAATTATTTCTCGTTCATGCATATTCTTCTAAAAAACTATAAATAATATAGTTAAAGCATCATCTTGAGCTTTCAAGTTACCTAAACTATGCATATAATCAATAATTTGATGTCCCATAGGTCTACTCATGTCCCATACAACACCTTTTCTTCCAAGAAGTTTTGTCAAAAAGTAAAATAATAAAAACATTACCAAAGTCCCAAACTTAAATGTGTATTTCTTTTCTCTAGTTTTCTTTAGGTTCTTAAGGATTTTTTGTTAGAGCAACTCACATAGATCAAAGTCCTTCCCATTCACTACCATTTCATGTGCAACATAGATAACAATTGCAAAAACTAAATTCTCCCTATTTGTGAAGTAAATATTGTGACCTATCATCATAGAGGCATATTTCACAATGAGATTCCTGATAGATTTCGTTGTCAAATCCCTCTTGTCATAGGTGGAATCAGTTAGATCCATAACAACCTCATTTTTTTGCATATTTAAGTACCGATATAGGTCCGGTATTACACAACCCTATAACTTCCTTGATCACTTCCTTGGTTATCGTTCCAAGCATGCTGGTCCATATAAATTTATCATGTATTCTTCTCAATGTCAGCCTTACATACTTATCATCCACATCACTATTGTAGTTAGGAAACCAGTTTCAAATATCAAGCTTCTTTCACACTAGGTTAATGTATTCTAGTTTTACAAGGAAATCATCTCTAGTTAGATCATTAGACCATATATCTTTTATTTTTTGGTGATTATATTCTTCCAATTTCCCATGTATGTATTCCCTAGTATCCTTTATAGGTAAAACCCTATAAGGAATATTCGAGAAGGCACCGTCGAGGTCACTATCAAATATTTTCATTGGATCCTTTTTAAACTTTGGTCTAGGTTGCTTAGTAATGTTGATGATAGTTGGGGCATCCATTTTAACTTTGATTCAAACTCAAATGCTTATGAAATCATTCTACTCACAAAGAACATATAGTCATAAATACCTTTTATGCGCGCAACGAGATCTAGGGTTTACACCAAATTTCTTTGAATTGCCTTCAAATCTCCTTCAATTCACTCTACTTTCTTCAAATGCACATATGTGATTAAAATTTATATAGAAACTTACTTTAAACCTTTCATATTTTCCCTAATTCCACATTAAATGATTAAATTTCCAAAAAGATAATAAACCCTTCACTAATACACTGTAAACCCTAAAATGCTCTGCATTTCCTCATATTTTCATATTTTATGTCAGTTTCTTTTCAAAAATATTAAGCATATTGTTTTGCACCACATATATTTGTGTCACTTCTTGACATCACATATTTCTAAGGGGTTGTTAGATATTTCTAGTATTGCTCCCGCTAAGCCTATGCCTAGGTTTAATTTTCAAGGGAATTATCTGCACCAAAGGGAGGTACAAATACATTTGATTCATCTTTATTCTCAGGTTCCTCTTTTTTTCTCTAAATCTTCTCCATTTCCTTCTTTACTTTAATAGGATCAATTTTCTTGACATTTTCATTCCTCTTTACCAGATTAGTCTATCTTCCATTCTTACTTCTACAAAATCTTGAAATGTATCTAGTTTTGTTGTAACTGTAGTATACAACATTTTTCTAACCAAACTGACCACTATTCAATCTTGATCTACACTAGTTAGCTTTATGTCCAAATATATTGCATGTATAATAGTAACCATTGAATAAGTGAACCATTCTACCATCATTATATCTATTCATCGTTTAATTTCTACATTCAATAGCTCTATGTCCAAATTTCTTGCATGCAAAACATTGTCTAAAGAAGGATCTAGTATTCTAATTAATTATACTTCTACATTCTATTGCCTTATGTCCAAATTTATTGCATGAAAAATAGATACCATTTAAAATGGGTACCTTTGAGCATTTGGTTGTCTGATAGGGGGTCTTCTAGCATTTTTTTTTATTCTTGATTTGTTTGACATTTCCTTGAGTCTCTTTTTTATTGTCAACATTGTTAGGAGTCTAATTAGCCTTTGAGATTTCTCCTTCTTCAAGTCCCAAACCACCTTTATCTTTTGATTATTTCAATCCTACAAGTAGCTCATCAAGCATTTTAGAACTTGTTTTGAATTTTTCCTCATGAACTCTTGCTTTTTCCAAATCTGATCTAAAAGTTACCACTTCTTGTTCAAGTATTTTGCATTCATCATTCTTGGTTTGTACCATTTCATTTAGACATTTCTCAATTATTTTCTTTTCTTTCACTTGTACTTTTAGTCAGGTGATGTCTTCATTTGCTTGTTTCAACTATTCATTGACTTCTCTATGTCTTTCTTTGAATTTCTTGATTTTTTCTCTCAATTTTTTGATACATTCATTTGCTTCCTCTAGGTTTTCCTTCAGATCTTTATTTTCACCTTCAACTCTATCAAGATCTTCAATAGCAACTCGGAGTTCTTCTTTATCATTCATCCAATCAGTTTCTATAGTAATATTTTAAAATTCTTTATCATCCATGTGTTCAATCTCCAAGATCTTCCTCAAGTCGTTAGGCTTCTCAGAAGGAACCAAGCTCTAATACCAATTGTTGAACACCCAAAATACTAAGAGAGGGGGGTGAATCAATATTCCATTAAACCATTTGATCATAATCCATCCCATTAACAAAACATATCTAACTAAAATAATGAATGAAAGCATGAAACAATCACAAGATCACATAACACAAGAACACCGAGATTTTTATGTGGAAAACCCAAAAAATGAAAAAACCATGGTGAGGATTAGCTCACAATATATTATAATTAGTTATAATATATTACAAAGGCTCACTACCAAGACATACTATCCAATAGGGCTCACAACCACAAAAAGATACAAAACAAAAATGGCTACATAGCCAGGATGTGAACTAATACAAAATGCACCTTCCTTGTGCTGAGTTCAGTTCCTTTGAAGCTCTGAATAAGAAGCACTACTCTAATTTATAGGCGCTTAAAATTCACAACACTTCTTCCATAGATCTGATAACGCACTCACAAAATTCACATATTTTCATTACCTCACATAACATCTCTCTTCTACCATCACAAAAATGTCTTACATATATACCCAATACATCTACATACATCAATTAGGTTAGCCTAATTAGATGTAGCCTTATATTAAATTAAAATTTTCTTGTCAACCTTCATATTTGAATCAAAAACATCTTCACACTCAAAAATAATGTCCAATACTTAATTTAGGTCAGCATAGACCTAAAATAGATCTCATTAATATCTACAATATACATATTTAATCTCCACAACATATATCAAGCATTAAGTCAGCCAAGAATTGGACCTAATCACAAAATAATCTAACTGGTTCAACACCAATGATCCATTTGATCATATAATCACATGCCATTAAGGATATATAATGCATTGACACCTATAAACAAACTCCCAAAATTGCAAAGTATAACTCTTAACACCAGAGGAATGCAGAATGGATTACTCATTACCCATTTATATTGTATAAAGAAAAACTAGATGTCAAACTATTGTCACTTGTAACTTTCAAACTATTCATCCAAAATGACTGAGATATTGAATTTAGATGCACATAATAGTTAGGAATAACATATTATAACTATATAAGAAGATCTTTTCATATGAGCGAATGCAAACCAAAATACCGGATTAAGAAATCTCCATTATGTCCATTAGATTAGAATAAATATCAACAAAAATTTTTGACATCAATGACAACACATTAAAGGGTTCCTTCTTCATTCTTTCAACAATTTCCATTCCCTTTGTAGAGATTATTGAGCTTCTCGCAAATTTCTTTTGTAGTCTTGCACTATACCACCTTCATAAATTCATAATTAGCTAACCCACTTAGGATAGCATTCTTTTCTTTAGCATTGTTCTCATGTTCCTTTTTGGCATTTGGATTAGTGATGGGATGAGGCTCAACATAATCACTTTTATCAGCTCTCCAAACATCATAACCAAGAGATATGAGATAGGAATCCATCTACATACTCTAGAATGCATTATTATTTCCATCAAACTATGGTGCCTTAGAAGAGGAATCCTTTTAATCCATGTGTTCTAAACCAAGATCTACCTTCAGTGGCTAGGCTATACCAAGGAACTTGGCTTTGACACCAATTGTTAGAACATAAATATACTGAGAGGAAGGTAAATCAATATATCCCTCAAAACTAATTCTAATCAACTTGTCTATCTTCTCAATCAAAATATGTAGCTTCATAAATTAACACACAACACTAGAATTTGCGTGGAAACCCAATAAAGTCAAAAACCACAATGAGAAAATATTCTTGGAGCAAATATCCAAATCTAGCCTCACAAATGAATCAATAATTACAAAAAATTTAAGGTCTTCAACCTAAGGAAGTTTACAACTCCCTGTTCACATACAAAATGAGGCTAGAACCTTTATATATAACTCTTTGAAGAATCAAATGAGAAAATTACCACTGCAACACTTATGTTGCCTCTAGCTCACTACCTTGAGCACTTCCACACTTTTATTTTCCTTTGGCTTGCTACCTCTAGAACTCACACTTCCACTTTTACTTTTGGCTCACTACATCTAGTACTTCCTCACATAATTTTGTCAGCTCACTACCTTCCACACATTACTTAAACTCTTCTACTTTCAGCTCACTACCTCCAATATGTATTAAACATACTTCTAGAAATTTGCAAATATTATTCTACTTTTATCACACTATTGCTAGTGAATTGTATTAATTACACATTGAAAACTTGTACTACTCAATCACATAATTTATCTTAATTTATACTCTTTGTAAGCATCAAAATGTTTATCCTTGTTGGCCATCTTGAGATGTATGAAAATGAAACATTCAATGACCATATTTGAGTTTTCTTCAACACATCTATGGGCAAGGGAAAACAGATGCAATCCAAGCTAGGAGATAACCAAAACCTATTTCAAATATTTACACATCCCTATATGGATGCATGCCACAAAAACATGGCATAAGCAACTTGAAACACTAATTCATCCCAACAAACACTCAACCCTTGAAATATTAATTTTTAGACCACAAGCAGCACCAAAAAAATAAGTCATCAAAATTTGGATCACATCACAAGAATCATATAAAAATTCAAGATTCTTCCCATGCCCTTCTTTCACAATTTTATGCAACAATATGTCGACACAAGAAAATAGATAGAGAACCAATATCTATCACAAACCCAGATGGCAAAAACTTGAGATATATCTTTGACAGTACAACTTGTAGTAGACTAAAAAAATTGAAACTCAAGAAGAGACAACAAATGAACATCATAAACACTCTCTTTGAACTGTAAGACTTCAATACAAACTACAGAGAAATGTGAAGCATTTCTCAAAACCTTCCATGATTGAAATAGTACAATCACCACTCTACTTACTCGAGAAACTTTTGTAGTAACATAAATGCTCTAAAAATTGGAAAATGCATTCTTCATACTTCATTATTTCTACTATTCAAACTACAGGACCATATCTTTAGGTGCAGAGGAATGCGGAGTATTCTCCAAATCATTTTCTAAGCATTTCCTGAGCCATTGATTGAAAGAGATTCTTCTATGAAAATTATAGTAATCAAATAGTGAATACAACATCCACAAAGTCATATACACATTCATGAGTAGCGGAAAATAACTCATGACATCCAACTTCATATACTTAATCATCTTGATTGTAGTACATGCAACCAACCACACACTACCACCTTGTTGACAATAGAGACACAATTATCAGTAACCACCATATAGTATTCTATCAATGACAACACCTGTAGTGTAACTAGTGAATAGAAAATTCCATATTGTTGATATCAAACACCACATTGTTGGCATCAATGACAACATTTGTAACATACTTGCAACAATCAACACATTGGGAGATAGCAACCTGCCACAATTTCCTATAAGGTTCACCTTCTTTTGGCTTAGGGATGGAGTTTGAAATGCTAAAAAAAGTGTAAGGACAGGGTTAAATTCATAATAAAAGGTGAAGATCATTAGTAGAAAGGTCACAACTACTCAAAATCTAAACCAAAATTACCCAAATCCAAACAAGAAAGTACAAAGTAGTAAAGGAAATCAAATGAAAGAAAAAATAAACTGAACTCCCCATGCTAAACTTGATTCATCTTCCTTGAATCTCATTCATTCCACTCTATTTGCAAGTTTTCCCTCAGATTTTGTTGTGTTCAAGTACCTGCAAGTGACAATGATGTGATAGCAAGAATATTGGAGATTGTGGTTGTAAGGTCAAAATGATGGAGACAACTCTTTTTTTATAGAAAAGCTACTCAAACAAACAAACGAGATTGAAATCCAAGATGATGCCAAGATCAACGGTTGAGGTTGCTTGCACCATGAAGAGGTAGGGCTAGGGTTGACTAAAGAAGAATGGCCAAGATTGAAAGAAGACCAAAAGCGATCAATGGTGGAGATCAGAAAAAGAAAGTGGAGGGAAAGTGGAGCAAATTAAATAATATTCGTATTTGATTTGTGAGAGGATGTGGACAATTAAATAATAAAAAATGGTTATTAATTGTGGAAGAAAGGGGGAAATGGTATTTAATTAAAATTATTATCTTTCAACCATTTAATCAAACATGGGGGAAATGGGAAAGAGGTATTAAATAATTTAAATAATTATTTAATCATAGAGGAAAATGTTAATGACTAGTCAAATAATTAAAATAATTATTTAACTATAGACACAAAATGAAGAATGAATAATTAAATAAATGAGATTTTATTTACTTATAGAGAGAATAGTGATGCAATTAAATAAATATTAATTTATTTAATTAATTGAGAGAAGAATAAAGGAAGAGAAAATGAATTAATTAAATAATTAAAATTATTTAATTAATAGAAGAATGTGACTTTAGAAAATAATTAAATATTTAAAATTATTCAATTATGCAGGGAAAGATGGAAATCGATGGAAAAATGGTGATCACAGGATCACGACATTTTTCAGTGTCTACACGAAGCATCAACACAAGAGGGTATTTTAAAGTGAGAATTATTAATTTTAAAGGGTATTTGTGAATTCACATTTATAAAACTCTCTTGTAAACTCACAAATAATAGGGAAATAGTCGGAGAGCATAGTGGAGTAATCAACTTTCACATGGTTCCCAATAGATTCTTGGATTAGTTGTAGATTGGGGGAGATATAAAACATATCTAGACAGCTAAGTTTCCTATTAGCACCCAACCTACAATTTGTCCAAGTGAACCAATTAACTTTATGACTTGACTATTATGAACCCCCTACAAAGAAGATTTTCAAGAAGAAACCCCATCCTTCATGGTATGGGGGATCTCAAATCTAGGTAATGAGGATGAAGAGATAAACTTGCCTTCCCTTGCCTCTAAAGTGAGGCTTTGAAATCTTCTAAGGACTATGGTCAAGGTTTGGTTTCAGAGCCCTCTCCTACCCTTGAAAGGAATATTCCTCTGTAAGGTACTAATAGTGTTAAGGGTAATAAGGATAAGGGTGAGGTAATTAATTCTTCTATTATCAAGGGTATTGTTTTGGAGTCCCCTTCTTTCCTTAAAAGGAAGAATCCAATGTTGAAAATTGATAGAATTACAGGTAATAAGGATAAAGTACATGCAATTCATTCTTCTACTATTAACAAGAACTCTAGTAATGTTGAGGATGTTGTTGAGGGAAATAAGGATGGTAGTTCTATGGGTGAAGAGGCTAGTCTAATCAAGTCTTCTTCGGCCGGTGCAAAGGAAGTCGCTAGACCTAAAATTAAACTGATGGAAACATATGGTGAGGAATATGGTAAATAAAAAGGAAAGGAAGTTATGCATGATGGCACTCAGCATGAGAAGCAGAATGCTCCCCTTGATGGCCTTTTTGAATATCTCAATATTTTTAACTGGAACAGAGATGAAATTTAAAATGTTTTAGGTATGGCTAAGGATGGCACTATTATTTATTTTAGATTGTTCAAATGGTTTTTAACTGAATTTAATCAAATCAATGTGAAAGTTCACTCCATGATTAATATAGTTGACAAGAACAACAAGGGGGACAATTCTAGAATCTATGATCAAAATAATAAAATGTTTAGTATCGTCCAAGATGTGGAAAATGATGTGCTTGTCATGAAGAAGGATTTCAATCCAGGATCTTAGTGTTGGAAGAAAAGACTCTTAAAGTGTATGACAACCTTGATAAATTGTTCAAGGTTAGTGAGATTATGCTTCATGATAATGTTCAAGGTCTTAACCTGCTTAATGAGAAAGCTAGAAATTGGAAGGTGAGGTGTTTGAACAAGTGAAGGAGGATGTTGGTGCACAGGTGGATTTTAAAAAGGAAAAACAAAGATCTACTTCTAGCATTGGTCTGAGTACCTATACTTGAATTCAAGCCAAGAAACCTTTTGAAATCTCAAGAAAACACCAAGCTGGGGTGGTGGACATGCATGAGTGTATCATGTCCCAAGATCTAGAAGCAACAAAGATTCTGAAAAATTTACAATAGGATATTGGTTTCTATTGTTTTCTTTGATGATGTTTTGTTGATGGTTGGATTCTTATTTTATCTTTCTTTATATTTTGCAACATTCCTTTTATAAATGGTTTTGGGTCCCTTCAAAACTTACTTTACCTTTAATCAAAAACTTTATGACTTTGCATTTTTTATTAATAGGGTCTATAACTCCAACAAAGGTATAGAAAAAAATTCACTTGTCAAACTCTTCATTACTTAATTTTACATAATTATCCTAGCTAAAATCAATATGATGTTCCTATTATCACTTATAAGTGAACCCTTGCTAAGTGTAAAACTTAGCCTACTAGTGAAACATGGGAACTCTTCCAAGTTTTGGGTCACCTACAATGGAAAAGAACCTCTAGAGAGGGATAGTTCCCTTTGAGACTTCACCTAATTAACATACCCTACTATTGAATGATGAGAAAAATGGTAAAAGAAACATAAAATGAAACCTACGACTAATAAGGTGATGCACCGAATTAATCTCAAACCTACGTTGTTGTTTGGACTCACAATATGATCAAATGAACAAGTTGTTTCGTTCACAAATTAAGTTTTTACATACTTATATATCATTATTTCATAGGAAAAATGAATTTTTCTCAATTCTAAAAAGAAAAATAGATATTTTCATTGTTAGAAGTTGTTCAAACTATTTGCATAACCTATGACCTACACAAGACATGTATATATCTGTAAAAAGATGTTGAAGGAAATGAGACATACATTAAGGATTTGTATAAAATCACAAAAAATACATCAATCACTTCTATTTGCACATAAAATACATATTAGAGAAGGTGAAATGCTAATCTTTATTGATAAAAAATAAGTGTTAAATATAGTTGTATATAAGTCTGAAAATGAGTTACATTTTTTCTCCTGCTAGAAATAACCTTAAAAGGTTATAATATATTGCTAAGAATGAACTAGAACTAACTTCCCTTAGGCCTCCTTATAAGCTACTCAACAGCTTGCTAGAGTTTAGGAACATGAGTTGAGGAAAGAAGGACAAGTATTCACATAATCTTGTTGGGTCAAACCTCCTTGGGAATCCAAAATAGTTATTCCTACTTTCTAGCTCCTTAAATTGTTCCAAAAAGGTGTTTGAATGAATAAAAATTTATGTTTTGACCTTAACCACTAGCCAAGGGTCCTTAGATAGCTCTTATATGGTTGGAAATACTCCAAATCATGTTACACTACCCTATATTCTCTCCATTTTTTTCCATCTCACTCAATGTTCCTAGATGTCCTCAAATTTCTAATAATTGCTCTTCAATTTATCTAAATTACCTTGAACTTCTCTCCAAGTTCATAGGGCATGTGGAAAAGGCCTTGGGAATGATTGTAGTATTGAGGAATGACACATGGCACATGTCTTAAAAACTTCTTTATGCTAGACCTTGTTACTCTTTTTGCCTACTCTTGTCATTGTTATTTCCACTTTGGAATGTTTTTCTCATGTTCACCGTGCTACTTCATATAAGATTGGCACTTTATCCCTTTATGTATATCGTAGACTTGTCCACACACCAAGCATCTATAGACTATCCTCATTTCTTTGTTCATCTATGACTGACTTGTCATGGGGAATCCCTCTTTTGGAGACTATCATGCCAACAATGAAAACCATTTCCACTATTAGACAATTTTTTTTATTTCCATCTATGTCATCATAAGTAATAAGATACATAGGTTGAAAGCACTGGCATTTTATTATGATGATTTTTTGTTGGCTTGCAAAAGACTCCCAACATAAAAAAATATTGAAGACACTACAGTGAGGATCCAAGTTGAACTTTGATTGCATCACCTCTTGTTGCATTATTTGAGGAAACATATATTATGAAACTATCCCTAAGGAAAGAAAAATATAATTAAGAAAAGATAGGTAGCATGAAGAATCTACCTTTAATAGTGATCCACCTCTCCATAGTCCATCTCATATAGGAATATGTCTCGATGAATTTTATTGCTTAACATCACTATCTATAGGTATTAGAGGACTTGATTACCATTATGATAATTTCACATTGCTTTGAAACTAGTATAGTCAACACTACTTTTGGGATCTCCCACCATTTCTCTCAAATTTTAGGGTTCCCTTTCATATAAGTTGAAAGGTCTAAAGGTATTTTTTAGACTATCTCTTATATCATTTTACATCCTTTAGGATCATTGTGTTTTATCTTCTTTAATTTACTATCATTGTTGCTCTAAAAACTATCTTTAACTTATCTCATGGCACTAATATTCCTTTTTCTCATACACAGAATCTATCTTTTTCAACATCATTATAGACTTTCCTTGCATATAGAACTCTAAAAAAATTTCACAATATCATAACTATCATTGTGTTTCCTCATGACTATCCTATTGATTTCCATGACATGTAATGTCTTATTTTGCTAAACTTTGACTATCCTTTTGGAATATATTGTAAACTCCCCATTTTATTCTTTGATGTAGACTATCATGCCCAATTTTTTGTTCACCTATAATCTATCTTCATTATGCATGAAAGTATTTCCATGTGTCATGTGACTTCCCTCTAAATCAACTCTATCAACAATCTTTCATTAACATTACCATTCATAGTTTCTCGACTATGTTATCTTTGGCACTGTGAATTCTTCAAGGTGAATGTCTTTGACATAATGGCCTAATGAAACACTGTGCACATCATGTTGATCCTATTTAACACCCAAAATATTGAGAGGGGGGTGAATCAGTATTCTCTAAAACCACTTAAACAATTAAACATTCATTCCACATATCATATTCAATTTATAGTAAGGAAAGAAACCATGAAGCAATCATCAAAGCACATTACACATGAGCACAAAATTTCTATGTGGAAAACCCAAAAAGGGAAAACCACAGTGAGGATTAGCTTAGAATATATTATAACTAGTCATAACATATTATAGAATGACTCACCGCCAAGTGGACTCACTTTTCAATGGACTCAGTACCTAGAGAATAAGAGAAATAAAAGAGAGGGGTGGCTCACTACCAATATTTGAACTACTACAAGTCCATCTACAATATGCAAGAAATATAGTTCCATTAAAGCTCAAAATACTGAATCAACACACTTCATACTACTTTTCTCTATGTTACATTCACATCACATTCATGTGCTCTGCTTAGGAATTTGCATCACACATTCTCTACAATACATATCACATACCATCTTATTACTCCTCATCACTACAATACTAAAAAATATCTTACATTTATACCCATTACATTCACAAACACCTATAACATCAATTAGGTTGGCCTAATTAGATGTATTATGCAAAACATTACTTGTCGGCTCAAGATCAAACATACACACTTCACGCCTTAATTCAAAACTTGTAATGCATCCAAATAGGTCAGTATGGACCTATTATAGCTCCACATAACTGATCAATAGTTCCTTTAACTCTGCATGACCTCAAACATATTAGGTCAACATCGTTGTTGAGATAACACCAAAATACACCAACTGATTATCCACAAAATGGCATGCAGACCTCTAAAATGCACACTACTTGGACTACACATCCCTCGGACACCTAAAAACACTCCCAAAAATTTCCAAAACAAAAATCCACATAACAAAATATTATTTTGCAGTGGAATGTAGACCATTCCAAATAGGTACTTTGTATTGGCAACACTATCATAGGCAAACTCGACACACTATCAACCATAAATTTTGCATTGGAGGACATAAGGACATGAAACTTTGAATTTAAGATCCTCAAAAACACACAAAAAATTTCTTAGAACCACAGACATAAATACCTCAAGGTGAACCAATGCGGACCAAAAAAATTTGCTCTATACACTAAAAGCTTGTGTTCTAAACTTAGTCGAATACACAACATATTATTTTGTATCAGAGCAAAACATCTACATCTCTATGTCAAAATACCTTCATCTCAATCACTTAAGCTTCACCCATCAACCATACATCAATCTTCACATCAAACCACAATCTTGACATCAATGACAACATTGTATATGATCATGCTTATGTTCATGTTGCCAACAACCATATCAATGACAATCTCCTCAAACTTCCAACAATATCCTGCTTTTTCAATGATGGAAACATGCACCAACACTTCTCCAAACTACTCTCCAAATATTCTCCCCCTTTGACATAAAGGGAAAAGGGTGCACGCATATTTTTTGTTCTTTGCTCTCCTATTGACATTATTCACATTTACTTGCTTTTCTTTTTCCTCCACACAAATACATGATTTTACCTAACTTACTCACATACTCCCCCTAGCTGATATATACATGTATGCATGAGAGTAACAAAATTCTTCAAAAATCAAACCAACTCCCCCTTATAGTGTTATCCATCAAAATTGATCAAAATATCCACTAGTATACTATCCACTATCTTTTGCATATATACAATAGAATTTGAAATGCATAAATAGAAAATAAACATTCACAATCAACAAGAAGAAGTATGTGACACTTGAAATTTTGCAAGGTGTGCTAGAGAGGGCTAGGATTATGTTGAATGGTGTTGGCCTTGAATAGAAGTTATGGGTTGAAGCTATAGCTACTACATGTTATTTAATTAATAGATCTCCTACTTTGGTGCTTGTTGAAAAGAAACCCATGGAGGTATGGTTGTGTAAGTGTTGAAAAACAAGGTGAAGGAAAGACACAATATGAACTTATGCAAGAAAATTCAGATCTAAAAATTAGATTACCAAATCAAAAATAAACATGTGTGATATTGCTATCAGGATTCAACCATGTAGTTTTATGGGTCAAACTCATTGACCCGTGGTTCATGAGTAGTGGTTCACAAGAACCCATCTCTCATGATAATGAATGGTCCACTTAGATTTCATTGCATCTAGGTGATGCTCACCGAGGTGAAGCACTGGGCCTTCCTGGGAGGTCACCTATCCTAGTACTACTCTAGCTCAAGCACTCTCAACCACATAGTTTTCCCCAAGGTTATTCCCACTTCGCTTGCAACCCCATTAAAATTATATCAATAATAATGTTTATATTATTTGTATACAATAATTTTACTTTTATTTATATTAATAAAAATATTATATAATTTTACTTTTATTTAATTTGTATACAATAAAAATATTTTAATAATAATTTAAATGTTAATTATATAATATTTTAAATGTTAATTAGTCAAATTTGTATATTTCTAGGGGTGAGGCTTGGAATGATCAAGGCCATTTTGTAATTTGTTATGAATTCATTTTTGCTATGCATTTGTAATTTTTCTATTAATTATAAAAGAGAGGGTATTAAGTTGTTCATTATTCATTGCAACTTAAAGTTAATTAAAAATAATAATATATATTTTTAACAATATTAATATTTAGAGTTTTAATATAAATTTGTATAATTATTGATTATTATATTAGGAATATGATTTTTTTTAAGAATCAACGGTTGGTTATCCATGTATTTTAGTGAGATGAAGCATTTACCATATGGACACTCTTGCATTCCTATTTCTAGAGGCATCCTTCCATTATCATTTGATCAATGTTCTTCAAGCTTTTGGTACCTAAGTCATCTGTATCTTCAATTTCTAGATGTTTTCCTTTGTTTGTCATTTGATTTGAGTAGTGGTGTTGGGGGCACTCATGCAGATTCTTGTCTTCTTGATCATGATCATCATTTCTTTTAGAGGAGGTTCTTCATTTTAGTAGTCATCATTTGACAGTTGTCTATAGCTTCTTTGTGCATTTGTAATGCTCTTCATGTTCCTCTTTTTGAGACATTTTTTGGTTAGAGATTTTTTAGTCCTTCACACTATTTTGGAGGCTTCTTTAGTCCTTCATTCACCTTTCTCTCTTTTGGAGAGGATTTTTCTCCCATTGGGTTTTTTGTCCTTTTTTTTTCTGGTTGTGAGATATTTCATTAATTGTGCAAGGGGGCCTCACCTAGCCTTGTTTTTTGAGTATTCTATTTTTAGGGTTTTTAGCTAGTCCATAAGTTCATCTTAAGTGGGGGTGTTAGAGTAATCATATATTAGCTAATAATTAATTAATTAATCTTTAATTAATTATTAGTCTAATTTATTCTCATGCACTTAAGCTAAACTTAGTAGTGCTTTTATGCTTTTATTAGTTGATCTATTATTGGGTCATTATGTTTCATTGCAGGAGATGTTGACACTTGTCATGATCTAATCCCTTTCTCATTTAGCATTTTACTCTTATAAGCATTCAACCCTCTTTGTTTTACTTCTCTTCTCTCTTGAGTTTTGTAGCTTTTTCTTGTTGAGGATATTGCATATTATTGTTTGCAACTCTCTTGTGTGAAAGGTGGCTTTGTTCATTGTTTGATGTTGTGGCTCATGTAACCAAAAATACAAGTGCTATATATGAAAATTCATCTCTTGACCCTTTTGAGTGCAATCATAACATCTATTTTGATAGAAATGAAGGTAAATTGTGTAGTATAAATAGCTTAAAATATGTAAATCCTATGTAACTATTGATTCAATTTTAGTATTCTTTGTCACAATCCTTGTGAATGATTAATCTTCAATTAGATAAATTTTAATGTTGTAGAAAATAGACAAAATATTGATAGAAGAAATATATGACAAAATAGAAAGAACATTGCATGTACGTGGAGAAACCCTTTCGGGAAAAAAATCCACCAAGAATTTGATCTTGCTTGTATTATTCAACTTTTGAATATGTTACAATAATATTGATTCAATTCTCCTTGATATGCTTCCTTGTTCTTCAACCTTTCTTCTTCACAACCTATAATATTTTCTCACACAATTATTTCAATAATAGACAATATACTTTCTTAGAAACTCATAAGAGTTATCAAATATATATAATTACAAAGCCTCTTGATAAAATCCATGCCTAAAGGTGCCAAGTTGAGTTCACATATGCAAGACAAAGTCAAACAAGAGTCCTCAATTTTGGTGCCCAACACTGGAGTGTTAACCTCGCAGTTATCAAAAATATCTCCTACATGTTCATCCTCAAAGGAGTCCAAAATAGGACCCACTTAACTGAACATTGGAAATATCTTGTACATGCATTAGTTGTAACTCAAAGATCCCAACTTGGGCACCCAAAGTGGGCCCAAGTAAATATTTGTTAACTAAAATATATTTGTCACCAACTCATGCATGATTGATCCTCCACCTATTAATTGAATGTAGCCACCTATTATTTGTCTATGCAAACCAAGTTAACTGAGATTAACTAACATGCAACTAAAGACAACTGCAACTAAACTGAACTGAACATAACTGGATTGAACTTCAACCCCTATTTTCTATGATCTCAACATGCATAAATCAAAAACCCTATTTTGTAGGAACCATTGATGCATTATTGAAGTATACTCAATTCACCAGCCCGTTAACTGAACTAAGGTGGATCCCCACCTCCCATGTGTGCACCCTATTTTGTAGGAGATATCCCAAGGCATCCCCACATTCTCCTAACACTTAGTAATAGCTACAATTATCAAATTAAATATTTATTTCATTCCATATTAATCCCTTCCTAATCCTAGTGTTGTGAAACACATTCCAAGTAATTAGGAGATACATGAAATGTGATTAGAATGCAATTAAATGGCATCCTATTCCCAAAATTCTCCCACTTGAAATTATACATTGCAATTATTCTAAACAAGGAATCATTATTATAATCAAGTACAAGACTCAAGGTCAATGGCCTTCCTGCACCAACTAATCAATCCATGCCAACTTCAAAAGCAACCTGCATAATCATGAAGCTCCGAGCAAATGATTAAAACTCAAAACCAAAACTTCCTCTTTGGAGGCATGTACAACCACTTAGTGTGTTGAACTCACATTCAACCAAGGTGTAGACTCCTCGGTCTTTTCTATTGAAAAAATATTTTCTTGCTAGTAACCATTCCAAAGCATGTCTCTAACCATAAGAGAACCCAAGCCTCACCTATTTCTCCAAGTATCCATGAGGACTTATATCCAACCAATCCATGCTAAACTCCAAATGCAACACATAATTATCATGAAGTAATCAAGCAAATGATTAATGTACCCAATACATAAGAGAACTACACAAGATCAATGTCAAAGCTCCGATCTTGAACATAAACATGACATCCATGATCTAACCATCTCTTCCTAGGAGATCACATGCACCATAACATATATACATCCTAGTCTCAAAAGAACATGTAATATTCCAAACTCTAATCTAGAATCAATAGTAAACCATGTCATAATAATAACCACTCTAAACCAAGAAAACATATCCCCAATCACTTGAAGATAACCTTACCAATGATGCATCCACGTCACTTCCAAAAACTCCCACTAAAACTGTGGTACTGAGTCACACATGGCATCATGACTACCATCCTCTTCATGAAGATCACTCTATAACATCAAGCAAAGAGTTATCAATACAATATTAGATGAAATAACCAATGCATCATTACTATCATCCAAGGATTCTATTGTAGAAGAATCAAAACTCTTTTTCTTTTTCTTACAATCCTTCTTTACATGTCCTAGTTTCCCACAATTCCAAAAAATTACCTTACTCTTACTAGGGGTTTTACACCATCCTTTAGACTTAACATTTCCTTCCTTCTCTCCCTTAGGTTCCTTTTTCTCAGGCTTACCTTTTACAAACAAGGCATCTTAGATTTCCTCTTTATACTTCCTCCTCATCTCCTCTAATAGGAGAGTAGGAATTATATCATCCATCTTCGAAGCTACACTACTACCACTGATAGCAATAATTAGATTTTCCCAAGATTCTAGTAAAGAACAAAGTAATAAAATGCATTTATCCTCATCTTCTAGCTTTACTTCTATAGATGCTAACTGACTCATAATCAAATTGAAAGAATTTAAATGATTTGCAACTAAATCACCATCTTTCATCTTCAAAGAATATAACTATCTTTTCAGATACAACTTATTAGTAAGACTTTTAGTTTGATAAATATCACCTATTCTCTTCCACAGCTTGAATGCAGTAGTTTCATCTGAAACATTCAAGAGAATAGCATCAGCAAGACATAATCTTATGGTCCCTCTTGCCTTCTTATCAAGCTTATCCCAATCCTCATCTGACATCGTTGTAGATGGATTCTTATCATTACAAATAGCTAACCATTGATCTCTCTCTTCAAGGAGATCCTCCATTTTTAATTTCTACATCTCATAACTAGATCCATTGAATCTTTCAATTTCTAGACAAGAATTAGAATTCATTGAAACAAACTTATTTTCCAAATCTGCAATACACAATAGTAAAATCTCCCACTATAGCCAAAAAACCTTCAAACTTCTAAGAGAAAGGCATCCCAAAACCTTAACCAACCACTAGCTCTGATACCAAATGTTGAAAATGAAGGTAAATTATGTAGTATAAATAGCTTAAAATATGTAAATACTATGTAACTATTGATTCAATTTTACTATGATTTGTCACAATCCTTGTGAATGGGTGAAAGCACAAACTTGTGTCACAGTTTTGGCCAAATAAATTAATTCAACCAGATTACTTTCAGTCGACCAGCTTTCGGCCGATAAAGTTTCGGCCAAATCCACGAGGCAGCCACATGGCGCCTACAAACTTTTTGGGTGAGTTACTTTCGGCCGAAACGTTATTGGTTGAAAAGTGTCAGCACGGTGCCCATCTGGATAGACCTGCTCGGTCGAGTATATTTCGGCCGAAACTCTATCAACTGTAAGTGTATCGACCGAAAAGCGGTAATAAAATCCAAAAAAAAACTAGGCCCATTATTTGGAATGCTCGGGCGAAAGGATTGAGGGCGAGAGCTTGTCAGCCGATCACCAGCAACAGCGACTATATTTTGCCAGGTTCCATTCGGGGCATTCACTGGATTGTTTGATTTCTCGTCTCGTTTGTGTCTAGTTTGAGAAATTTGTGATAAAGTTTAAGGAAATTTGTGATTTCTCGTTTGTTAGGGTTTGATTGAAATGCAAAAATCAAGTTTTGTGATGGATATTAGCCGAAAGGTAGTGAATGTTGTGATATTTGTGATAAAGTTTAAGGAAATATATAAAATTGGATATCGATCGTAAGTGTATCAACCTACAAATTTATATATTCACCATTCCTTTCAGAAATTCATCCAGCTATATGAAAAACCTCTGATTTATTTTTAAATATATCAATTAAATAGTCGTAATTTTTCCAAAGAGTTTGCACAATAGTTAGCATCCACAAGAGCATATTGAAATTAGGCTCCATCTGAGATTTGTATGTGTTTAGAATAAGAATTTTAAATATCATTTTTAAATTTCAAGTTTCACTCTAAATTCACACATGCACTAAAAAAATAGTTCATTGTTGCAACTCCATAGTTTACAAAATAAATACATTGTCAATACATCAAGTGAAGATGCATACAATAGAACACCATTTCTTCAAATTAAATGTATAGTAACTCTGAAAATAATTAGAAGCAATAATTTTTAGAAAGTGGAAATAAAACCTGATCCCTCTTACCAATGCATCTCTAACATCATGCACCTTGTTCTAGTGCAAGCCTGTATTTATAGGCTCTGTTTTGCTTTCTATCACCAATAATCTCCACAAGAACATTGTCCACTTTTGAAATGGTGGAAACGGTTTGCATCTCTCACAACATTTTCTCTTGCAACAATCTTTGAAATAAACTTGATTGTAGAATGGCAGTCAGCACATACTCTAAGGTTCTTGACAACTCTCAGAGTTGTTTCAGGGGATGTGTTTAACAATCCAAATGCAATTTCCAACTTCTCACTATGGTGTATGAGGAGTAATTCTTTCTCCTCCTCCTCTACATCATTCAATACAGGTCTCATATCTGGAATATACCCTACTTCCTTCATCTTGAAAAACAACTCATCCAACTTTGCATAGATATACTGTGTTTGTGGGTGCGATCTATCTCCCACACAAAAGGTGTGTACCATTTTATGAACTTCAATCCAACTACAACCTGGTGTCTTTTCAACTCCTCTATCACTCATGAATTTTCTTACCTGTTGAGCGTCACTCCACCTGCCTGCTTCTGAATAATTGTTTGACAAAAGAACATAAGGTGCAGTCTTTTTACAATCCAACCCAAAGAGGAGTCCTGAAACAAATTCTCCTAATGCTATACTCTTATGTGATCTACAAGCACTGAGCAAACATATCCATAGAACCACATTAGGTTTTAGGCATTCCAACAATTTAATTTCAATGATATAAAAGGTGTCAACTTCATAAAATAGGAGTTCTGATTTCCTAGGTATTAGATTTAAGAGGATGTATTTGAGATGGGGTTAAAAGTTTCATTCACATATTTCTTAAAAAATTTCTATCACATATCATTCATATATAAACTTATCAATAAGAAATGATAGCTTTTACTATTTCACCACTTTAATTTCAATCATATAATAGACATCACCTTCATAGTAATTGTATAAGAAAATATGAGCTCCCATTTTTTATGTATGAGATTTAAGGGTATTTTAACAACTTTAATTTCAATCATATAAAATGTGTCAACTTCATAGAATACTTGTAGCTCCTATTTTTTAGGTGTTAGATTTAAGGGTATTTCAACACTTCAATTTCAATCATATAAAATTTGTCAACTTCATAGAATACTATAGCTCCTATTTTTTAGGTATTAGATTTAAAGGTATTAGAATACTATAGCTCCTATTTTTCAATCATATAAAAGACGTCAACTTCATATTATTGTATAAGAAAATAGGAGCTCTGATTTTTAGGTATTAGATTTAAGGAGATGTATTTGAGATGGGGTCAAAAAATTTCATCACATACTTCCTAAAATTTTGCTATCACATATCATTCATATATAAGGTTATCAATATGAAATGACAACATTTACTATTTCAACAATTTAATTTCAATCATATAAAAGATATCAACTTTATAGAATATTATATATCATCTTTTACTATTTCAATAGTTTAATTTCAATCATATAGAAGTCATCAACTTCATTGAATAGTGTAGCTCCGATCTTTTAGGTATTACATTTAAGGGTATTTCAACACTTTAATTTCAATCATATAAAAGGCATCAACTTCATAGAATATTGTATAAGAAAATAGGAGCTCTATTTTTTAGGTATTTGTTGTGAAATCTCTTTATACACCTTAACTAACCTTAGCCAGTCCACTAGTGTTTCATTTTCAAATCTCATGTCACTAGTATTTCTAATTTTTCCAATTTGAAAGTATATTTTTAATCTTTATTTTGATGTATTTTGGTTGTACCACAAGTCAATTAGGATCCTAATCTTCCACCCAGGAGTGGTTTTCTAAACCTTAGCATGACCCAGACCAATGAGAATGATTTATATATTCTTATGTACATGTATGTATGTATGTGTGTATGTATGTATTATATATACATATGTGTACATGTGTGTATGTATGTATGTATGTATATATGCATATATATATGTATGTACATGTATGTATATGTGTACATGCACATATATGTGTATGTGCATATGCATGTACATGTATTATATATACATATGTGTACATGTGTGTATGTATGTATGTGTGTATGTATGTATGTATGTATGTATGTATTATGTATACATCTGTACATGTGTGTATGTATGTATGTATATGCATATATATATATGTACATGTATGTATATGTACATGCACATATATGTGTATGTGTGTATGCATGTACATGTATTATATATACATATGTGTACATGTGTGTATGTATACATATGTATGTACATGCATGTATATGTGTGTATGTGTGTACATGTATGTATGCATGTGTGTACATGTGTGTATGTATGTATGTATGTATATGCATATATATATGTATGTACATGTATACATATGTACATGCACATATATGTGTATCTGTGTATGTATGTATGTATTATATATATGTGTATGTGTATGTGCGTATGCATGCACATGTATTATATATACATATGTGTATGTATGTATGTATGTATGTATATGCATATATATGTGTATGTACATGTATGTATGTGCATGCATGTATATATATGTGTATGTGTGTATGTATGTGTGTACTTGAGTGTATACATGTGTACATACACACATACACATATATATGCATGTACATGCACACATACACATACATATATAATACATGTACATACATACACACATACACATATATATCATGTGCATGTACATACATATATATATGTATATACATACATACATACACACATACATATACATACATACACACATACGCACATATACATATATATATGCATGTACATACACACACTGATATATATATATATATATATATATACATGCACGTACACACATGCACTCCCACATACATACATGTGCACATACAGATATATGCACATGTATCTATATGTTTATATTTTATTCCTAAGGAATTTATTTCAAAGAATTTTAACTTTATTACTTTAATATGTTTTAAGTTAGATCGAAAAATTAAGGAAATGTTAACCTTTTTATAATTTCTAGTGTTTGATTTAAAAAATAATTGATTACAAAGAAAGGCTAGATCATATGTGACCAATTGTAATGAAGAGTATTTTTTTATTTTGATCAAAATTTTAGTATAGAGTGGTTGAAAGGATAAATATTTTTTTTCCATATTTACTCTTGGTTGAATATTACATGCATGTCTATGATTTAATAGGTTCACATAGCTCAATAGATATAAAGTTTGAACTAGATCTCATTAGATACATTTAAATTCAAAAATGTTTTCTAGTTTTGAAACTTGAAAATTTTACCTTTAATTTAAATATATATTTTTTTAGTTTTGAAAAAAATTCAATTTAAATTTGTTTAGTTCATTATGTAATTTTGTTTTAATGATATGCAGATCTCTATCTATTTATATATATCATGGCCGATGAGGGATCTCATCATTCCCCTCGTTCTGAGCGAGAAGCTCAAACTAGATCAAATATATTTCAGGATAGTATTGCTAGATTGGACAATGCTCTAAAATGTTTAGAGCAAACAATTCACAACTCCTCCAATTTGGCTAATCGAGATAGATTAGTCACTATTAGACAAGAGATTATTAAGATGATTGAGACAATTCGATCATACAATCCTTATGATGAAATCAACATTGAACAGTTTTATTTTTCTCTTGCTAGGAGTGTTACTGGCACAGTGAAACATAAAGAAGTTGCCAAATTAGTTTCAGGTGAAAATGTGTTATCCATGTTCCCATTTTATAGAGGAAAAAATAAAATTAGAGGATATATGGTTACGAGGTGTGAAGATCCTCTTGTTGCGCCATTCATATACCCTAGATGGTTGGCAGCACATCATAGATGGCCTCACAATGATGAGCTGCCATTGTATTTTGTCAAACAGTTATATGCAGAATTTCATTTACATATAGAGGTGGACTACACATCTTATCCTGAGCATGCTAGCCAAGGTAAAGGCCGTTTTTCTGACAAACCACAGTTTAGACCTTCAAATTTGCCACCGCCTGTGGACAAGAGGGCATTAGTTGGCCCAAACCTTTTGGTTTTACCAAAACGTTTGGAATTGGCAGCAGCAGGGGAGGCAGCAACAGGGTCCACTCAGAGTCAGATTTTTGAAAACATTGCCTCTATTACGACGCAGATTGATCAGATTTCATCTGATCGAGTTGGTAGATATTTATTACGCCCACGGATCAACCTTCCTCCCACTGAGGCTACATCTGCATCGTATGATCCATTTATTAGTGCCGATCTACCTACTCTTGCAGATGTCGAGCATATGACCCACACGACTCTGCGTAATACATGTAGACTCTCAATTTTGGATTTACTAGCAGCATATCAGGTTATCAGTGAGGACCATGGGATTGCTCTTGACAGGGTACCAGACTTTATTAGACAATGATATCCTCATACACATATGAGCCACAGGGTGGCAAATGCAGCTCAGGATATTCCACATCAGCCTATAGAATCCCATGCACATCATGTTTCTATTGATCCTTTAGCTTGTCCAGGTGGTCGTCAGGATGTTACAGGTCACGTTGAGGCTACTGCGACACCTGATCCTGTCCATGGGACATATAGTCGACTTATTTTTGCTACTGATACTGTACATGCTACAGAGCCCCCTACGATGTCTTTACATTCTCGTGATCTTAGTGACATTGGTAGAGCCATCAAGCAGGCACAACAGGTACTTTCAATTTATAATTTAAATACATGTATATATTTTTAAAATTGTGTTCTAAAAATTTATGTAATGCATTTTAAAAACTTCTAGGGGTTTAACTCCTGATTGAAATTGTGTACTTGAAAATTTTAAGCAGTATGGTGATTTCCCAGACTTTGGAAATTTGGAGCATGATGGCGATCCCATGCAGTATGTAGATGAGGTACATTTAAATTTAATTTTAAAAAACTAATTACTTGATGTTTAAGTTTGAACACATTGAACTCAAGTACATTGTAAAATTTTTAGATAATTTTACATATATATGTGTACTTGAACACATGCAGGGGTTGGGACGAGGCTCAGGACATAGATCGGGAGATATTGGATCGGGACATGGATCCACACATCTTGGATCAGCAGAGCGATCGGTCCATGGATCGAGGGAGAGGTCGAGGGAGAGATCGAGCCATGTATCGAGGGAGAGGTCGAGGGAGAGATCGAGCCATAGATCTGATGATTCTATTCATACTAGACATCCCTCTCTTTGAGATTTGTTTTATAGTATTACATGTCTGAGATCATTTTATTACATGTTGGAGACACTTTTTATGATTTATGTATTGAACATTTGGACGTGTTACATACTTATGTTTTATGGTACACATATATATACTTGTTATAATTTACATGTCACATTCATACAGTTATGTTTTATGGTTTGAATCTTAGAGGTTTGTTATATACGTGCATTATTATGGTTTGATGAACTCACTTACATTACATCTATAAGTACCTTTATTTAAATTTAAATTATGGTAACTTGTTCAAATGCACTTGTTGTACATATATAGATAACTAAATACATTGTGAAATCAAAATGTTGGACTCCACTATCTAATGGTTGCTATTTGTAAAATTAAAAGATGGACATGTACATGTAATTAATTTAAATAAATAGTTCAAATGAATTTGTCTTTAATAAATAGGTCAAGAAATAGAAAAAATTGAATGCAAATATGCTTGAGATTAATGCTATACATTTTAAAGTAGAACATAAAAATGCAATTGGAAATAGATGATAGTTAGATTGAATTCTTTAAAGCTCTAAATGTTCATTTTTAAAGTTAGTAAAAGTTAAATACATTTAAATTGTGCATATATCATGCTCTACATTAACCTAATTTCTAATTCCATATAATCTAATACACATGTTCATTTGAATGTGCATGCAAAGAATTCTTGAACTAGATGATGAGCTATACTTGTGTCAAGTTGAATGTAAATGAAATCATATATATATATATATATATATATGTTTGAAAGTGTTCACTTAAGAATGAACCATATAATTCAAATAAAGCATGCAAGCTATAAGTGGAGTTGAATGTAAATGAAATCAAATTTCTAGTTTTGAAAGTTTAAGAATTCCATGTGGAACATTTATATATATGTAATTAGAAATTGATATATATATATTTAAATCTTGAAAGACATGGACATTTAATATTAAATTAAAAATTGATGACAATTCTATATAAATTAAAAATTGATCAAGTAGATCTCTTGGATGACAATTCTATATATAAATTAAAAATTGATCAATCCATATTTAATTGTACTGGAAAGATGGACCAAATTACATTCATGGTCTCAAGCTATAAATGGTAAACAAAGCTAAATTGATGCCAAAATGTAGCTATCTCAAGCACCCCAAACACCATCACTATGATTCACTACAATGTTCATATATTCCAATGCACCTTAAGGTGAACAAGAAAGGACAAACCAAGAGAACCTGGATACAATCTAACATTAACAAAATGGATAAATAATTTAGTTCTATACTTAAAAGATAGGAGCTAATATTCTTAAGCAAATTTGGATTTTAAAGATGAAATCAAATTATAAGGTCAAGTGATTTTTTATTAGGAGATTGGATTTGAAATGGATGATACTCTAGATTAAGGATAAGGTCCCTAGATGTTGAAAACTTTGGGTGATGACGAAAGGACAATATGATGTATGGACTAGATTGAGACCAAGTAACCAAATTTTTATGTTTAAGTGATGCTTTTTTATTATTAAGGATGGAGAATGGATGTACGGTTGAGATGGATCTAGATGGATAATTTTTAAATGATTCTAGGATGAGGGATGCTTACCTGATGAAAATTTAATAAAATTAGGATGTGATGATTAGGATACATGAAAATCCAAATGATCATTTAAAATTATTGAATGTCGTGCATTAGTAATGTATAAAAAATAAAGAAAACTAGAGACAACATTTATGTCTAGATTCTTCACCACTTGAAAACACCAAATCAACTAGATAATTTTATACAAGTTTGTGGAGTTGAATGTTCAAATGAAATGAAAGATTTGAATGTGAACTTAAGAATTCCACGGAACATAAATAAATTTAAATGCAAAATTGGAACATAGACTAGGTTTTGTACATATTGTTGCACGTATATATATTCAATCTAGCTCATGTATATAGGTGGAGTTGAACAAATATTTAAATTCAAAGATTTGAAAGTGAAAGTTTAACAATTCCATGTGTCAAACATAAAAATTTACAATCAAGGAATCTAGAGAGATGATATAAAGGAATTTCTAGAGATTCTCAAGAGTGAAAGTTTAAAAGAATGAACCATGTCCAACATGTAAAAATGCAATTGGAAATTTAGATGATTTAAAGGAATTTAGGCAAAATGTAAATTAAAACATTTTTAAAGTCACTGGGTTTTGTATCAAGCATATATATGATCTAACATACATGTCACATTCTAAAAAAAAAACCCATTCTAAATCATGTCACATGTCCAATCAATACAAATATATAAATTATCTAGATTTGGAGTCATAAATGTGTACACATGTATCCAAAAAACAACTTAAAGCTCCTGGTACATAAAATCTGGATCCTCTCTATCTTTAATTATCTCTAAAATCTTCTCATGATCTTCAATAGGCAACCTCCACTTTTGTTTGGCATGTCCTCTTTTAGGTAAAGTTTCTAAATTTATTTTTGTTGCCAAAACTAAGTGACTGTAATGTAGAACCTTTTGTCCTGGCCTATAATCAACAAATATAATACCATTTTTATCTATCTTTATTTGTTGATAATATGTGCCTTCAATAACGACTGATCCAATGGGATACTCTTGTCCATCACCATCTGTCATCGATTCGACAATTTTCTTTTTGGTTGTGTACATCTTAGTAGATAGTAATCTACACCTTCCGCATTTTCAGGATCTGCAACTATAGCGAAAATATCTCCTGTACACACACCACATATTTACATATTTAAGTAAATTATACATTTAAAAGTTGTAAAAATTTATATTTTATATTTGAAACTTACTTAAACATAGAATATATATATATATAATTTAAATCTTGATTTTAACTAAATTAATCAATTTGGACATACCTATAACAACTAAATCAGATACACGTTCGTAATCAGCTGAATATAGTGGATCATAGACATCAACATTGTCATCTTCAACAAAAGGAGGCATTGATATTAATTGTTTCATTTCCCATTGTGAAACATACCCATCTCTAATATTCTCACATTGATCAATATTTGCATTGTCCTCAATGCAATCAATACAAAAACATGATTTTTCTCTCACATTCATTGCATAAGGCCTACTACTCCCCGTTGTCATGATTTGATGTAGATTTCTAATACCATGAATTGCTTGACAATTATAAGGATTTGATCGATCAATATCTGTTTAAATTCAAACTTGAAAATTCAATTTGAAATCATGTATGTACTTGAACTTTGAAATTCAAATTTTTAAAACAAATTTTGACTAGACATACATACCTGTAACTTCCCAAAAATACCGTGTGTTGTATGTTGAGTCGCGAGCAGAAAAATGACTTTTGCACCATTCAACAATTTCGTTTGCATTCCGTATGGCATTACCTACAAGTTACACACAAGTTGGCACAATTTGTCACCTATTACTTTCAAAGAACTTAAAAGAAAATTTAATTTAGTTAAATTAAATATATATATATATATATATATATATATATATATCTAATCTTTTAAAAAGTATGAAGCTAAATTGGACATACCAGCAAGTTCATGTTGACGAAGTGCATGCTTCACACATGCTCCTGCTCCATCGTGCTCTCCTTTTCCATGTCCACTCTCATAAAAATTCCACAAAAATTTGGTGTTGCGTCTAGCATGTTGACTGCTTAACCAAACAAAGGCTTTTGCAGACTTAAATTGTCCTGTGAAGTTACAAATAATTAAACACTTGAAAACCAAATTATCTTCAAAAAATAATTTAAGTCTCAAAGTTTTAAAAGTAAATATAAATTAATTAAAAATAATTTAAAAACCAATGTACTTACCAGCACATCCATCAGACCATATCCAGTGTTGTTCTTGATTTATGCCACGTCGTCTTAGGTCTTCAAAAAACATTTTGAAACAATGAGCTACATAGCTTCTATCATGATTCGTATCATCACTGATATAAAAGTGAACCTCTTTGATGATAATTCTATCATCTTTGCTACTTTGTATTCCATCGACCGCTAACTCTGCATGCCTGTAGCAAACTTGCACGAAGATTGCAACTTGCTCTGAATGATAATATTGACTTTGAATCTCAGTTTGAGGACTAAATGTATAGTTCTCAGAGAAATCTACAATAGAGAGAATACAACCTGGTGGAAAACAATTCTTTGAATAACGAAATTGCTTAGATTGCCATCTTGCACCATGACAATGTTGGATATGTGGATATATGATATTGCGAAATTTACTCATGAATTCATTGTAAGGCAATCCACTCTCTTTGAGAACAATTTTTTTGGCCTCAACTCCTGACTTCGTTAAGTATGTCTCATATTCAAATCTCTTCCAAGTAACTTGCATTTCATTATTGTCAACATGTAAAAGATTCTTCAAATCTCCACAATCATTACATACATTTTTTATACACTGAACGTTGAATTCATCCGAATTTTCTGATTTTTCACATAGAAGAGACTTCACAAATTGTGTTGTGCTTCCAGGGATGGCTAAATTTCGATCAATTGTTGCCATAACTTTTCTATATGATTGTAGGTGTAGATCAAATTCAACATGATTTCGACAACAAGTTTCACGTACTTTATTTATACGTACAAATGATGGTCGTAGTGTTTCAAACATCCTTTGACAAATCTTCACATTTAAAAATTCTTGTTTAAATGCTTCAAAAAGTTCACTTTGTGTTGTATCTATAAAATGTTTTGGATGAGAAATTTTTGTACCATCATCACCTATTATTTGTATAGTATCCCTTCTATTGGAAGAAACACGAGAGTGGGTGGTCCAATATTCAACAACTTGTTTCTTTACATCTTCTGAAATTCTATCTTTTCGAGGAACCCTACAAATATTTACCCAATTTTTCTCAATTTTTCCATCTATTTCATCTCTCTTTTCAATATATCTTTGAACAGTTCTCCTAGAAACATTTAGTAATTCAAAAATTGCTTGAACTTGTCTTCTATATGATAATTTCTTACTAGAAATTGTAGTCATCAACGCTCTACGTGCAGCACTTAAATCACTAGACCGACTCTTCTTTTCAATACATTCTAATGCTTCTTGTAGGTTTTCAACAATTGTTTGTTTTAAATCTAATGAATTTTTCCTATTATCAACCCCTAACAACTCCAAAATAGGAGTCATTTCTTTTCGTCTAAATAACTTTGCAATTAACTGTGCTCTTCCAATTAAAGATTTCTCTTCAAAAAATTCATCCCATATTTTTTTAGAGTGTAATTTTAATGTGCTTTCAGATAACATATCTTCAGATGAAATATTATTGAAAAGAGAATCTTCATCCATCTCCATCAAATTTTCCATACCATAGTCCAAAACATTTATATTAGTACTAGGTTTAGTTTGTTCTTGTACTTGTACGTCACCTTGATCATCAATATTTTCCATGGGTTGTTGTTCAGTAGATGTTCCTTCATCCACTTTTCTCTTTCTTTGTCTTACTCGTGTTCGTTCATACTTCCTCGATCTAGCCCTTGGATTTGCCATCACAAATTACACTCAAATTTGAATGATTGCCTACATAGAAATTTGTACACACATAAGCTTTCCATGAAACATGTACATGTAATATAGCATAAATATTTTAAAAAACTTGTAACTAGATGCAAAACATAAACATAAAATATTTAAACAAAAGTTTTTAATAAACATAAACATGCAAAACATAAAATATTTTTAATTGAATAATGAATATATTTCTACACATATTTCTTTGATGTTAATATTTTAATAAAAAAAAAGTGAAAACAAACTTCAAATGCATTTTCAATAAAAAACATAATCAATTAAATAAATTAAAGATCAATACACCTTAAAAATATCTCTCCTCTTCTCCAAATGCCTTTTTTTTTGTCGAAATACGTCTTGTAAATTTTAGAAATGATAAACCTTCCAAAATGTTGAAATAAATCTTCTTTAATCGAAAATAGTCGAGAAAATTTTGAAATATTTGTTATTTTTGAATTTTTTTAATTTGATAAATTTGAAAGAAAATAACTTTATTTTATTTCATTCAGTTTTCGGCCGAGTAATTATCGGCCGATAAAGTTCCGATCGATTAATTTTCGGCCGATTCATTCCCGGCCGATAGGGTTTCGGCCGAAACTTGATCGGCCGAAAACATCTAGTTGGCATCCTACATGGCAGCTTACTCATCATTTTTCAGAATTTTCTGAAACATTCATTTTTGGCAGAGTATTTCTCTAGTTAGATTGATTTTTTTGCAAAAAATAAAAATACCCTTTTGTAGAGCTTGAAGTGTAGAATCCAAATATAGAATTTTTATAATATTTTGATTAGTTTTGATATCTTTTATTTTTAAAATAATGCAAGTAGGTTTTAAAAATTAAAAAAGAGGCTGATTTGATATTAAAAAAATGATAGTAAAGTTTATTAAAATGTTTTAAATATTATATGAGGCATAAGAGGAGAGAGTCTACTTCAAAAGGGTATATTTTTTTTTTTAAATGATTGAAAAAATTGAAATTAGTTGACGGCCCGTGAAAACTGTCAAATTCTGACATGTTTGACTTTAAAACGTTATTACGGAAAAATATACATCAAAATGTGATTTTTTTTTTCCATGCACAGGATATTGAAATTACCTATTTGGAAAAAAAAAATAGGGAGAAATGAAGTTTTTTTCATTTTATTTCTTGACGGCCCGTGAAGTCACTCTTTTATGAAATTTTCAGCATTCCAAAATTTGTCCTTAAATTGATAAAAACATAATAAAAACAATTTTTTTTAAATTTTAAAAATTACAGGAATAAACTACACCAAAAGTTCTACATTTTATTAGTTTACACCATTTTGAAATTCAAAACATAAAGACCACTTTTATGTGGTCGAAGTTCAGAATTTTTTTTGCTGTTGGCCAATTCCTTTATAAAGTGTGACATAGGTTTGTGCTTTTACCCTTGCATCAATTATTGAGCCTTATAATTAATTATGATCTTAATATAAAAATGAATAGATGATATATGTATATTTATATATGTCTTTATCCTATGATAAATCAAATATAAGGTTGAAGGAAGCAAGTTAGGAGGATGCAATCTATGGGCTCCCCCATGCTAAGTAGCCCACCTCAAGGGTGGAATTGTCTTGGTTCAAATGTTCTTGCCGCTTGGGGCCATGGGGTGGGTTGTCTTGGTCAAACACTCGTGCTCTTGGGCTTAGATGGGTTGAGTAGTTTACAAAAAACCCTTTCAACGCTTTCCTATCAAGCCAAAATATGATTGGTTGATAGGATGAATTCAAGGAATTGCAATTATAAGAGGATGGACAAGATAGCATGAATAGGAAAAGTAAATACAAGTGTATCCATTAAGTAGCCCACCTCAAGGGTGGAATTGTCTTGGTTCAAACGTTCCTGCTGCTTGCAACCAAGGGGTGGGTTGTCTTGATCAGACACACGTGCTCTTGGGCTTAGATGGATAGCTTCGGGCGGACTTATCCTGCTTCTCATCCAAGTCCTATTGTGATTAAAACTTCCACTATGCATTATCGATATTGGTAGTCCAGGTAGTGTTGAAATCATTATGTATTTTTGTATAGCTTAATAGATAAGGCATTTATTATGTTCTTACCATATGAATTATATTTCCAATATTATCTAAAATGATTGCAAGACCCTAAACCGATATTTATTTGGCTTAAAGCATCTAACTGGTAACTTATAACCCTAACTACATTGATATTGTTTTTCTAGGGCAAGAATTAGGGCAATCCCAAAAAGGGGACATTACACAAAGATACAATTTAAGAAGTACTATTGTAAAATATAAGGAATTATAAGAGATGAAGTTGTGAAGTAGTGCAATTTCAATTTCAGAGCAAAATATGTTGAAAGGAAAGACAGATGACCATCCCACCTCCTCCAATGCAACAAGTAAATCCTACACATTTCCACCTTTACTCGATAGTCATCCTCATGTAACTCTTTGGTTAAGGAAGGTAGAAAAGGGTGCTTACGTTAATAATATTTTTCTTTTTGTTTTTGGTACATAAACAGAGATTATATTGATTGCAAAAATTTGAGCTTACAAATTTTTGCCATGGCGGATTTTCCTGATTGACCCAAGCCTAAGAGCCCCCAGTACATTTGTAGTGCCATCTTGACCTAGCCCAAAAAACCACCCCTAAAGCCACATTACAGTTGAAAAAACTAGGATTTTGTAGACACCCTCACATAGCACCCAGAGGCAAGCCAAAAGGAACACATACTTTAAACACAGAGCCAAAACATACCAATGAATGTAGCCATAAAATATGACACATACCACCCTTAGTCAAGCTATGCACCCTCAAATGCAAAAAATTGAGGAAATGACCCCTCCAATCCTCCCTGTGAGCCAACTCCAGGTAAAGATTTTTTTTTAGAAATGTTGCACCACACATAGCATGAGCCCTTTGCTCCCATAAAGCCCGACCGTTGACATCCAAGAGAAAAGGATACCGTTTCACATGCACAATAGGAAGGAAAACCTTGGATATGTCATGTGGGCATGGCATTCTGACACCAGGCTCTGCAATAATTATCACATCTTCCACCCCGCCAAGTAAGATAACCATCACTAGTTTATGCGCCATTGATAGAACCATCGCCTTTGGGAGTTCCAGGTCCAAGAGAGAGGCGACAAACCTAGAAGTGATATCCACATTCATCTTGTATAACTTGATAGACACCATAAATTCCTTCCCCAATATTAACTTGATTGCTTCCAGCACCAGTGGGTCCACCTCCACAAACATAGACCTCAACTAGCTCTCAATAATCTTTCCCAAGAATGCCCACATCTTACGAGTAGTGGTGAGTCGAATTGGGGTCTCCATTTTGCTAGAACTTTAATTGAAAATACCAAATGCTTGGCGAGCGCCACCATATAATGCCCAAAAAACATGTAAACATTAATGCTTGGGGCTTACCAAACTAAAAAATTCCACCCAAGGCCATCACAGATTCCACAAAGACCATCATCGAGCGTGTGAAGGTATGACACAATTAAGTTCCCTCACCTCAATTGTATCGTGCCAACTCAGAAAAAGTTCGAGGCAGCCAACATACCATCTCAGCAACATGTTGGTATTTAATGCCACCCCTGCCAAGTTGTCATGGAAGAAGATAATTGCAATGCTCAGCTCAGGTTTTTCTGCACCTAAAACTTGTTTGTCACATTGATCCCATCCACCCTAGCATTAGCAAGTTTGTCCATATCCACATTTTCCTCTCTGTAGATATGCTTCATAGTGAAGCCACCAAAGGCACTAGTCAGGCGACATGCCTCCTCTAGTAATGGTTGCAGCCTCTAATTCACCAACTTCCTAGTTTTCAAAGCCTAAACAATCACCATTGAGTCCCCTTCTATTTCAGTGGAATTTGGCTTCAACACTTTGTAGAGTTGGAGACCACTAATAAGAGCCCTTAGCTCAGCCACAATATTGGTGCCCTCTGGTATGGGGAGGAAAAGCTCTACCAATCTCTAATCATGTAACTAGCATTGGACACACCAGTGTTGGCACGAGATGCACCATCGATGTTCAACTTATACCACCCCATCGATGGTGGGTTCCAAACAACCACCTTTCTCTTATCTTCCCTTTCACTTAGAGAGTGAGATCCAGGTTGGGTTCCAATCAAAGAAGGACGAATTAGCAATATTTTTCTAGGAAATCCTACCATTCACAACCTCCACAATCACAGCTTTCATCCTATTGATAATTGTCGAAAGGTCCCTCACAACATCTTGAAAAACCCTCTGGTTTCTCTCTTTCCAGATCTCCCAAATTACCATCGAGGGGTAGATCGTCTGTAGTGCACTAAAGTAGGAGTCCTTCTTGAGCAATAGCCATGAGGAGAAAATTGAAAGGATGTCATTAGGTAATGTCCCATACCAACCCAATTTAGAACATAGTCATTTCCAACAAGCTTGAGAGAAAGGGAATCCAAGCGATAAGTGATTAACATGCTCTTCAACATTCTTAAAAAGAGAACATCTAGAAGGGCCTGAGAATCCCATTCTTCTACTTATTAGCTGTTAAAATTCTATCCTATATGGCCACCCAAGCAAATGTACCAGCTTTAGGGAGATAGAGATTACTCAGACATAAGTGTAATGGAAGTGTAAATTTTACATCATCTTTACATTGTGCCTTATACTCTTCCTTTGTCTTGTATTGTCTAGACCTCGAGCTCGCCCAAACCAACTTATTGTTATGATTCTCTTTTCCAGGAATTGTTTCAGTTTCTCGACTTCCACGGGGGGAATGTGACGATCGACAAGGTCCTTCCAAGCCATCATTGAGTGCCCATCCACCAGTTTTTCCACCAAGTAATCTCTAACCTTGTGATCCCATATCTGTTTCAATACGTTCAATGTTTGAGCAATGTGCAAACAACTATGAATGCTTGGGTAGCCACACCAAGATTCCTCCCAAAAAGAGTCGATCTTCCATCATGCACATCCCAAGAAAGTTGTTTCAAGAAAAGGGGTTGACATTCCCTCATGAAGTTCCAAATTCTAGATCCTCATGGGAGATCCTCCACCAATAAGATACAGTTTGCATTTTCACTATTCAAGTATTTTCTCTATAAAATCTTCACCCATTTGGCTTCATTATTAGAGTACATGTTCCAAATCAGTTTCACTTCAAGAGCTTTGTTTTTTTTTAGCATATTTTGGAGCCCAACCCTACCACACTCCCTTGATTGAAAAATTGTGTCCCAAGCTATGAGGGGGTATCTCTTCTGGTTAGAGGAGCCTTGTCAAAAAGACCATCGCATGCACTGATTTAGATTTATGGCTTTGTTGCTCAGGAGAGCCACATACAACATCAGATATATTGGAAGGGTTGAAATGACGACTTTCAACATTATTATCTTCCTCGACCATGATAGCCACTTACCACCCTAGGAGGAAAGGTGATTGTTTACTCGTTCTTATAAAGAATCCCACAATTTACTTGTTCTCACACCTTTAGCAAGAGGAAGATCAAGATATGTCATTGGAAGTTTCCCAATTTTGATGTTGAGAGCCCTAGATACCACAAAATCCTGTCATGGATTTGTATTTAATTTTTTTTTTTAGATTTTGTGTCACTTACACACTACCCTAATTATACTTATCATATGCCTTTTTATGTCTAGTTTGATTAGCATGCCTTGTTTCTTGTTACTTTGGATCAAATGGATAGCCTCCTGTGCAATAATTGCCCCTTCAAAAATTGATCTCCCTAGTACAAAGTCGGTTTGTTCCTTAGCGATCAAATCAAGAGGGATTAATTTTAGATGAGTAGCAATAGCCTTTGCCATTATTTTATATAAGGTGTTGCATAAAGCAATCGACCTGAATTCATCCAACATTGTGGGCTTCTCCTTCTTTGGAATTAGAGGAAGGAAAGTATTGTTAATATCTCTCAAGATTCTCCTTGAGGAGTTGGATTCCTCAATTTCCTCCACCACCTCATGACCAATAAAACTCCAACACTTTTTGGAAAAAGCAAGCAAAGAATCCATCTGGCCTTGGAGCCTTGTCAGGATGGAGCTGAAAAGAAGCAATCTTGATTTCTTCCTCTGTAAATGAACCAAGCAACATTCTATTATGTGCCTCTGTCACCAATTTGGGAATGTTGCCAACAAATTTCTTTTGTGAGTGGAGATTGGATCCTTGCATGTTATTTAGGAGTCAATAAAAGAAACCCACGACCTCCTCTAATATTGTAGCAGTCCCTTCTATCAGTTCACCATTTTCCTTCCTAAGACTTGTGATCCTATTTACTTCTCTTCTTATTCTTGTTGAATTGTGGAATTTTTTAAAGTTTTGATCCCCTTCCTTTATCCAAGTTTCACGTGATTTTTGACACCAAAATTTCTCCTCTCTGGCAATCACCTCTTCTATATTTTTAAGTAAATCTTTGGCTAAAGTGTCCTGGCTTAAAGCTCTCAGATTTCACAAGGGTATCCAGACCCTCTAACAGCTTTTTCATAGACCCACCATGTGCATTATGCATTGGGACGAGTTTCGTGCCATGTACGGGCTTCAAAACAAAGACCGTGCTACTTTTCATGGTCTGGTGAGTGCTATTCCAGATGAGATGCATCATAAAATTAGTATTTATGGGTGTAAACCTTGGTGGAAGGACTGGAAGTGGTACCCAAATACTCCTTTCAGGAACTACAAGCCTAGGCTTGGTTACAGTTGGCTTTCACCCCATTTTCCTATGATCTAGAGTTTGAACCAGAGGTGGCTTCTCTAATCTCTCGCTCCTGTTTCGCATAAAAGATTTGTTGCCACTTGGTCTAGAAGTGTTGAGCTGAAGTTAGCTTATTTTTCCTGGTGTGTTCTTTTCCAAGGCTTGCCTGTGGGCTCTCAGCTTGTCCACTTGGGGGTCCACGACCCTCGGTACCCTTTATGTGGGAAGGCTGAGACTTTTAAACATCTTTTCTGGTTTTTTCCCAGAGCTCAGCGGTACTAGACTTGGATTCATGACTTCTTTCAGCCATTTAGGCCGAAGCCATTCTCCTGGCATATGATTATGTTGGGTGGTTAGCCCAGATTCTCGGCTAAGTATACCTAGCTTTGGCACACTTTCAAGCTGGAAATGCTCTTCAATATCTGGAAAGACAAAAATTCCTGCATATTTTCTCATTCTCAATTGGATTGTCAGGTTTCTTTGTATACAAAATCTATAATTTGTTCTAATGTGTTACTATAGATTTAGGTGCAAGCCAACAAAGTGGCTCTTGAAGTTGCTCACCTGCAGGTGCTTCTGGACCATTGGGGCAATGCCTCATGTAGTATTGCCTAGGTCCCCACCTTGCCCTCTTCTTCTCGCGGTTGGTCGCCTTCTTGGGGCCGGTAGTGGCGTGGTTCTGCACATCTCCACTCTCAGTCTCCTCTTCGACAGGATTCTCGCCCTCCTCGGTGGACCCATTCTCCTCCGCCGTGGGCTGGCTAGGGGTGGCCCTCTAGCAGGGCGTCCGGGAGCGATGGTGGTAGCTTTGGGTGGCCCTCTGATGATACCCTTGCTTTTGGTTCTGATTCGCTAGACTTTGGTAAAAGTTTCCCACTGCTAGCTCTTGCAATCTCACCTCGTCGTGAGGATAAAGATAAAGATAAAAATCAAGTTACTAATGATGGTTGGAGTCCTCCTCTTGACGTCACTTCCGACCTCGCTGATGTATGGGGGAAGAAGGATGACAAAGACCCTCCTGGCTCTGTTGGCACTACTTTGGCCACCTGATGGACTTTTTCTTGTTATGTTTGTTAAAAACTTGATCATTTAGTTTTTTTGGGCATGACCCATATGACTCTAGGGTGTGCCTTTTTACCACCCACTTTTTTTGTGAATATGTACTTTATATTATTTATTAATTAGATAGTTGCCTATTCATCAAAAGAAAAAAAAGAGCACCTCATCCATACCCCTAACAATCACACTCTCATTGGCAGTGTAAAGTTCCTCCCCCAATCACACTTTCTCTTCAAAGATATTGCCAAAATGTGTTTTATTCCACTCCTTTATCTACTGTTTAAAAAGTTTCAATTTGCTCACCACTATGAACATCTTATTGCCAATTAGATTCACCCCTTTCCACCAACTCTCTACCAATTGAAGAATGTTTGAATATCTGAACCACATTTTTTTCAAATCTAAACAGAGAATGACTTAGTTTCCTATCCCTGAATATCTCCAATTTGATTGAATAATGGTCTGATCCCAATTGTGGCAATATGAAACAATCAAAAGTGAAAGAAAAGGAAGTCAAATTCCCACCAAATAGGTACCTGTCCAATTTTTTGGCAATGCTACTGAAGCCCAATCTGTAGTTAGTCCAGGTGAAATGTCCATTCGCCATTGGAATCTCCATTAAGAGATTTCTATTTACAAATTCTTCGAAGTCAGTCTATGACTGTGACTTATCCCTCCCATTTTATCACTGTTACATAGAATTGCGTTGAAGTTGCCACGAAGAATATGAAATGGTTCCCGATCCCCCAACATAAAATTCCCAACTTCTATCCATACTTCTCTCTTCTTTAAACAACTGGAGATGTTGTACACATTTATCAACATGAAAGAGAGACTTGATGTCATGCTCTTAATTTTGTTGGCCAAGCAATACTTGCTTGCAACCACCTCATCCACATACATGGATTGAGGCTTGCACATTGTTATGAGATCCCTAGAAGCACCTACTAACTCCACATACGACATTTTCCAAAACTTGCATTTATTCTTAAATCCTTCAACCTGTTCCCTACTCATCTTTGACTCCTGAATTAGTACTAATTTTGCAGCAAAATTTTCTAAAAGGTACCTTACTAGAGACTTCTTGTTAGGGGCATTTAAGACCTTAACATTCCAACTTATGATCCTCATTGGCTCTCGAGAAGGGTGATGCCCTTCCTTGATCTCAAGTGCATTCTTATCATTTTCTACCTTGCAACTTCCCCATCCAAGGCCCTTTTCTCCTCATTGGTTTTCCTCCCAACTCTCTGTTTGCCTCCACAATTTAGAATGCTCTTTTAATATGATGTTTGTTTAACTCCCAATTTCCTTTTAGGAGTTTGCTTCAGGCATGATTCTGTATTATCCTCAACCTTCATGGATTCATCTTCTAACATTGCCAGTTTTCCATCCTCAAATTCCATCCTTTGCGCAGTTGACTATGTCACTATATTGCTTCTCTCTGGAAAGCATCCATACCCTCCCTTTCCATTTCCTCTGTCGCCATAGGAACTATTTGCAAGTTGTTTTCCATCCTCCATTCTGCATCCTCCACATCTTTGTCTATGTCAATCACAACTATAGTGGGGGACTTTATTTGTTCTCCCCCAACCATGTTTCATAATTCATTGCAAACCTTCAAGATTATCTCCCAATCTTGGATCAACTGGTCCTTTAAACCTGCTAATTCCAAAGTTAGATCTTTGTGCATATCCTCATCAGACGCACTCATTTTATCCTCAACAAGGTTTATCAAAACCTTAGATGGATCCTCCTTATGTGAGTCATGACTGACCATCAATATAGGTTGATCCTCTACCCTAGTTGTCTCTTTTTGATGATCTCTATCACCCATGCCCTTTGAGCCAACACACCCTGATGTACCTTCCTCCTGCACAAGAACCCCTTTTCCCTTGGGATCAGGTTTGTTGCTTGCCCAAAATTCATTGTTCTTCCATTTCCTTGAAATCATCAATTAGCATGGAGAGATTTCCCAATCCAACTTTTGGTATCGCCTCCCCTCAGTGTAGATCATGTCTACTTCCTCCCATATATGACTCCACGACACCAATTCTATGCAAACCCTCATCGTTCCTTCATTCCTAGCCTGTAGCACCAATTCATCAATACCCAAAACTTGTCCCAAAGGCTCCCCTATGCATTCTAAGATTTCCTTGCTCCAAAACTCTATGGGTAAATCTCTTAGCTTGACCCAAAATGATATCCTTTCTGGGATATGAGTGTTCAAATTGAAGTTCCCCTCCCAATTTTTAGGGTAGAAACCCCATCCTTCCATTTCCAAATTTTTTGATGCCAAGATGTTTTGTTGAATTTATGCATAAGCAACCTATCAATAGAAAATCATTTTGCAAGAGTTTTATACTCATGTCATTGCTCCATTTGTCTTCCCACCATTGAAGTATTTTTGCTTTAGGGCATTCACCACCCCATCATTTGGTGAAAAATGCACTTGCTTCTAGCAAGGACTTCAATACATTAGTCAACTTTGAATGGATCACCAGAGCAAAGAAATTCCTCCAACTCCTGACCTCCACATTCCCCAGATTCGAGCTTTGGCCGCTCAGTGCAGGGTTATTGTGCCCATCCTATTCTTGAACTCACTTTGAGCAGTGATTAGGCCTTCCCAACTTCTGTCATTCCCTAATCTAACTACATTGGCACCAAAAACCTAAGGGGCCTTGTTCTTCCCATGGTCTGCCACATTCACCTACCTTGCATCATAATTATGGGCTCTCCCATTTTGATAGTTATAGCATCCTTGCCTCAATTCATTTTAACCCTTTCCAACCATATCGAAAATCAGCTCTTCCACATACCATTCCCCTTTGAGGGAGATGATCTACACTTACCTCGTGCCTGCCATACCATCCTGCAATTCATGGTGGCCTTGGTCCTTAGAAGCTCTTGCTAGTCGAATACCATCCTCTAACCCCAACACCAAATTTCCTTCTTGCGATGTGTCTGCCTTGAGGTCTTGTTGTGTCTTGACTGTCATCCCTACGCAACCTACATTTTTCAGATCTTGCTTACCTTGAACAAAATCTTGTTGTCGATCTGAAATCCTTTCCACCAAAGAAGTCCATTCCTTCTCCGCATCTACCACCCATGACATAGACCTTTCATGCCAAAAATGGCTGCACTCGCCCATGTCGCATAAGACCTCTATTCATCACCAATAGTTGTCTATTATTCTACTAATCAAGTGGCTGACCCAAAAATCTCCAAGGCATCTATGAACTTAAGGGAGGGAGATCATGAGTGTATGATAACCAGAGTCAATAAATGAGACAAACTCACTAGCCCTATGTATGGTTCCCCAAAAACACTCATTCCCTAAGTTAGTCCAAGGCTTGTTCCACCCATTATGATGCCAATACGAGGGTGATTTAGGGGAATATTGTCAGTGCTATCTTTAATTTGGATATGATTAGGGGTATATTATAGTTGTCCTGGTCATTCTTGATTTCTATTGTTCCACATATCAATCTTTAAAAAACACTTGGCATACTAGGATTGAAAAAGTTAGTTTTCTTAATAAGGAGTTGCATTTGGCTAAGGGATATAAAGAGCTCCCAAAAATTATCATATTCCCACAGGATCTTTCAATGATTACGTCAAGGATGCATGTTTCATGTTAGCCTTTCTCTTCTTTCCATATGAAGAAATTTGATGACCTCGCTCATGATTTCCAACTTGGAGGTTTAAATAAAATAAAAAACCATTACAAAAGTACAATATTTGTCTTTTGACTTTTTTGATTCCTTGGTTGACTCCATTCATGAACAACTCAAGAATTTTTGTGCGTAGTAGTTGTTCAAGTTCCACTCATTTTATTTTATACCAAAATGTAAATTTCTTCCAAATGACCATAGGCCTCTATATGTACGATGAACATTGTTCACACACCTAACTTGTTTCTATGCCTGCTTGGACCCACATCATGTCTAAGTCATTTGAAAAAAATCTATAAATAATAATGAAATGTTTCAAATAAATTGTTTTAAGGGAAATCTATTCATAAATTATAAAAAAATGAAAGAAAAACAACTTTAAAACAAATTAATTCTAAAATAATTAATATAAATGAAGGTATGTGCAGGATTGTGATGGGCCAAAAAGTGACAATATGATGGGTATATGTAGGGTATGTGGCTGACAACTTTTTTTTACCCAAAATTGATGAAACGAAAAGGGTTTTTAAAGGAGATTCTTAGCTTTCCACCAATATAAATTATGCTTTACTTTGAGTTTAATAAATAATTATTATTCATTTTCTATTTGAATTACGACTAAAGTCGATTGATAGGTTGATTGAAAAACATCTATAGCTTTCAAACAATATCACATTTTTGAATCTAAAACATGCATCACATTCTATGCTTCACATACTATAGGATTAAAAAAGAAAAATTGAATTTCATGAAATTTTGACCAAGTTAAGGTGGTCAAACATCGAGTTTTATATTTTTAAAAGTTGTAATAAAAATCCATAATTAATTATTTATTTGGAAAAAAATTACAAAAAAATATGCATCACATCGGGACATGGTCCTCTACTTATATCTAAAATATTATAAATTTTTTTATCATTTTATTGCGGTTAGGGTGGTTAGACAGGGCACCTACTTCTTATTTTTTCCCTAAAATTTAAGTACTACTCCATTGAAATTTCAAAATTTTACCAAATAGATTTTTTTTTTAAATAAACCTAGTAGTTTAGAAACTACATTCAATTTTCTACAAATTCTATTCTTACATATTTTTGAAATAATATAGATAATTTATTCAAATTTTTACGTCCAGTTGCCTAACTCTAATTTTTATGAATTTTTTGCCACTTAAGGGCTTGTTTTTTCCATGATGATCTTGCACATACCCCTGACATAAAATAGACTCTTATTCATTGTTTACAAATAGAACACCAAAAATAACCATTACCAAATACAACAAATTTTACATGATTGATTTTCAAACCTCTAAAAAAATTAAAATCAAAGACACAAATAAACAGTACATATGGCTGCAAATAACAGAGAATGGGGTAACTTTTAGTTTAGTTGCTTGCTACTTTGCTCCAAAAAATTCAAAGTTTTATAAGAAGCGAAATTTAGACAATAAAGACCCGTATGCATCACTAAAAAAAGATATCTCTATTTTCATTTACACATTTGGAGGTGTGGTTTTAATGGGTGACTTTAATGTAAGGATAGCTAATAATCAGTCTCTTCAGTTGAGCAGTGAAGCTAGAGGGGAGAAAAATCCTTTGTGGTTAGAGGAAGGTGGTGGTATTCATTGGGAAAGAACATATCAAGATGGTAATGGCACTGCAAACTCATTTGGGGTTGAATTACTAGGGATTTGTAGTTTATTTGGCATGGTTATCTGCAATGGTATGAGAGATTGGCCGAAGTCACAGGGTATCACTTGCAAAACTTATAATGGTCAAAGTATGGTGGACTACATGGTTTTCTCTTAGAGTTTTAGTTCTAGACTATTGGAGTTTGATATTGAGGACTGCCCTATTGAGATGAAATGTGACCACTTACCTGTTCGAAGTAAGCTGCACATTTCTTCGATCAACCAACATAATAACCAGGTTCAACACATGCAAAAAAAAAGCCTTTCCCAAGGGTAAAATCCTCATAAATCAAGAAAATAGGGAAATATTTAGTGCAACTCTTAAGCAACATTTCCATGATTTGAAAAATAACAGAGAGTTTAAAGCAACAAAAGAGGTAGATGTCCACATTCACAGCAATTTGTTGATCTTGATAATCCACAAGGATTAAAATGCATGCAAAATGTCTCATCCCAAGGTGGGGACAACAAAAAAAATTCAGAAAATCCGTGGTATGATGAAGAATGTAAGGCAGCCAAGAGATCGCTAAAGGAGAGAGGAATGGTCAAAGAATATAAGAAAAAATATGAAAAATTAGTGTAGTCTAAAAAAATAGAGTATGCAAATGAAAAAATGAAGGAGCTAATCTCTCTTGGGAAACATAATCCAAAAGGATTTTGGAGGGAACTACAGCAAAAGAAAAAGAAGTTGAAAAACAATATTACGGATGTCCAATGGTTAGAGTATGCTAGAATTCTTTATGATCGGGTCCACGAGAAAGACTACCCTCTAGTTGTTAACACATCAATGGAACTATTCAATGTGGATGATATTAAACAAAGAATAAAGAACTTAGCAAGTGATAAAGCATAGGACACATATGGGCTATATGGTGAATTTTTAAAATGGGGGATTGAAACTCTTGCTCCTCACATAAAAATAATTTTCAACAATGTCAATCGGGAAGGTTTTCCTATGGAGTGGACTACCAGTGTGGTCATCCCTTTTTCTAAAAGTGGTGATATCAATAACCCATCTAAGTACTGCACAATTATGGTCAATCCTATCTTTGGAAAGCTCTTTGGGAGAATGATTGAATGTAAGATCAGTAACTGGGAAAAAAATGAGGGCAAAAGGGCAAAGGGGTGGGAGGGCTTTAGGTCTAGACACTCTACCATTGATCACTGCATCACCCTTAGACACTTGATTGAGAAAATTTGGTACACTCAGGGTGAGGAAGCTTATTGTTGTTTTGTAGACTTTAAGAAAGCTATTGACATAGTTCCTAGGGACAAACTATGGAATATGATGGAAGAATTAGGCATTCCAAATGTGTATAGAAAAGTTGTTCACAGGTTGTATGAGAAGGTTAGTGCTAAAATTAGAACAAGTGAAGGTATGTCAGAATGTTTTGACAGTGACATTAAAGTTAAGCAGAGCTGCCCTTTATCTCCCACACTTTTTGGGCTATACATTGATAAGTTGGAAGCTTGGTTAAGCTAGGTAGGAGGGGATGGTATTCAATTGGCAGGTTACATAGTGAAATTACTTCTATATGCTAACAATCTTATTTTAATTTCAAAAAAAACTCATGGGTTAGGACAACATTTGAAAGCTCTAGAACACTTTTGTGCAAGAAGTTGGGATGCAAGTGAACACCTCTAAGACCAAAATCATGATTTTCTCATTGAATAGAAAAGATAAGCAAGGTACCTTTTTTTTTTAAGGCAACTCTCTTGATATAGTGAAAGAATACAAATATCTTGGGATTAACTTTCACTATAAGCTCAGTTGGGAGACTTGTAGAATGAAAAGGATACAGGGAGGTTGGAAATCCTCTTACCTACATCAAAATAGATGTAAAAAAGCCAAACTTTGGGATTGGAAAACCAAGAAATCCCTTTTTGGTTTACTTGTCACACCGGTTGTACTTTATGGGTGTGAAGTGTGGGGACGTAATACGCCAAAGTGCAGTTGGAGACAAATAGAAAGAATTCAAAAACACCTAATAACAATCAATCTCAAAGTTAAATCCATAGTCCCATATGGAATTCTTTTAGCTGAAGGGGGGGCTTTTCTTTTGGAAGCATCAATGATAACCCGGTTGATAAGTTATCTAAAGAAAGTTGAAAACATGGATAACCACCGGTGGCCCAAAACGGTTATGGAGGAGACACTAGATCGAAGAAAGAAAACTTGGATGAAGCAGAACAACAAGTGGTTGAACAAGTAGGACATCAAATTACATGAGTGTCTTGACACCAATAGTGAAATAAAAAACTATGTGAAAGAAAATTTAGGACTGCCATGTGGTCAAATCAGATTGGGTGAAAAAAGCATACTACATCAAAGAGTTTAACTCAACAAAGGATCATGGTGAAAAAACCTATTTAGGTGCAACTATTAAAGGGAAAGTGAAGCTATTAGTTGCATAATTGAGGACAAGATCGTGCCATCTTAGGTGTGAGACTAGTAGGTGGAAGATACCTAAGGAAACTTGGGAAGAAAAAACGTGCATATTTTGTAATAAGGGAGTGGTGGAGATGGAATGGCACTTCGTCATGGAATGCACAACTTATGAAAATATATATCTATAATCAGTACACAAATAGTTTGGGTCTGGACAATATGCAATAGTTATTTGAGGAGGATAAGATCAACCAGATGACCAACCTTCTTGTCAAAATTAATAGCAAGAGATCCAATTTGGAAAAGAGCTTGAAGACAAATTAGTTGTTTGTCTCGGTCCCATAGACTGTTTAGTCTCATGGACCTCATTAAAATCTTTCATTCATTCATATCATAGAAAAATGAGCAACAAACCCTAGGAACATGTTGGAATACTTCAAAAATAAAGATTTATGGTAAACTACCCTTCGTCCTTTCTGAAATTTTCCTTTGACTTACTCTTTACCTCTCCCCTACTTTATTAACCAAAGGACATGATGTTCTGCAAATGAAAACTTAAAACTTAAAATTTAAGGCTATCAATCTGTTATATAGCACAAGTCAAATCAGAGATATTGTGATGTTGTATAGGCTGCCACCCAACCTCATGAAAGTTTTGCTATTTATGTGACCGAAAATCATTGTTTTTACTCCTTCGGAATCTAAAATGGGACCCCTCCTGTTGTGGTGAAGGTAATTTGTGCTAGTCAAATTTTATTTATCTTACGTAAATGCTTTTGCAGGAATATTTAAAACATAATATTGTTTTCACTACTCAGGTGCACATCACTTAAGTGATTGCATTTTGCTCATTTGTCTAAAAAGAGCTTTATGAGGCTTAAACTCACATATATGTGTGCTCTCATTTTGTTTAATGCTCCTATTCCTTAGTCAAGTGCGTGTCACTAATCAATCTGCCAACTTTTTAATACAAAGAGAAATTAGATGGTTAAATCCTCAATAAATTCCCCCATTTTACCTTAGAATTCCTCTTTCAAAAGCTGGAGTTGATCACTTATGGTTTTGGATTGTTAGAGGTGCTCATGGAGGAGAAATACAATGGTTATGCCATAAAAAATATGATGGATGTTTTACTTATTCTGTTTCATATCCTAAGCACGCTTCTTTTATAGTATTGCTATTGAAAATCATCTGTTTCGCTAATAGTTAAACCACTTATTTTCTATGCGTGTCTGAATATTTTGATGGCTTCACCATCATAAAAGTGCTTCATCCTTGATTAAAACCTTTTAAATTTTATGGGCACGGATTTTCTGTCTTTGTCACTTTGTCTTTATTTTGGTAGTTTTTATTCATGGCAATGCCAATTGAAATGTGCGTCTACTTAGTTATATGCCTTCACGCCCTCTTAGGTGCATGTCACTTTATGCATTTGCCATTTTGGGCAGAAATAATGTTGGCTTTGCGCACCGCACCTAGGAAAAAACATGTGCAAAGCCACCCAAAAGGTGTGCTTGAATTGAGAAGGTACCTAAAATATTATGACTTGAGTCAAGATAAGATTTCACTTAATTGTAATAGTGGAACTGTTGTCACTTAGAAGTGCACTCTTGCTGAGTTGCAAAACTCGGCCTATTAATGAAACATGAGAATTTTTCTAGATTGTGGGTCACCTAAAGTGGAAAAGAACCTTTAGAGAGGGTTGGTTCCCTTGGGTCTATCACCTAAACTAAGCTATCTATCATTGCTATTAAGAAAAGAGTGAAGGATATCATAAAGATGGACTAATAAGGTGATGCACCAAATTGATTTTCAAATCTTCACTATTGTTTTGACACACAAAATAATCAAATGAACAAATTGTTTCATGCACAACTTAAGTTTCTACATACTTGTACAACAGTATTTCATAGGAAAGATGAAGTTTTCTTAATCCTAAAAGGAAAACAACAAATATTTTCACAATTAGAAGTTGTCCAAACTATTGTCACAACCTATGACCTGCTCAAGTTATGTATATCTTTGCAAAAAGGCATTGAAAGAATGAGACATACATTGAAGATTCATATAAAATCACAGAAAATACATCAATCATTTGTATTTACACACAAATAACAAATAAGAGAAGGTAAAAACTTGTATTTCATTGATAACAAGATGTTACATACTACTATACACAAGTCTGAAAATGAGTTTCATTGCTACTCCGACTTGAAAGAACCTTCAAGAAAGTTACAATACATTACTAGAGAGTAAGAACTAGATTTTTACTAGAAAAAATCTAGCCTTAAGGGTCCTAATATCATCCTCAACATGTGAGGGAATCTAGGACAGACTTAAAGACCAAAAGACATTTTCTTGCTTGAGCAAACTCCACTTGACGCTGGAAAACTGACTTCATTATTTTGACTCCTGTGAAAAATCATCAAATTCTTCAGCAAGACGTGGAGGAATGAGTTGGTTGACTTCTTCAACTATGATGATTCCCAATAGGACATGACAGGTATCTTTATTCTCTTAAATGAGCACATGATGGTGATGTTGCAAGTGTCTTTGCTGGTCATAAACCTTTTTGACTATTCCTTTCAAGGATATAGGAACATGTTTTTTTTCATAATTCTACAACTGCCTTGACACTTTGAAAATGTAGAACAGGATTCCTTCTTCATTTATGATTATATTGATTGTCACCTTCCTTTTGAGAGCTGTATATTGCTTGCGATTAACCCTCGTACCCTGCTAGTGTGTTGTCTCATTTTTCATAGACTGCCATATAGTTCCTTGGTGAGACTATAAGAGTATTGATCATAGTGGAATTCCATAGTGGCTGATTTTTTGGATATAGAAATATCTATTTGCATACTTCCCAACTGGATTGCACTATCATCACTTGGTATTACAAATTGTAGATTGGGCTGGGCTTCATGTAAGCCTGAGTTTTCTTCATTATATTTGGACTCATGCTCTTTATTTGTTTCACAGTGCCCCACATACCCCAAAGTATTCTTCTCTATGTTCTCTAGTTCAGATTCTTTATTTACTTCCTCTTCTTTGTCCCTTATGCCACTGTCCTCTTGCTTCTTTGCTCACAATTCGTTACCATATATTGGACTGTACCTTGTGGTCTATGGACTGTTATTCTAACAATCTCTCTTGATTCTCATGAATTGTCCTTCATAGGCTACGCCTTGACAAGCCTGTAACTTTCCTTTTCTCATGTTGCTGATCTGTCTATAGGTTGTCTTTACTGTAAACCATCTCTATCGTGATACTACAGACTCTCACTGTAGGTTGCCCACTTACCGTCTATTATAGGACAGTCACCATAGCCATTAAGACACTCCACTTTCCCTTTGTATTTGGAAATCTTAGAGGGACTAACAATTATACTTTGCAATATAAGAACATTTACACAGACTTAGAGAAACTCCTTTGACTGTCCAGAAGGCAACAACACAAAAAAGTAATTTACTTGAATTAGATACAAAGCTCAGGATATTCATGGATTTTATTCGCATGGCCAATGGCTCCTGCACTCTTCAACAAACTATCACATTGCTCAAACCTGTTGCATTCTTCTCTTGATACTATCATGTCTTTTAAACTGAACATTATCCTCTGTTAGAATCTTGTATATATCTCCTTTGGCTGACCTGTCAACTATAATTTGAATAGGCTCTGATTCAAGAATAAAGCTTCTACTGCAATAAGATCTAGAAGTGTTGGGAGAATTCAAATTTATCTCACCATCAAGGTTCATTGTTTCAACATAGCCTATGCCATCCTCATAGCTTGATGACAATAGCAGAAGGTCAGCTGGGAAAAAGTTATTTTTCTCCACCCTCACTACATCTCCCACCATCAGTTTCATCCATTCAGTCGTACAAACTTGCCATCCTTCTCAAATACTTCAAGCACCCAAAAATTCATCTCCTTATCTTGGCAGTGGACACATAGTTGTCCCTATAAGACTGCTGAAAGCGTTTTTTTTTTCTGACTCGTTGCAATACACAACTCTTGAGAAGCCAGGGCTCCCCAACAGGCAAGGAATCCTCCGCTTGCAAAGATGACCTTCCACATGTAAACGTATAAAACTTCCTTAAAATGATTCCTCTCTTTCCTCCTTCAGGGTTCAGACATCATGTCTGCTAGAATAACACTTACTTTGATAAATACCTTCAAAAATCAGATCTATAATATCTCTGCTTTACGATTAATTAGATTGTTCTGCTACTCAATTCTTCGTGTAGCCACTTCCAATGAATCATGTAGTCAGCTAACTCAATAAATCTTTTCTTGATGTGGTTACAGCGCCAATTCTTGAATTTAATTGTGTTTCTTTAGAACCAAAACACAGCTTGTTTCTACTGTGAGACTTATCCCAAAAATCAGACATCCCTTGTGCAGCAAGCCTCTCCAAGAGACTTTGCAAAAGCATCAACCGAATTACAGAAGTGTAAGAAACTACCTTGCCATAAAGGGATACATTGTACGATTTAGCTACCAATGCTCCCTTTCCCCATGTATAGACCTCTTTTCTATCTGTCAAAACTGCTACATGGTATGCTCTGCAAGCAACCTCCTCGACTATAAACATAAACTGAGCTCTTGCATTTGCTTTGGTGAAGATATCTGCTAACTGATCATGAGTGCTGATGTGTTTCAATTCAACTTCCTTCTTTTGTACTAAATCACGGATAAAGTGATACTTCAAATCAAAATGCTTTGTTCTACTGTGATGAACCGGATTCTTTGCTAACTTGATGGCACTTACATTGTCACAATAAATCATTGTAGGTTGAAACTATTTCTCACCAATTTTTTCGAAAACTTTTCTAAGCCAAAGAGTTTGTGTACCTGCCAAAGTAACTGCAACATACTCTGCTTCTATGGATGAGAGAGCAACCATGCTTTATTTTTTGGAACTCCAAGTAATCAAACCAGTACCAAAGGAGAAACAATTTTCGGATATAGACTTACGATCATCCATACTACCTCCCCAATCTGAATCACTAAAGCCAACAAGATTGAATCTTTTAGAAGAATAGTAATGAATACTATAATTTAGAGTGTTTTTCACATACCTCAAAATTCTCTTGGCTGTCTTCATGTGTATTTATAATGAATTTGTCATATACCTTAAAACAAATGAAACTGAATATGCAATATCAGGCCTTGTGTGGGTTAGAAACATCAAACTCCCAACTATACTTCTATAATCAGCCTCATCAACTAAATCAACACCATCATTCCTACTCAGCACAACTCCATGAGCACTTGGAGTGGAGTATGGTTTACAATCAACCATGTCAAACTTATTCAACATATTTTTTGCATATTTGGTTTGGCAAATAAAAATTTCACTCTTAGGGTATGTGCAGGATCATCATAGAAAAAATAGGCCCTTAAATGGCAAAAGATTTAGAAAAATCAGAGTTATGCAGCTTGACGTAAAAATTTGAATAAATTATCTATATTATTTCAAAAATATGTAAGAATAGAATCTATAGAAAATTGAATGTAGGTTCTAAACTACTAAGTTTGTTTAAAAAAATAAAAATCAATTTGGTGAAAATTTGAAATTTCAATGCAGTAGTACTTAAATTTCAGGGAAAAAATAAGAAGTAGGTGTCTGTCTAACCACCCTAACCACAATAAAATGATAATATTTTTTTATAAGATTTTAGATATAAGTAGAGGACTCATGCCCCGATGTGATACATATTTTTTGTAATTTTTTGCAAGTAAATAATTAATTATGAATTTTTATTACAATTTTTAAAAAATTAAAAACTTCGTATCTAACCACCTTAATTTGGTCAAAACTTCATGAAATTTATTTTTTATTTTTGAATCTTATAATATGTGAAGCATAGAATGTACGCATGTTTTGGATTCAAAAATGTAATCTGGTTGAAGCTATAAATTTTTTTCAATCGACCTATCAATCAGAACTTTAGTCGTAATTTGAATAGAAAATGAATAATAATTACTTATTAAATTCAAAGTAAAGCATAATTTATATCGATGGAAAGCTAAGAATCTCCTTTAAAAACCCTTTTTGTTTTATCAATTTTGGGTAAAAAGATAGTTGTCAGCGACATACCCATCATATTGGCACTTTTTGGCCCATCATGATCCTGCACATACCCCTTACATTGATAAATCTCCATTCCTAAAAAATATTTTATGAAACCAAGATCTTTCATCTCAAATTCTTTCATCATAGCAATTTTGAACTCATTTTTCATCTTAGAACTACTACCCATATACAACAAATCATCAACATACAAACTTATAATAAGAATATCATTACCTTCTTATTTGTAGTGAAGGGTAGGTTCACTCTTACTTCTCTTGAAGCCATTATCCTGAAAGTATCCATCAATTATTACATACCATGCTTGGTGCTTGCTTGCGGCCATACAAAGCCTTCTTCAATTTGTAGACATGATTATCTTTTCCTTCCACTTGAAAACCTTGTGGTTGTTCCACATATACTTCCTCTTCTAAGTACCCATTCAAGAAGGCACTTTTCACATCCATATGTTGTATGCTCCAATTCTTTTGAGCTACTAATGAAATCAGCATTATGATGGTCTCTTGTCTTGCAACTAGTGTAAACGTCTCTTCATAGTCAATCCCATACTTCTGTGTGAAGCCTTTAACAACTAATCTTGCCTTATTCCTTTCAATACTCCCATCACTGTTATGCTTAGTCTTGTAGATCCATTTGGTGCCAATTTTCTTCTTGTCATGTGGAAGCTCTGTAAGCTCCCACTTATCATTCCTATGAATGGAATCCATCTCTTCTTGCATTGCTTGCATCCAAACCTCATTAGTACATGCTTCTTCAAAACATGATGGTTCAAAATCAACCTTGGTAAATAATGCAAAATTTACCATCTCACCTATTGGATTTTCTTCATGTGCTTGATTTGCACTCCTTTGATAAATATCACTCAAACTTCTTACCTTCCTTCTAGAACTTGGAGTTGAAGCTAGACTTGCAATTGGACTTGAACTTGGATTTGAAGAATTAGATGAGGGGCTACTTGGTGGATTTATAGCACTTAGAACAACAACATTAGTGGGTTGCTCATAATCAATATCATCATTCAAAACAGATTTTGACTTCTCCATATGGCCTTTTTGATGATCATAAACTCCCCCTTCATCAAAAATCACATCTCTTTAAACAATAAGCTTATTAGTAAGAGGATTATATAACCTGTAAGCTTATCTTTCCTCACTATACCCAACAAAAATACATGACTCACTTTTGCATCTAAGTTTTGTCTATTTTGATCAGGTACATGAACATAAGCTAAACAACCAAAAACTTTGAAATGATTAACATTAGGCCTTTTCTCATACCATGCTTCATAAGGAGTCATCTTCTCAAGTGCACTAGTGGGACTTCAATTGAGAATGTATACTATTGTAGCAACTGCATCTCCCCAATAAGAATTACTCAATCCCTTGGTTTGTAACATGTTCCTTGCCATTTCAACCACTATGTGGTTTTTCCTTTCAGCTACTCCATTTTTTTGAGGTGTGTATGGAGTGGTGAGTTGTCTCCTGATGCCATTCATATCACAATAATCTTGAAAGGATCTTGAACAAAATTCTCCTCCATGATCAGTCCTTAAATATTTGATTTTGCACTCTTTCTCATTTTTCACAAGTGCTTTAAATCTCTTGAATGTATCAAGGGCTTCATCCTTAGCCTTCAAAAAACACACCGAACATTTTTCGTGAGTAATCATTAATAAAAGTGATAAAATATGATGACTTTCCTAACTCTTTGTTTGCATAGGACCACAAATATCTGAATGAACAAGTTGAAGGGGGTGATGGGCCCTCCATGCAGTGCCTTTTGGAAACTTTTCTCTTGCATGCTTTCCTTTAGCACATCTTTCACAAACCTCCTTGTGCTTTTCAACCTTGGGAAAACCAGAAATTAATGCTCATGAGGTCAAAAGCTTCAAACTATGAAAATTTAAGTGGCCTACCTAAGATGCCACAACCAACTTGTATCCTCATATGCCATATCGGCAAGGCTGTTGTTATATTCACCAAATCTCAATGGGAACATCCCATTTTATGTCATAGGCACAACTGTGACTACTTTGTTGCCCTGACTCTTGTCATAAATTGTACATTTCTTATTTTCAAAGACAACTCTATAATTCTTCTCACACAATTGTCCAACACTTAACAAATTACGTTTTAACTCAAAAGTGTAATAAATGTCTTTAACACTCTTCATACCTTCTTTTGTGTGGACCTCCATAACTCATTTTGCAACAACCACCAATGATTTATCATCACCAAGATGAATCTTTGACTTGAAACTTTCATCATTTGTTGAAAACAACTTCTCATTTCCTAACATATGGTTAGAGCATCCAGAATTTAGATACCAAACATCTTTACTAGTATTTTCACCTTTAGAATAAGATAAAAATAAATTATCTAGAGGATTTTCATCACTTTCTTGAGCATAATTAACATTTTAACCTTCTTTTAATCTACATTCTCTTTCAAAATGTCCATACCTATTACAATAGTAACATTGAACATTCCTTTTATCAAATCTTCCTCTACCTCTACCTCTTGAACCACCTTTGCCTCTACCTCTTGAATTATTTTGATTTTGACCTTTACCTTGGCTTTGATTGTTTTTGCTACTATTGCTGCCATCATCATTCTTTGTGATTTGTACTTTGGAGGAAAAGGCTTTCTCAACATTTTCTCCAAAATAATCTTTTAGTCTTTCTTCATGTGAGATCAAAGATCCAATGAGGTGATCGAATTGAAGGGTTGTCAAATCCTTGCTTTTTTCCATAATTATGGCGACATGATTCCATCTTGGTGTGAGAGACCTCAACACCTTTTTTATTAGAACCTCAGTGTTCATATTTTCTCCAAGGGTAGCCATCTTATTGACCACATTTTTTACTCTAACACAATACTCACTCATACTTTCTGCTTCTTGCATCTTTAAATTCTCAAATTCTCTCTTCAATGTCTGTAGCTTGACAACTTGGACTTGGTCACTACCTTGGTAGGCTTCTTTTAGAGTCTTTCAGGCATCCTCAATTGTCTTTGCACCTGCAATTCTTGGAAATAGACTCTTATCTATAGCTATTTGAATATGAAACAATGCTTGAAAATTCTTCTTCTTAGCCTCCTTCCTAGCTGTTCTTTCATTGGCTGTGAGGGCATTCCAATCAGCTGGCTCCTAGTAACCAGATTCAACAATCTCCCACAAATCTTTTCCTATTAAAAAAGTCATCATTTTTATGCATCAATAATCATACTCATTTCCATCAAATTCTGGAATGGGCAAGGTGTTAGAATTCAACATGATAATCTTTGGCAAAATTCCAACTACTAGATCTTAAACCCAAAAGAAAATACCTACTCTGATACCAATTGTAGATTCAAAATTGAATCCTTGTTTCTTACAGCGAGCTGATAACCATAATCATGACAGGAAAAAAATAGATAACAAGGAGAACGTAGATGAAATCCCAGCCAATTAACAAACATTAAACAAAATTCAACATAAGTAAAACTCAGAGATATAAAACCATTCAATAACAGAATTCTGCTCTGTTTTAAAACAGAGTTTTCTCTTAATGCAGCATGTAAAAAGAATATAGAATTGAGAAAATAAATAGAGAGTTCAATGTTCAAGGAAAAACAAGGAAAATCACCTAAACTAAGCATGAACCGCATGCTTTATTCGTAGAGGGAAAAAACTACTTTTAAAACAAATAAAAACTGCTTTAAAATAAAAAACTTGCTAAGAATTGAAGATGGGTTTCCATGCATAGCAGATTGTTCTCAATGCTGGAAAAGCACGAGATCAACGAGCATCAATTATCTTCACAATACACAGTCTAGAAAAGGCTGCTTCAATACGTATTGCAGAATGTCACTGGCGAAATGAGACATCATTAACATCGGTCCTCAGATGAATATAATTTCTTGAAATATCTATAGTCTAGCTGTCTACAGAACGCACAAAACACTTTGCTAAAAATGGATTCTTGAAGGGCCTGAAAGATTCATTGTTTGATAGACTGGAATTAACCAACTGCACAAAAGTGAGCACCTTCTTATTCGGCAACCAGACATGTTTGGAAGAAACCTTAACAGAATTTGAAGCTATATTAACTATTTCTCCACTCTTCACTATTACACTCTCTACGTGGCCTTTTATCTTTTTGCCAAGTTCATGACATGCAACACAGCCAACGCCACTTCTTAAGACATTCGGCAGGAAGAGGTATACAAACATATACCCTTGTCACGTGTCTGCAAAGTTTTATTTATATTGCTACGAAATTTCAACTCATGACTCGCATTCCAATCCCCTCCTTGTTAGCGGCAGTTAGTGAAACAGACAAACCAGTTTGCAATTAATTAAATTCCTCTTCTGCAATAATTTCCTTAACCATCTTTTTATGTCGCGACAGTTTGGAAAAGTCTTAACCATGACTTTAACAACAATTCTCACCAACCCGCTAAGGAAACCTTCTTGAGCTTTTTAAGAATTTACCATTCATACCGAACTGCTCGCCGAAAAATATGTCCAAAGTACATATTCACGACCCTCATTACCTGGGGGAAAACCATCTGCAATAGAAAATGACAAAGTTCTTGTATGGTCTGCCGCCACCCATGTAAACCATATCAACTTTTATCATTATCATCCGCCCCCACTTGCCTCCGGTTGCCTGCTTCGTAACTGCCTGCACACAATATAAAAACAAGCTACTGCAACTTGCTCAGTCATCATAGTCCCTATTCATTTGTCATTGCCAAGATATCCTCCTGCTTTCAATTCTAGACCTTTCTCTCCTCAAAACCCTTGCCACTGTTATTTGCTCAAGGAATTTCGTTCTTTGTGTGCATACTACCACTGTCCCTGCTCATTGACCTTTGAAGCCCCGATCAACTTATTCCCTCTCTACTTTCCATTTGTCAAAATGCCCTTCTTCAGACTATCATACATTCCTTATCTAAAGTTTGTCTTCTGAGCTTATTTAAGACTATTCATTTGGCTTGACTTTTGGTGGCATTTCTTTATCTAAACTTTCCACTATTCCAAATAATACATCATCAGCTTCACAAGAGTCTGCTTAAGAATGACTTCTTATTAGAACTAGGTATCTGCATGTGCCATTTTATTCTTGGTACGTCAGCCATATAATCTGAATGAACATGGCTCTGTTTTCCAGAGGGGGGAAGACAATTATCACCAGTAACAAATTCTGAACCTTGGACATCTAACCCGAGATAATGTAAGCATTTCCTGTAATCCACTAACAGAAGCTGATTGTTAAATATTAAATACCGGAGTAGTATTAATTGATATAACACATGATGGGCACAGTGGATCATGCTTTTGTGAGTTGGGAATAGTTTGATGTAGGAAATCTGCATGGTAAACATGGCTACAAGAGAGAACACTTGAAGGTGGGAAATCTCCACATCTTATCATCTTATGTGAGCTCCATGGTGATTTCTGTGATAACCATCTTTCGCATAACCCACATCTTAGAACTCCTGAAGTTAATGAGCCAAAACCACAATGTAGATTTCATACTTAGAATTTTCAGTTTCTGAGCCAAAATCAATACAATTTGCACTAGTCAACCCATTTCTGTCTCTTTGAGAACATGAATTAAGCTCAGGAAAAGATTGCATTGAGCTAAAGTCATCTCGAAAAGGTTTCGGTTCGTGAACAGAAACTATCAGACCACTGGCATGCATTCCTCCACTCGGTAGATGTATAACTATTGCTATTACCTCTTGACCATCAGTTTCCATAACCTGATCTGGAAAAGGCATTGAATAAACTAGCTTTGTCATAAAAGAGTAACAGCATGAAAAAACTTTATGTGCAGAAGGAAAATGTATGACTGCATTTTGCTCACAATCCCCAATAATTTGAAACCAGTTCTGCATAGCCTTCTCTATTGTTAGCTCCCTGTGTGGAACATTTGCAAACCAAGCAAACTCTCTTTGTCAACTGAAACAATCCTAATTTCTGTCATTTTTCTCTGTCCATTTTGGAAATAATGTTTCATACCAACTGTCACAAATGCATATTTTTCAGCAAAATACACAAAAAATGATCCCCGAAATACATATAGTATTAAATACCATGAACGCTTCCTTTTTACAGTGATAGAGTTTGAAAGAATGAACAGACCTGACACTCTTTTTTAATCTTCTACGTGTATTCTGTTGTATGGGCCTGATTCTTGAAGAATTTGGACACATGGGAAGATATTTATGAGACCCCTCATCCTTTGTAGCATGCATGCAATGTGCCACGAGCTAGGTAATAAATTCAAAACTCTTTCTATGCCAAGAGTGAAGATGGCTCTATCAATGCCATAAAAGCCTTTCTGCAATATGTTCATTCTCCACTTGATCTCTGGAACGTGGAGAATTTTCTCCATGACCCCTCAGCACCAGCAAAGAGGACTCATTCAGCAATGTTAAGCACTAACAAACCCTAATTCTTTCATGCAACGAGGGTGGAGGAAGCAAAACTAAAACTTTTCACTTTGGCACCTAGACATAGCAAAATAAATTTTTGACTCCTGCTCTTTAACAAGTGTTTAGGCTTTGTGAACTTGACTTTTAAAATAAAAATGTCTAACAAGGAACATTGTAATAATTTGTCTATACAAGAAATATGCCACCTTTGTTATTGAAATTTTGTTGGCAAAGGAATAGGTATAACTTGTCAGTATTGTTTTCAATTTGCCATCATGTCATAGTCTTTCATACTTTTCCTTCTAATTTGAGTTATTCTCTACTTCATTTCTCAGCCTTGAACATCATCATTGTTTACTTATTTGCTTTGTGGTTATCACTTCACCTCACAAAAGTTATTAGAAGAAAAGATTAGGATAGGATATACTTTAACGAATTGGTTGGGAAGATCATGAATTGGATTGATTCATATACAAATGATGCTCAAATAATAAAATGGAACATGAAAGTTGAGTTTCATATGGGTATCAACCAATGAACAAGCTTGCTAAGTTTGGATAAGAACTTATTAAGGAATGTTGTGTGTATTACCCAACAGAGTACATAGTAAATTGGATTGCATTTGTAAACTTAAAGGATCCATTTATTCATGAACAAAGACCATAGATTGAGATAAAAAATTCCCTAGAATAAATAATCCAAGCATCTATATAGAAATATATGAGCTACCTTTCAAGCCTCTTTCTATTTGGGATGAATTCATGATAAGGAAAGAATTTATAATCCTAACAAGCCTATGGGAGTATGAATGATATAGAATCTTCTATGAGAGGTTGGGATGAGGCAAATTTTAAGATTTTTTTGGAAACATTGGTAGGAAATAGTAGAAGAAATTAGGCCTTATGGCATAGTGTCCATTAATGAAAAGTGAGATAGTTTGTGGAATAAGGAAAATAGGTTCCTTGCCTCTAGCTATGAGATAGGTGGCATTAAGAAAGGAGGTGTAAGTGAGCTACTATTTGATGAGGAGAAATAATTAGGAGTGGAAGAAAGTAGTTGTGAATATTTGGAATAAATATCTATTCCCTTGTAGTAGCTTAAATCTCCTCTTCCTTGGCAACTTTACTCACAACAAGTATCACTGTTGGCCCTCTCTGGTCAATAGCCTATGGTACTGACGAGTAGTTTTAATGGAATAACTTGCACAAGAGAATAATATAATATTGAATATGTTGCAAATCCTTGATAATACTTGAGAATAGGAAGCCAATTTGAGGGGGCAACAACCCTTCAAAATTTTCCAATAAGAATGCTATTTGCAATATCATGTTAATAAACTACCTATTAGCTCCTATATATACTATACTTATGCCTTGGACACCACCTGGACTTACTTAACTACCTATTTAAACTATATAAATGAGTATATAACTTAAGGTTTATTTTAGCCACAAGTCAACTATGTACATGTCCTAATAAAATTGATAGGTTAGGGACATAGCCATCTTTACAAAGGTGTTGTCCTCAATTTTGATCAATTATGGATGCTTCTCCACAAAATTTTCATTTTTCCATGTGCAACATCTTACAATAAAGAATTCTTCCATTTGATCAAATACTCTATGATTTTTCTTCTCCACAACCTCCTAGTGCACGTTTGAAGGATTCACTCTAGTTCCAAATCATTTTGTCCTCCTCTTCAAATTGTAATTTAGCTTTCTCTAGTTTGCAACTCATGTTTGATAACCTTCTTCAATAAAGAAACATTGAAGATCAGATGTATTTATGTTGACATAGGTAACTCCAATATGTGTGGTACTTTCTCAATCATTTTTAAAATCCTATAAGGACCATAATGCATGGGTGCAAGATTGTTATCCTTTTTTATTTCATTCAGATTTTCTTATATGGCTAGAATTTCATATAGACCTAATCTACTACTAAAATTCTTTTTGCTATAATGTTGATTTGCTTTTTGCTTCATTCTATTTTGGGTCATTATTGAATTCTCCCTAAGACTAGAAGGTACCTATAATGTCCTCTTCTTAGTAGCCACCCCGAAGATCATTTAGCCTTTATTTATTTCCGAAGGTTAAAAGGAGAAATAAGAGAATAATAACTAAATTAATTGTTTATAAAGTTATCTCCCTAAATTAAAATTAAAAGAGTATTTTTATTTATAATTAATTTAATTGAAGTGACTTAAATAAAATAATAAATTATAAAAATCACTTTGGGAATAAAATAATAATATTTCTAGAAGTTTCTTGGAAGTCATTGAGAAATATTTATAAGGAGTTGTGGGCTTGGCATTTGAGCATGTCTTGGATTATATTATCATACCAGTTTGGTAAAAAACTTGAATGAGGGTTTGAAGACTCTAGGATACCAGGTTTGATTGTGAAAGATCAACCCTAGCTGGAGATTGTGGAGGAATCAATCCAGGGTTTCTACAAATGCTTCATTGCAAGAATTTGAATTGGTGCAATAGCTAATGTATTATTGCACTTATGATTAAGGAGTTTTGAATTGATGCAATAACTAATTTATTATTGCATTGAAAAGTTATAACAACTAGTTTATTGTTGCAATCATTATTTCACTTGAAGAGGAAAGTTTATTCTTTGTTGGTTAGATTCTTCCAAATTTAATGGTCAATGAACAAATTTGGGAGCACAAGAGAAATTCGACTTGCTTGAAGGAAGCTTGAATATTTTGGAGATTCACTTTCAGTATTTGGTTACATAACGAATTCGATTTTTGGTGGAAGTAGTGTAGCATTTTGGAAAGATATTTTCGGTTAATTTGGCATATGATCGATTTCCCTTGAGAAATCATATTTCTTCTTGATATACAGGCATGGCATTGATTGGAATTTGAATCATTCAGTTTGCATCTTTTGAACATCAATTTCATAGCTGGAAAAAGTCGTGGCATACACATCTCAGACAAGTTTGAATTCATCATTTGAGGTGCGTCTTTATAGTTGGAAAAGTCACGATTTTATAAGCATCATAAGCGCTGCAAATTGGAGGACAAATTTAGTTCAGTTTGGAGCTATTAGGTTCAATTTTGTGCAAAGAAGTTTGCACTTCATCTAGCATCTCAGTTGCTGCCAGCCAGATACAAGAGAGTTTGATTCTTGGAAGAATTCGATTGGGTTTTGTGTTGCTGCCAATGCTTGATCAGGGCGTTGATTCAGGTTCCTCTTGTCATTGTATAAACTGCAATTCAAATATCATCTAGAAGTCTCAATATCACCATATCGTTGTATTTCATATTAAGTATTGTGGAATCACTGTCATCTATTTGCATATGAATTCATATTGTAAATCTTCCCTAAAGGAGGCGATCAGAACTAAAGTTTTCAGGCTTGTAGTCAGTTTAGATTTCAATAAATATTGGAGCTTGGTTTGCATATGAAGTGTTTGATAAAATGTCTCTTTGTTGTAAATGCATATTGGCATGAGTTTTTCAATCATCATTTAGCTAGTAAAATCAAAAAAATACTTGCATTGCATCCTAATTTCATTTGGGTTGGTATTGGCATGGTGTGATGGTTTATAGGTGGCATTGTTGTTCTTGCCACCAAGGTTCAAACCCCGTTGGGGTGGTATTGTTGAATGGTTGTATTCCGGTTCATAGCTCCTGTCAAAAGCGTTTACCCCTTGAATAAAAAAAAAAAAAATCCTAATCTCATTTGCAGTCATTTGGCATATTTATATTTACCAGCTGAAAGCAATTTTGCAAGAGGACTGTTTGACAAAATTCCCAAGTAGTAAAACAAAAAATTAAGGTCAGAGTTGGCAAGGGACTTTACAATACCATTAATGTTGGATGTGTTCTTCAACTTCAAAAATTGCTAAGGGAAGTGATAGGGAATGAAAAAATCAAGAATGAGAGAGATAGAGATTCAAAAATTGGAAACAATGGAAGGCACAAGGGTTGGATAAAGAATCAAAATATGCCAAGCCATTACCTTTTAAAGTGTTAGTCATGATAGTGAGAATGCAATGCTCAAAAAACTATTGGAGTTATGATTTTTGTAGGATGCTAGCACATCATGTGAATTTCTATGCAAAATGCTCCCATCCAAATAATTCAAACACAAAATATTGGAAAGTTTGAACAATGCACTAGTGTCCAAACAATTTAGACTCAAAAAACATTTGAAAGGTCTTAAGCATTGCAAGGACCACATAAAACAAAACAAAAATGTGCTAACATCTTTGCGTAAGAACAATTCAAACTAACACATCAAAGTGAGTGTAAAACAATATGAAATTGCAAAGGTATGCAATTTTTTATGTTACATTTTTCCCCCATTTTAGTGAGAATATGATTTATACTAAATATGCACACTAAAGTAAATGCAAGAAAACATGAAAAAACAATATATACCAAAGGATACTATATAGGATTTAGAAAGCTCTTCAAAAAGAGGAACAATGCCCTCAAGCTACGAAATAAATATGTTAGAAAACAAAAACCTATAAGAAGTTCAAACATTAGATACATAAAACCTTGTAAACTAGATACGCTAGTTAACATACAAGAAACACATAAGAGAAAAAGAGAGAAAGGAGAATCAAAGAGATAAATATCAAGGGGGATTTTCTAGCAATGTGTTGTTGGATGGAATGATAAGTATTGCTAGCATGTTGTGCTATGTTAGAGACTATATAATACTTTCATAAATCATAGGCACTACAGTGACCATAAAGAGTATCAAATTGAGGTAGGACATATGAAGACCCAAAGACTAGCAAGTTGCATTATGCTAGGTGGTTGATATGTTACCTATATTGAAAAAGTGCATGCTATAGTGAGCATAAAAACAACCATTACCAAAGGGGATGAACACTTCAAGAAGTGTAAAAGTGAGGTGTGTGTAAATGAGAACTTTCATGATACATATAATACACATTATTTTAAGGTAGAAAAGGGGAAATAAAAATTCTTACAAGAAAAAGATGCCCATGAGGGTGTTATAAGTATGAAAAATGTGACATTGTGATGATAGAATGACATCACATGATATATAATGGGCCGGTGCAAAAAGATGGGGGACCAATTTGTGGCCAAATTTTTTAAAAAGTTTTGAAAGCTCATAACGCGAGCACATTATAACATGCTCGCATTATGGCTTGGTGTGTCAAGCCTAAGGCTCAGCCACAACGAGCCTATAACGTGAGCACATTATAATGCACTCACATTATGGCTTGGTGTGTCGAGGCTAAGGCTCGACCACAATGAGCCTATAATGCGAGTGCATTAAAACACACTCACATTATAAGGTATTAAAACCAAAAAGAAAGGAATTCAAAATCATTTTCATTATGACTGTGTTTTTTTTTTGTCTGTGTCCAAAACCCTTCATTTTCACACTCACATTCTGGGAGGAGCCATCTAGCACATTTTTTTGTCAAATTGTTGTTTCATCACCAAGATGCCGCCATGTCGACGAGGAGGTCCGATGAGAGGTAAGGATTGTTTGTTTTTTATTGTGAATTTGTTAGTTTTAATTTGTTTTTTATATTTATTTTTTGAATTTGTAAGAGATTTTAATGAACCTGCAAACCCTCCTCAAAATCCTCAACAAGTATAGCAACAACAAGAGGAAAAAAATCCTCAACAAGCATAACAACAACAACATCAACAAAATCCTCAACTTGAACAACCACAATAACAATCTCCTCCACCAATCTCTCAACATCCTCCTAGCACTCAACAAAACTTAATGAGAGAAATGAAAAACAATAAAAAATAAATTGAGGAGTTAATCATGAGGTTGAACGATCCAAATGGTTCAACCATGCAAAGAAAGACCCTGGAAACTTCACTCAAAGAAATGTTAAAACATGTAGATTCAATCAGCAAACAATTAACTGGTTAGCAAGATAGGAGGCAGGCAGCTAGGGATTATTACTGGGATAAATGATCATATAAAGATGTAAAAGATCTAAAAACTACAAAATTAGATTTGTGCTTATTATTCACTAACCCATGCACAAATAAAATTTTTACGCTCAATGCGAAGAAGTTTCCTATCCATTGGTGCCACCACCAACAAATTAGGACCTTTTTTTGGGATAAGTGGTACATGGTTTTTTATTACCCACCATGCAACAATTGTGAATTCCCGCAATATTTCTTGAGGAAACTATACTATGAGTTCATCTTGAACAAAATCTTGAATTATTTTGATATGAGGGACTTCCAGGGGAGAGGTGGGGGGTCGGCTCAAGATAGACCCAGTGCACATCAGGATCCTAGGTGGCAAGCGAGACAACCTCTTGCTAGTTCGCCTCATGAGCACATCATTTTCCATCACAAAGTAGAGTGCCAAGGTAGAGACTTTGCAAGCCATCAGCTCTTTGACCCAGAGTGTCATCCAACATGCCAGCCCTATACTACAATGCCATCTAGGGGAGTCTTCGAGTGGTGGGCTTCAATCCCATTTGTGTTAGGCTTGCGAGGCGACTTGTTTATAAGACTCCATCAACACCTAGGAGGATGCTACACAAGATACGTCTACAGCTATGGAGATGGTGAGGAAAGTTGACATTTTGAATGAGGCCTATGACACTGATTCTCAAGTAAATGTTAGCATGTTCATTGAATTGAATTTATTAAATTTCAATTTTGAAATGCAAGGTTAACTAATTTAGTTTTATGATTTTAATAAAATTTTAGGGTCACAGTGTTGATACTCGATACACTGCCACTACACCTGCTTATTTTTCCACTGCATCTACTGTTGAGGTATGTAACTAGTAAACAATTATAAATTTATTGCATGTTAATAGCATTATTTTATGAATGGTATTCTAATATGTGATTTTGGATGTTAAATAGGCTAATATTGGAGGTTTCAAGGGAACACCTCCTAGTGCTAGTGGATTTAGACAAACCTACACGCGGGTAATAGAATAAAGAGTTTAACTAATGAATTGTGCTTAATAGATTTGTCTAGTTTATATTCATATCATTGACTGTGTTACATTGCACATCTTTCAAACTCAAAGCATTACTTCACATTCCATAACTAATAACTAGATGTTGATAGATAACAAAATTTCAACTACAATATAGTTGTTTAGAAAGTCAACATAAGCAGTGATGCAATTAATTCGCATAGCATAAGTAATAAGTAGGAGCAGCTTCCAATTGCATTTTCTTGTCATAGAATTCCATGAGAACATTTTTTACTAAGGCATCTTTTCAAACTGTTCACTACCTTGTCTATGTTATGGATGCTTGGAAAAAATATATGAAAGAATAATAGTAAGCAATAGCATAGAAAAGGAAATGAGTTGTTTTAAAAAATGCCTCAAAGAAATGTGGTTTCATGGTGATGTCCATCACCATAAGACCTGTTGGTAGATGGTCAACGCTACCCGCAGGATTTTTGACATGGACTAACTGCCTCTCATGGATCTGTTAACTTTGGCAGTTGTATTGAGCATAATAGGTCGATCATTTGGTGCAACACCAACTATGGGCTAACAAGTGGTATCAGAGCCAAAAGGTGTTGGGTTCAAATCCCCTCAGGTAATGTTGAGGGGGAGTTTGTTAGTAGATGGTCAGCACTCCCCTTGAGATTCGTGACATGGACTAACCGCCCCTAAGGATCTGTTAACTCTGGCAGTTGTATCGACCATTAACAGGTTGATATTTTGGTGCAGCGACAACTGTGGGCCAACAAGACCTAATTTCTTTGAGGCACTTTTTCAAATAACTCACTGCCTTTTCTATGCTACCACATTTTCCATACATGTCTACCAAAGCATTTTATCAAACAATTCATTTCCTCGCTACTATGGCTAAAATTTTTTAAAAGGTGCTTTCCAAAAAACTATGGATGCTTGGAAAAAATCTATCAAAGCATAATAGTAAGCAATAGCATGGATAAGGTAGTGAGTAGTTTGAAAAAATGCCTTGAAGAAATGCAATCTCATGATGATTGAATGCCATTCCATCACCATGAGACCACATTTCTTCAAGGCATTTCTTCAAACAACTCACCACCTTTTCTATGCTACCACATTTTCCATACATGTGTACCAAAGCATTTTATCAAACTCCTCACTTCCTTGTTGCTATGGCTAAAAGAGGTGCTTTCCAACAAACTATGGATGCTTGGAAAAAATCTATTAAAGCATAATAGTAAGCAATATCATAGTTAAGGCAATGAGTAGTATAAAAAAATTCCTTGAAGAAATGTGGTCTCATGGTGATGGAATGCCATTCCATCACCATGAGACCACATTTCTCTGAGGTATTTTTTCAAACAACTCATTGCTTGAAGAATAGAAACCAACCCATTAGCCAAAATTCCCCTCCAAATTATTTTCAAGGTCCTCATCCTCAATTTACCAATCCATGGAAACTTCCACCTTTTATTCGACTTGTTCATGTTCCTACCCCTCCCTATTCGTGTCATGATCTCCCTCCATCTCATAACCAAGAACACACTATACCATCCACCCCATCCCATCATAATACCACAGAGAAGGCAATGAACTGTTTGAAAATATGCCTCAAAGAAATGTGTTCTTATGGTTCAATGGAATGCCATGACACATTTGTTTGTAATGACATTCCATCACCATGAGAGCAAATTTCTTTGAGGCATTTTTTCGAACAATTCATTGCCTTCTCTATGCCACCACAGTTATCGTACATGTCTACAAAAGCATTTTATCAAGTAGTTCACTACCTTGCTACTATGGGTAAAATCCTAAAAAACACGTACTTTTGAACAAGATATGGATAGGGAAAATAGTAAGCATGCTTGTCAGAAATATATAGCTCAAAATTTTGTTCATTATCTCATACATTATAAATCATGGCGTGGATCACTATTATAGTTTTTGTGATTGAATAATTTGTTGTTTTATTTTCAGATGTTGCAAGTAGATACACCTCCAAATGTTTATAGGGCAATGGAGATCGGTGTTTCATCTACTATATACTCCTCCATGGCTCTAACATGAGAGGTATGAGGAAAATTACTAAATTTCAATTTACATTCGTTGTTATAGATGTTAGTTAGTGAAAAATCAAACCATTATTGATTTGTAGTTTAATTTCTATTTGAATGGTTTATACAAGGCTTCAGCATGCCTCAACATGGGTATTCGAATATTTCCCTCATGGAGAGTGATCATCAGATGGCGATAAGTGGTTATTTTGTTAAATATATCATTTTTTATAATGTAATTTATATATATATTAATGTCTTTACTTCTTATTGTAATAGATAAGACTTGACCAAGAACTAAACCTTAGGAGGAGCACCAAGAGCACTCCCCGACCATAGAATAAATGAGTGACAGACATATCACCATCCAATCGACCAACAAAGGGCAAGAGTTTATTTTGAGAGCATGGAGAGCAATGATTTTTGATTCCATAGCCCTTTGTTGTATGCCTATATGAAATTTTTGTACATATTTTGTATTGGATATATTTGACATTGTATGCCTATGGGTATGTGTAGGATTATCATGGAAAAAATAGGCCCTTTAGTGGCAAAAAAATTAGAAAAATCAGAGTTAGGAAACTTGACGTAAAAATTTGAATAACTTATCTATATTATTTCAAAAATATGTAAGAATAGAATTTGTAGCAAATTGAATGCAGTTTCTAAACTACTAGGTTTGTTTAAAAAAAAATATTTGGTGAAAATTTGAAATTTCAATGCAATGGTACTTAAATTTTAGGGAAAAAATAAGAAGTAGGTGTCTGTTTGATCACCCTAACCACAGTAAAATGATAATATTTTTTTATAATATTTTAGATATAAGTAGAGAATTCATGCCCCGATGTGATGCATATTTTTTTATAATTTTTTTCCAAGTAAATAATTTATTATGATTTTTTTATTACAACTTTTTAAAAAATATAAAAACTCGCATGTCTGACCACCTTAACTTGGTCAAAACTTCATGAAATTCAATTTTTCTTTTTCTAATCCTATAATATGTGAAGCATAGAATGTAATACATGTTTTGGATTCAAAAAATGTGATATCGTTTGAAAGCTATAGATATTTTTTAATCATCTTATCAATTAGAACTTTAGTCATAATTTGAATAGAAAATGAATAATAATTACTTATTAAATTCAAAGTAAAGCATAATTTATATCCATGGAAATATAAGAATATCCTTTAAAAACCCTTTTTATTTTATCAATTTCTAGTAAAAAAAATAGTTGTCAGCCACATACCCATCATATTGCCACTTTTTGGCCCATCATGATCCTGTACATACCCCTATATGGCATTCTCGTAAGCCTATATGACTATTTTGTACATATATTTTATACTTATATCGACAAATATTGATGTATGCCTACATTGTTATTTGGATAATATTTTTTTTTTATTGATGGTGTCCATATTTGCATTATAAATCCATGGTTCTATAGATATGAGTTATGTGTATTCAAGTGTATACTTTACAACTTATGTGTATACTTTGTGACTTACATGTATTCCAATGTATACTTTGCGACTTACGTGTTTTCATGCATATACCTTGTATTCATGCATATACTTTGTATTAATTTATGTACACTATGTATTTGTGTGTATACTTCAAGGCTTACGTGTTTTTGAATACTTGTGCTTCCCTTATTCACATGTACATGATTGACTTATTCATGTGTATACTTATTAATTGGTTAGCCCTAGCATTGACCATTGTTGTCCTTCATGGTTTATCTTGAATATTAATTGATTGATACTAAACAACTTTATTAGTTGATGCTAAACAACTTCAATATTTCTAGGAATACTAATAGAGTTACAAATTCCAAAATTGCACAAATTGAAAAGAAAAGATTAACTATAAATAAATGCATTGATTATTAACTTGACAATTGATTAAGAATGAGTATAAAATATATCAAGAGATGAGCCTTCTAGAATGGCAACTGCCAACTAGAAAATAGGCAAAGCATTCCCAATACTTTGAAAGTAATAATCCACCCAAAATTACAATGGGAGAGAAGAATTATTTAAGATCCTTGAGCAATGTATTTCTTAATGCTCCCTTATTCTTACACATCTCAATTTAATTTAATCCAAATAGTTCCATGAAATGTTTTATCTAAAAGAAAAAAACATATTTTTAATTGGTACTCCATGAAATGTTTCATAAAAAGATTTCAATATATTTAGTCTTTTGATTGGAACAACTCAATTAAGCAAATGATACATAATTTTTACAACACTTGCAAAACATAATATTCATAGTAGATGATGAGTAGTTAAATTCTTGACACATTATCATACAAACATTTATCTTGAATTTTTTTTAAACATTTTCACAACATAATCCTCATAGTGCAGAATGAATTGTTATTCTCTTGATCCATCACCATATAAACATGTCAAAAGATGTATATTTCAACTTTTTTCAATATTATTTCTTGTATAGGAAATGGACTTGGGAGAAAGCAAGTTATAATTTATAATACAAATAAGAAATGGACTCAATGGTGGACTCTTTATTTATCACACCAAATAATAAATGTACATGAGAGCATCACTTTTTTCTCTTAGACTCCAATTTTCAAGCATAGAAAATCATTTCAAATGAAAATACAAAATGTTTCACAACCAAAGTTGTTAATTAAGGAAAAATAAAATGTTTTCAAGTTCTGGACCATTGTACACATTTATAATTGGTTGTATATTGTTGTAAGGGCAAGGAGGATAATTAGAAACATCTTGCACTTGCTAGACTTGAGGATGATCATATGCTTTTTGTGTGAAAAAATCGGACTTTTCAACCATCGTGTGTATGTTTCTCTTTTTGATTATTTTGCATGTCATCATAAGGGATCAAGCTAGTTGAACATAATTCGAAGAGATTCCATGTGTTTGGATGAAAAAGAAGACCATTCCTAGCGTAAATGTACCTATCAGGATGTGTTGGAGTAGTTTTTTTGGTCACACAAGTTGCAAAACGAAAGTTGCACCACTTTGCAACTTTACACTGCTTGCATTTGACACTTTTTCCATCAAGTGAAAATTGGACACCACAAGGAAACAACTCCAAGATAATAAAAATTGAGGGGGTTAATGTAGAGGGGCTCAACATGATCCTATAGGCTTGGATGAAGAGTTCGTAAGTGTCACGATTTCTGAGTAATAGCCCATCAAAGATTGCTATCCTTTTGCACTTTGGACCCTTAAGGGATCGAGCCGATTGAACATAGCTCAGAGTGATTCCGTGTGTTTGGGTGAAAAAAAGGACCATGCCTAGCATAAAATTACCCATCTAGACACGTTGGAATATTATGTTTGGTCACATGAGTTGTAAAATGAAAGTTGCACCACTTTGCAACTTTCAACTACTTGCATTTGACAACTTTTTCCCCACGTGAAAATTTGCCACCATAGGAAAATTCCTTTGAGATAGAAAAAATTGAGAGGTTATTGTAGATTGTCCCAACATGATCTCATAGGCTCAGACGAGAAGTTTCTAAGTGTCACGATGTCCAAATAACAACCCATTGAAGATTGCAACCATTTTGCACTTTGGACTATTAAGGGATTATGTCGGTTGAATGTAGCTCAAAGGGACTTAGCGTGTTACCATTCCTAGCATACATGTACCCACCCAAATGCATTGAAACAATTCATTTGGTCACACTAGTTGTAGAATGAAAGTTTCACCACTTTGTAACTTTCAACTACTTGCATTTGACAACTTTTTCCCAAAGTGAAAATTTTCCACCACGAGAAAATGCCTCTGAAAAAGAAGAAACTGGGAGAGGTTATTATAGAGCGGCCCAACATGATTCCATAGACTCAGACAATAAGTTTCTAAGCATCGTGGTATTTAAGCAACAACATGTTGAAGTTTTTAGCCATTTTGCACTTTAGACTCTTATTCTACTGGTTGAATGTAGCTCAGATCGATTCAACATGTTTGGCTGCGAAAGATGACCATTTATAGCATAAACATACCCACCCAAATGCATTGGAATAGTTCATTATTTTACGCGAGTTGCCGAATGAAAGTTGCACCACTTTACAACTTTCAACTACTTGCATTTGACAACTTTTTTCCCAAAAAAAAATTCACCACCACAGGAAAACCTTCTACTCTCTGCCCTCAACCCAATATCCTCTACCCTAATCCCTCAACCATTAAACCCTTAAATCCTATTAGTAAACTCTCTACCCTAATCCCTCAACCCTCTTGACCTTTAATCTCTCAACCCTTAACCCTCAACCCTCATACCCTTAATCCCTCAACCTTCAACCCTCAACCCTTAAACCCTAATCCCTAAACCCCTATACACTCTACCCTTTA